>LR738710.1:239039298-239132872 GCA_902687465.1 Secale cereale
GGGGAAGGAGGTGGAGAATGAACCAAGTGCTGTTCAAGAAAGAAAAGCCTTGTCGGAGGACAAGCAACCTATGAAAGCTAAGTGACCAGAATTTGAGCAGTTCAATTTTTTTAAAATTTTAGTTGTCTTCCTTGAGCAACCACACTTTGTATGGAAAACCTGTGCGCGGAGGAACCTACCCGTGGCTAGCCGCACCCTTACTTTGTTTCCGAGCACGCTCAACGACTTAAGAGAGCTGCGACAAGTGTCGCGCCCTTACCTCATTTTCGAGTTCGCTCAGCAAGCTAAGTGTGTTGCGACTAGCTGCGGCAAGGTTGCTTGCCAACAAGGTCCTTTGCCAGGAGGCTGCTCAGAGTCCAGCACTCAGCGCTCGCGGCAAGGGCCCCTTGCCGGCAAGTTCCCTAAAAAGCGTAGGGTAAAAGGCATATAAAGTAAAGGACCAAAGCAAGGGAGATAACACTGCATTGATTGATCAAAATAAGATTGTATATTACAAGGATAACTTGCCGCAATAACTAATCGATTCATGTCCATAACATAATTTGCAGCGGCAAAGGAAACAGAAATGAAGAAGCCTAATCTACGCGGTCGCCTTCACGCCTTGAGATCTTGTTCACTTTGGCGACGATGTGGGCGACCTGCGCCTTCAACGCCTCCTGGTCAACGTCGTCCGGCAAGGAGCAGAGGACGTTGGTGAGGTTGATGCCGGGATTGCGGTAGACGATCTTCGTCAAGACGCACTCCAGAGTGCCCGCACAGAGCTGACGCGACTCGTCGGCCAGCTGCGCGGGGAGCTTCTCCTGCAGCCGTGCAAGCGCCGGCGCGATTCCCCTGAAGAAGAGACTTAACTTGGCGCTGTGGGGGAGATTCTTGTCCGGAGAGTACACAAGGTGCTCCACCCTCAGCGCCATCAGTTCCTTGTCAATGTTGGCGGCGGAGGCGACCAGATCGTCAGTCCACTACTCCACCGCCCGGCTGAAGTTGTTCGCTGAGACGGCGGCGCTCTCCACCAGGCCTCATTCCTTGCGGAGCTCGTCCTTCAGTTTCGTCTCGCGATCCCGGGCAGCGTCGAGCGAATCGGTCAGAGTGGAGACCTTCAACTCCAAGTCAGCGATTGAATCTTTGGCGGCAGTAAGCTCGTCGCCCTTCTTGGAGAGGCGTACCTGCAAGTCTGAGTTGGTGTGGGCGTCCTTCTCCCGCTCTACGTTGAGCGCGGTGACTCTGTCCTCACTTGCCTTCAGGTACCGCTCCAGCTGATCAACCTTTAGCTCCAGGTCCTTCTTGGCGGTTTCTGCGGCAGCCGCGGCATCCTTTGCCTCCTTCTGGGCCCCGCCAATGGCCTGCTCCCGGGCGGTGAGCTCGTCGTCATGGGCGTCGAGCTCGACCTTCCGCTGGTTGAGCGCCCCCTCCCGCCGAGACAGCTCCTCGGCGGCCAGCCGCTGCCGCTCTTCTGCCTCAGCCTTCTCCAGGAGGAAGGCTTGCTGCTCCCCGGCAAGCTCTTCTCGCTCCTCCGCCAATTGGCGGAGGGCTGCCTGGTTGGCGGCGCGGAGCTCCGCGGCATGCTTCTCCAAGTCGATTCCAGCCTTGGCGGCAAGAGCTTCCCGGGAGTCCAGCTTCGCTTGCCTGGCCCGGTAAAGGGCCAGGAGCCGGCGAGGAGCTTCTCCTCCTCGGGCTCGTCTCCATCGCCAAGTGCTTCAACGACCTTCAACCCCGTGGAGGCGAGGACCTCTCCATCGTAGGTCTCTCCCTCCACGGGGGCTCGCGACGAGGACGCCCACGGGACTTGTATAAAGATCCCGTTGGGGGCCTCAAGGTAGACACCCGACCGCTCCGCGGTGGCGGAGGGGTCGGCGGCCGGTGCAGCGCTTGTCGCTCCTGCTGCCTCCGGGCCAGCAGTATGGTCACCGGCCTCTTCTCCAGCTGCGGCGTCGGCGGCCGGGGCGGTCTCTGCGGCGGTCTGCTCGTCAGCGGTAGTGGCGTTGCCGTCGCCGCCGTGCACCTCCTCCTCGACGGTGGCCTCCGTCTCCATCCGCTCCGGGGCAGGAGGATCTTGCAGAAGAAGAAGAAAAGAGAAGATCAAGCAAATATCCAAAAAAGACAAGTCCGAGAAGAAGAAGCTACAAGACTTACCTTTGAGGACTTCTTCGACGACAGGCTCCCTCGCCGGGGAGTCCACCCTTGGCGGCGGAGTGGTGGCCCCTGCTGGCGGAGGGCCGCCCGCGCCCTCCCTCGGCGGGGTGCTCACCCTTGTCGGGCTGCTCACCCTTGGCGGGGTGCCCGCCCGTGGCGGGGTGCCCGTCCTTAGCGGAGTGTTCTCCCTCGCCGGGGAACTCGCCCTTGGCGGGGAGGGTGGAACAGACAGCTCCTCGGGAGTGACCTCCGGTTGCTCCTGCGGCTGCGGCTCCACTTCTGCACAAGACAAACGAAGCAACAAGATGTTAGTACAAGCAACAACCTCAAGCGCGCTCGATGAACAGAAAACTCAAGACCAGGCTTACGCTGGGGGCTGCGCTGGGGGCTGCTCCTCGGAGCGGCAGGTTGATCCGGCAAGTTCGTCGCCGGCGCGTCCCCAGTCGCCGCGACGGGCGAGTCGTCTTCAACTTCGACCACAGGGATCTTGGCCCTCTTCGCCATCCGCTGGGCCAGGGACCTGAAAGCAAAAACAAGATCAGAATCAACGAGGAAAATCAAGACAGAATCAAAGAAGTTACCAATTGCAAGTACTTACTCCTCTTCCTCGTCGTCGTCGGAGCTAAGGGCGGAGAAGTCGAACTCCTCCTGAGATGCTCCCGCGCGAGGAGCAGGAGGAGAAGGCTCCCTCGGGCGCTTGGCAGTCTCCGGGGCTGGGGGCTGCGAAGACCCAGCCTCCGTTGACGCCGAGGCCCGAGGAGCAGGCGGAGCGGCCGTTTCGCTCCGGGAGGATCCCCCTCCGCTTGGCGCTGGTGCGCGGGGCGCCTCCGTCGCGGCTTGGCTCGCCCGGGTGGCGCGCGTCGCCCGGCGAACAGGCCGCTGTCGAGGCGCCTGCGTCCTCGTCGCTGTAGCCGCCTTGCGGAGGCGCTTCCTCGACGTTTGCGTAGGACTTGCCGGGGGCGGGGAGTTCTCTGAGGACGAGGAGGCATCGTCGTCAAGTCCCAGAGATCCGCCGGTGTCTTCATCGGCCTCGACGTCCTCCTCCTCCTCCCCGGCAGGCTCGCTGGGCCCAGCGCCACGCCCAGCGGCTTCGCTCCCTCCGGCGGTCCCGCTCCCTCCGGCGGTCCCGCTCCCTCCGGCGGCTCCGCTCCCTCCGGCAACCCCACTCCCTGCGGCGACCTCGCTCACAACCCCGGGTATCCCGGAAAGCCTCAGGGAGGGGACCCCGGCAAACTCTTCGGGCGGGAGCTTGAGCAGCCTGCGGATTTCTGCCTCCTCTGCTTGGCACGCCACGTCCGCGGCCTCTGCGTCGTCCACCGTGCATCCAAAATCTCCCGCCGCTGCAGCTGCGGCGGCCTCTTCCATCCGGGAAGCAATATAAGCTATATCCCGGGCCGTAGTGGCCCGGGTAAGGCCCCTGTTCTCCTCGGGGTTCTTGGGCACCTCGACCAGATTGTCGAAGAAGCTCAGGACTGTATCCGGCGGCTGCTCGATCCAAGTGGGGACGATGCCATGGGAGTCGCACTCCGGCATCATTGCGCGCAAGGAGTCACAGGCGGTGCTGTTGCACAGCGGCACTACTCCCTTGGCGGGTCTGAACCACTCCGGATGGGCCGGGTCGTGCTTGAAGAGCTCTCGGACCATTCCTTTCAGCTCCAAAGCGGTGAAATTGAAGTTTAATTCTGGGCGCAGCCTCATGATATCCGCCGCATTGCCAAATTCCCATGCGGCCCTCTTCCTCTCTTGTAGAGGGGCGATGCGGCGGCGGAGGAAATTTGCCCCAACCTCTCCGATGGTCAGATTAGCTACCCGGAGACGAATGATCCTGACGAGGGCAATACTGAGCTTGTTGTCCTCCGGGGCTAATTCGCTCCAATTCCTGCCGCGCACTATGGCTGTTGTGCGCGGCGCAGTGAAAGGCTCCGGCTTGTCCTCTACTACCCAGCACCAATCTGCTCGCCATTCTTCCCACTTGTCGCGGAGTTCTCCCTTCAGGTATGAATCCTTCTTGTTCAACCGGAAGATCCAGGAGATGCCGCCGGAAAGGGGAGCGCCAGCCTCTACTCTAGGCATAAAGAAATGACGAAAGAGTGCTACGTTTGGATGGATCCCAACATAGTTTTCGCACAGATGTGCGAAAACAGCCATCGTAAGGATGGCGTTGGGGGTAAAGTCTAGGAGGTGGAGGCCGTATGTGTTCATAATGTCACAGAAAAACTCCGAGTACGGAGGGCACAATCCACAGTGAAAGAAAGCAGCGAAGAAGAAATACCCGCCGGGGAACAAATCTCTGGCGATGGCAGGGAAGGCTCTGGTGCGGGGATGAGCTTTGGTCTCCCCGGACCAGAAGAGATAGTACTTGTTCCGCAGCTCTTTCGCGCTGAGCCTCGGCGCGAAGACCACATTCCTCTTCCGCAGGGCGGCAAGCTTCGCCGCCTGCTCGGATTTCTCCTTCTTGGCCTTGTCCGCTTTCGCCTTTTCGCTCTTCGGAGCCATGGCGGAGGCGGCGAGGGAAGAGGCGAGGAGCTCGACGGCGCCGCGGATGCGGAAGACGGCGGAGGAGGGGTGGAGGCGAAGAGCAGCGGAGGATTTCTGGAGGATGAAGACGCAATGAAGACGAAGGAGGGAAACTGCCCCTGCTTCCTCTGCTTTTAAGGGGGAAGTGGGGGACGCTCCGCATTTCCCATTAAAGAACGAGGCCACGATCTCTCCCACGACGCCGCAATCGACGCGTGCCGTTAGGGAGGGACGCAGCGGATACGAAAGGAGATACGGCGTGCCGTGGGCCACGTGTGCCCGTGCACTGTTTTGGGCCTGGCCCAACAGCGCTCGACACCGTGTGTGGCCCAGGCCCGGGGGCTCCTGTCAGTGTACTAAGATAGGGGTACCTTAGTACCCCAACTTGTGCACGGGCAGTAGCAGCTTCCCGCGGCAGGGCTCACCACGTGCTCGCCGGAAACCTTCTCGGTCCCTATGAAGCCATTCAAAAACAAAGTATACAAGACAGAAGATCAAGACCCCGGCAAGTGGAGCTTGCCGGGAAGGCCGTCCCGGGCTCAAGATTATCACATTAACACAAGACCCTGGCAAGAGGAGCTTGCCAGGAAGACCAGAAGACTGCATCTCAGAAGACATACCTCGGCGCACCCTGCGCCCCGGCAGGACCCGGGGAGCGGCAAGCTTCCGGGCCCGGCAAGATCAAGACCCCGGCAAGGTGCTTGCCGGGGAAGCCTGCGCTGTGTGCCCGCGCTCCAGCTCATCGGCCCACGCGTCGCCCTGGGGCCCTTCCAGGGACGCGTGGCGGATGGCTGTGCAGCCTGGGGGACACGGTGGCACGCCACGGTGACGAGGCTACTGCCGTGGCGAAAGGAGAAGCATGGACAGGCGCTTTTGGGGTCGACGGTGACGGGCATTTAATGCCCTTGTCCCCCACTGTCAAGGTTAGGTGAAGACCACTGTTCATGCACTGTTCCCGCACTGTTACAACTACCACCAAAGTCACGTTTTTACCCTCCTCTACGTTGACACCTGTCGGTGACCCCTTTGAGCTATAAAAGGAGGCCCATGCACAACGTAGAAAGGGTTCGGAACCTAGATAGCTCTCTTGCTCGGTGTAGCTAGCTCTTCAAGCTCCCGAGCTCAAGAACTCAATACAATCCAAGCAGGAGTAGGGTTTTACGCGTCCGCGCGGCCCGAACCTGGGTAAACTGCCCGTGTGTGCTCCTCGATCTGCTCTTCGTGCTCCCTCCGCTCCCTTACCGCAACGTAGAAGGGGCTCCGGTCCCATAGGTGCTCGTGGGAGGACAATTTCCCCCGACACTTGGTCAGACCGATTTAGTTCATAATGTGACCGTTAGGCATTTCGGTGGGACTGATATGATCAACTCGATGGGACCAATTTCATTAGGGTTAGGGCATAACGTAATCTCGGTGAGACCGATTACACAAACTCGATAGGACCGATTTTGGTAATAAGCACATAGAGGGTTTGTTAGGAAAACTCGATGGGACCGATTCGCTCATTTTGGTGAGACCGAAATGTTACGAAGAGGTAATAGAGAGTTTGCAATGCTAACTCAGTGAGACCGATTTTCACATCTCGGTTAGACCAAAATGTTTCAAATAGGAAATAGAGAGTTTACATTCCCATCTCAGTGAGACCGAGATCCCTATCGATGAGACCGAACTAATTAGGGTTTCTGGCAGTGGCTATGTCAAGTGAACTCGGTGGCGCCGGATAGAAAGTTTCGGTGGGGCCGAGTTTGACTTTTGGTTTGGGACATATGTGGATGTGAGAAAGTGGTTGAGGGTTTTGGAGCATATCACTAAGCACTTTGAGCAAGCAAGCCATTAAGCAACACCTCATCCCCTTTGAATAGTATTGGCTTTCGAATGGACTCAATGTGATCTTGGATCACTAAAATAGAAAAAGCAGAGTCCTGGGCTTTGAGCTTGAGACAATGCTTTGTCCTTATCATTTTGAAGGGGTTCCACATCCTCTAGTCCATGCCACTCCATTTGTTGAACTTGTTTGAAATATACTAGATGAAAACATTAGTCCAACAAGAGATATGTTGACATTAATTACCAAAATCACCCAGGGAGCACTTGTACTTTCAGACCACCGGCTCAACTGCGTTCATCGCCCAACCTTCTTGTCCCGTTTGCATAAACTCGTGGTGAACACATGATACTGAGCACTATTGAGCTGCTTTGGATTACTCTGATAACCAGACTGCTTCTGCTGATTTCCCTAACCAGATTGCTGATTGAAACCGCCTTGGTTACCATGGCCCTGAAAATCGGAGTTTGATCCACCACCGCCAAAGCCGTTCCCTTGTGAGCCGGATCCTGACCCGCCATGCGGGCCATGATGGTCCTGATAAAAAACAGAATTCCGGTACTCCTTCATTATGAAGCAATCTTTCCACATATGGGTAGTCGGCTTATCCGGAGTGCTATTCTTCTGGCAAGGCTGATTCATCACCGCCTCAATATTAAACTTTGGCCCGCCAAGCCGGGGTGCGAACGTATTCCCCTTACGATGCTGATTACTGTTCTGAGCATTGGCATTAGCCATAAAGTTTAAACCACCATCAGCCTTGCGCTTGCCATTATTACCCTGACCCGCCGTATGGTGCTGCTGCCCCTTTCCATTGCTATTCTTCTTCCCCTTTCCAGCCTTCTCCTCATCAGACTCTGGATCTTTGGTACTATCCGAATCGGCGTATTTAACTAGAGCTGCCATGAGCTCCCCCATATCATTACAGTGGTGCTTAAGCCGCCCCAACTTCTGTTTGAGGGGAGGAAAACGACAATTCTTTTCCAACATGAGGATAGCTGAGCCGATGTTAATATTGTCCGAGTAATGAATAATGGCCGAGATCCGGCGCACCCAATGGGTCGTTGACTCACCTTCGCCCTAGACACAAGTGTCTAAGTCAACAATCGACATAGGCTCCTTGCATGTATCCTTGAAATTCTGAATGAAACGGGACTTCAACTCAGCCCATGAACCAATAAAGTTAGAGGGCAATCCTTTCAACCAGTTACGAGCCGGCCCATCCAACATCATGGTGAAATACTTAGCACATGCAAGATCACTAACATCCAACATCTCCATAGCCATCTCATAGCTCTCAATCCAAGCTTGTGGGGGTTGATCCGTTTTACAGTTAGGCACCTTATGGGGCCCTTGATATCCTTAGGCAAGCGCTCATTGCATAGAGCCGATACTAAACATGGGACACCCAAGGTTCTAGAGGTCACTCCTGCCCCTAGAGACGTTGACGGATAAACCGGAGATTGCTGTTGAGCCGCTAGCTGAGCCGCCATCTCAGCCTCGCGTCATGCCCTGCCCTGGTCCACCAAAGCATGAACATCATTGCCAGCACGCGGCTGGTCATGCCTACGAGGCTGATTAAGGCGCTGTTCACTGCTTGAAACTACTGGCGAGTCAATATGCCTGCTATAACTCCGGCTTGGATGAGGGGTTGAGTGAATCCGTTCACAACTATACGAATGAGCCGCCCGTTGAGCCACTGCTCTCTGAAGAAGTTCTCTAGCCCTCCGCGTCACTATCTAAGCTGGAGACTTGCCTTCAACTGGGAGAGCCACCAATCGTGTCGCCACAGCAATCATCTCATCCAGAGGGTTAGCATAATGACCCAGTGGTGTCGGAACATGCTGAGGCGAAGTCATATCCAAACGAGGTGGGTCCACAACACGCGGCTGAACTGGCGCTCCGGTCACTGGCGTCTCAACCGCCTGGTTCACTTCCTAGCCTCAAACTTCGTGGCCAGACGGGTCTGATGCCTCCTCCTCATGATGGCGTTTGAAGCGTTCTGATCCAAGGTAAGCCGGAAAGACTCTGCATGAATCCGTTGTGCCTGAGCGTCTAAAGATGCTCGTTTCGTGGCCATCCTAGCGTTCTCAGCCGCCAGTTCTTCCTTGGCTTGAGCTATCTCATCTCATAGCTTTGCGACATCCACTTCATGTTGTTCTTGAGTCTCCGGGGTCACCTCCACCCCCATCAAAGTTGCCAAAGCATCCAACATTTCGGTCAGAACCTGAGCCGGCGGGCGCGCAGATCGGCTAGCCACAGCCATCGCCGCAGCCGACGAGCTGGAGGTCATTGCTGCGGCGGTCGTTGAACCGAGCACTGGTTGTGTACGGGCCATGAAGATTGCAACCCTATTCGGTGGCTCATAGGGGTCCGGAATACTGTCACCATCGGAACAGCCCCCAAGTCGGCCGTCCTGCAGTTGATATATTGAATTGGTCTCATCGGTTGGCGACTCACCATCAGTGTCAGGCCCAAGATGCGATTCTATCTCGATCACGTGACACTTGAGTGATTGAGGCACAACCGCATTTCGGGCGCTTAGCAAGATGGATATCATTACATCGTACCATTACATACATACATAGGGGATACAACAATACATACAAATCTCATGAATACAACAATATCAATACAAGTATCCGACTACGGATACAAACAAGAAGAGCACAAAGACATCCATCTGCTATCCCAGGCTGCCGACCAGGAACCTAACCCAAGACTGAAGAAGAAGAAGAAGAAAGAACTCCAAACAACGATCAACGCTCTCACGTCAAGACATCGGAACCTGCACCTGCAACTTTTGTTGTAGTATCTGTGAGCCACGAGGACTCAGCAATCCCATAACCATGGGTAACAAGACTATCAAAGCTTAAAAGGTAGGATGAGGTAAAGTGGTGAGGTTGCAGCAGCGGCTAAGCAAAACATATGGTGGCTAACTTACGAGTACCAGAATAAGATGAGCATCTACGCAAACGGTCGCAAAAGAAGTGATCGCTAAAGATCCTAACTACATACGAATCAAACATAACCCCACCGTGTTCTCTTCTCAAAGTGAAAAGAGACAGTCACGGTTACTCACACATTTGTGTGTTTTACTTCGGATCCTCTGTCAAGTTTTCTACAACCGGACATTAACAAATTCCAATCTGCCACATAACCACGGGCACGGCTTTCGAAAGATTATAACCCTGCAGGGGTGTCCCAACTTAGCCCATCACAAGCTCTCACGATTAGCTGAAGTGATAAATATAATATCATCACCCCTTATCTTAGGGAAAATCCGATCAGGCTCGGCATCCCGGTAGCACAAGACATTTCGACAATGGTAAAACAAGTCCAGCAAGACCTCCCGGCGTGCCGACACCCTGATAGTAGCCGCGCGTATCTCGTCTCAGGCCACGACCGGATGAGCACAGTGTACAGTGGCCGAAATACCCAAGTTGCCAAGGGGGGCCCCGCACATGACTCTATTTGGGACCAACACCATCAGCACTGGCCCCCCTGCTATGTAGAATTAAGAATCCTCGGGGACGCGACCCCCTATGCAAATTTAATTAATTAATTAAGTTGTTATTATGAGGCAAATTAAAACCAAAGTTGGGCCTTGCTGGAGGAGTTTTATTCAAAGTCGAACTGACAAGGGGTCCCCATTTCACCCATCGTGTAAGGAACGCAAAAATCAAGGAACATAATGCCGGTTTATCGGCGCCTAAGGTGGCATGAGTGGAACAAAACACCGAGCAAAAGGCCAAGCCTTCCACCCATGCCCAGTATATAGGTGTGTTAATAATAATAATAGATATTGTGATATAACCAACAACAAGTTCCCTCCTGGAACGAACTTCATCTTCACCTGCAACTAACAACGCTATAAGAGGGGCTGAACAAGCGGGTAACATAGCCAAACAGTGGTTTTGCTAGGAAGGTTTCAAAGGTTAGAGGTTTCATGGCAACAAGGAGAGGCTGACATAAAAGATGGGTATCGCGACATGTAACGATAGCATCGAGACAACTAAGCATGGCAATGATAGTAAAGGTATCCAAGGGTATGATCATCTTGCCTGAGATCCCTCAAGGAAGAGGAACGGTTCCGTGAAGAAGACGGAGAAGAAGCCTTGAAGAAGACCCACGAGTAGCCGATCGAATCCTCACAACGCAACGGAACAAGCACTAACGAAAAGAAGCAAGCAATACGGTAAACAAACCACTCAAGAACATAACAATATGCACTACCAAGTATGATGCAAAACAAGTCTACTTATGATGCACAGAAGGTCTACACAGGAAGCAAAACAAGGCAAGGTAGGAAGCACAGCAAAAACAACCCAAGTCTATATGATGCAATACATGGTAAAGTATGATGCAAGGCAAAACTATACAGGAAGCACAGGAATATAGCACAACAATAAGCATCGAGCAAAAAGCTTCAAAACATGATAACAATATGATATTATGAATCTACACAGAAAATCAATCAAGTTTCATATAAGACTTGCTGAAATCGGAGCTACGGGCTAAAAGTTATGCCCGAAACAAGAAACGAGCGAAAGCTGAAAATTACAGCAACATAGCAACTTCGGAGCACAAAATAATTAAGCTACAGTACTCAAACAACATGGCAAAGGACATGAACACAAACTAGACATATACTACAGCAACTAAGTCCAAAGGTGCACCCCCAAAGGAGTCACGGTCCAATAGCAATGAACTTGGACATATTGAACTTGACAATTAAATTCTGGCAGCAGAATTTTATTGAAACTTTGGAGCAAAAGGTAAACATGCTACAGCCACTTAAATAGACATGTGAAAACATGGATGGAAAGACAACAATATATACTACAAGGAACAATCAAGATCCACTCCAAAACTATCATGCTTTGTCCTAGAGCAGCAAGCAAACATGGCATCGGAACATTACAGATTTCAGACTTAGTGAAAAACCACTAAGTGTTAAAACAGCAGTTTCATCATGGCATCTAAAAGAGCAAGTTTAAGTCACCTCGAAACTAAACATGGCAAGTGGTAAGCACCACATCAAAGTACACATGATGGTGATTCCGAAACACACAAGCATGCTTCATGGAGATATACACAATGATATCAACGAGCTCGACAAGATGGCATTTCATAACAAGTGAAACAACATCACAGCCACATGGCACTTTGCAACGATGATAAACATGGCAAGAATAAATCTATCATGCAACCTATCACATACAACATGTAGAGCATGGCAAGACGAACACGTGGACATATCATTTGCATCATTCGGACAAACGAGCTAAAAGATACCACTATGCAAAGATGACATAAAAACAACACATAACAGCAGTTTATATCAAGTAGCACTCTTGCAACAGAAATTTAAGCATCTAGATGACTTCAAATATGCATGGCACAAAGGAACAAAGTGTAGAGCATAACTCCACGAACATTTTGACATATTATACACTCAAATCGGATAAGCACACACTTATTTACAAGCAGTCAAAGATGCAACATTATAACAGTTTTCTGGGACTTAGAGAGAAAAACAACCTCGAAGGAAACGGACACGTCCAGAGGCAGCGGACACGTCCGGATGGCTGGGGTCCACTGGCAGAGAGAGGGGCGGACATGTCCGGGCTCCTCCCGGACATGTCCGTCGGTGCGGCATCCGGGGTCCCACTTGACAGTGAGAGGATGAGGGAGGCCTGGACATGTCCATCGCATCGGACATGTCCGGCATCCGAGCGGAGGAGGCCGACGGCCATGGCGCGGTGGAGCTTGCCGACGGCGAGGGAGAGGGATGGCGCGGAGGGAGGAGGCAGATCCGGGCACGACTTTCCTCGGGGACTCCATTCCCGTCGGAGGGAGGTGCGGCGGAGCTCGGGGCAGACCGGCGGCGAGCAAGAAACCCGGCGAGGCGGCGGGCTCCTGCGGGATTCGAACGGGGCCGGTGAGGGGCGGAGCCAGTGGCTCGGGCGAAGGAGCAACGGGGCGGGGACGGCGGCGGTTCACCGGAGGTGGCCGGCGGCGGCGACGCGCTCCGATCCGAGCGGATCGAGCGGAAGCAGATGGGCGGATTGAGCGAGCCAGGCGGGACGCGGCGCTCAGGCCCCGGATGGGCTCGTGCGGGCCCCAGGCGGGCCGCGGCTGGGCTGGCGGCGGGGAGAGGCCAGGTGGCGCGGGCGGACGTGGAGAGGCCACGCGGCGGCCTACGGTTGGCCAAGGCGGCTGATCCGGCGGCGGCTGGCCATACAGGAGCTGCCAAGTGGCAGTTCGGGGCTGGCCGGCGCCGGATTTTGAGGAGGTGGGAGGATGGCTGGCTGATGATTGGGGGCGCGGAAATGGAGGAGGGAGGTGGTGGAGGCCATTTTTGGCATGGGGAAGGAGTATATATAGAGAAGGGGCTAGAATTAGGGTTAGGAGGGGGATTTTAGCTCCGTTTCGAGCCGTTCGATCGCCATCGGACGGTCCGGAGCGGAGGGGGTTTGTAGGTGGGCTAGATGGGCTGTGTAGGAAGGGTTGGACTGAGGTGAGAGAAGAGGGAGAGAGGCCCGCGGGGGTTTTCGGAGACCGAAAACATCCGATAAAATAACCGGCGACTAGTGCCGCTATATATAACCGTTGGGCTATCAAACGAGCTCCGAACGCGACGAAATTTGGCAGGCGGCCTGTCTACACTACAATAAGAACACATGACAAGTTTCATCCCATTCCGAGGACGTTTTTCGGCCACTCACAAAATAAAAATTCGGAGGCACCGCGGGCGCGTGCAAGTGTGGCTGGGCTCAGAACGGACAACGGAAAGGACGAGGAGACTCGGACGGATGCAAGTTTTGAAAACATGATGATGCAACACACATGATGACATGACAAGATGCAACACGCAATAAGATGACAAGGCAACGACGACGAATAACTGGCTGACACCTGGAGCATCGGTCTCGGGGTGTCACAACACTCCCCTACTAACAAGAGATCTCGTCCCGAGATCTTAGGAACGAGACGGGAGAGAAAAGGAAGAACAAAGTTCTTCGAGGAGAAAAATATTGAAACCAAGGAATACGACGAGAACCAAAAGGTTGAAGGAATAAGAATGAATTCGAAACCACTCCGGTTAAAAGAGATAGAAAAGAAATCTCCACGAAGGAATTCGGGTAGCACTCCGGCTGAAACTGAAAGAAATAGCACACCGGTTGAAAATGAATGGAATAGAACAAGAACATGAGAAGATGGAATAAAAACATGACGAAAGAACAAGACAATGCCTCCGGAAGAATTGAAATAATGGAATTAGAAGAACGGAGAAGAAGATGACAACTTCCATCACTAATGAATTGAAAGAACATCTTCAGGAGAAAGACTTGAACGGAGTTGTTGAGAAAATCAACAACAAAATAATAAGCTTGTTGTGGGTTTATAGAAAACATCTCAAAACTTGAGGTGAATTACCGCCGCAACGAAAAGAAGGATAATTAAGATGAAGGAAGAAATTCAAAACTCCACTTCAAAAGAATGGATAATTATTTGCACTCAAGAGGCAAAAGTATAAGAATGCTTGAGCTGCTCCAGAAGGATTAGATGAATTTAGAAGAATGAATTTAATGATGAAGAACCATCATGAAAACTCCGGTAAAATGAAAGGATGATGAAAATAGAAATGACGGATGAAAAAGAATAAGAATAAAGCCTTGCGATGATTAGACGGGTCTCCGACGAGATAGCCGAGAAAAAACTTAACTCCGGGAAGAAAAAAAGATTAAAGCACTTGGAACTAGAATTTATTCATGAAGAATAAACTCCGAAGGAAGGAATTAAATCAACTTGATGAAAAAGAAATAAGAATTAAGTTATGCTTATCCTCCACCAATTAAATTGATGAAAGCAATGGATTCGCATATCACTTATTCTCGATGAAATTGATTTAAAGAAGAATATCTCACAAACTTGCGAAAATCTTCATGGACACCGGTAGGATAGGAATGAACGAATGAATTGAATTGAAAACGCCGGAAAAGAATTCTTGAGTGGATCACCGTAAAGAATTGAAGTCGAGTGAAGAAAATGAACGAACCACCATGAAGAATTAAATGGAATGATGAAAAGAACAACCACCAAGAAGAATTACAATCGAGGGAAGAACGAGAATGACCACCGTAAGGAATGAAATTGAATGATGCAAGAGGACAAAGCCACCATGGAGAATAGAGATTGAGTGAAGAGATAAAGAACGAACCATCGGGAAGAATAAGCACTCGAGGGAATTAGAATGACGAGAGCGAAGAGATTGTGAACTGATTAAGGAATACTTGAACGAAGCACTGGAAAGAACGTGAGAGGAACGAAGAGGCATCAACGAAGAATATTTGGAGGACGAAGTTGAAAAACTGAGGATGAAGAAATCTTCTGAAATGATGGCCTTCGGAGGAACACAAGAAAAGAAATAAAGAAATACTCCGGATGAAGAAAAGAAGAAAGATTGAACGAACGATAAAAGAATTGAAAGCGATCTTGGAGAAGGCATATGACTGATGGAATCCATACTTACATCACACTTGACAAGAATTTCGGAACACTCCGGGCAAATTAGAAGAGTCAGGTAAGATCCTGGGAATAAGCCTGTGGGTTATGAGCCCACCGAAGGGAGAACTCCGTTGAAAAGGATTGAAAAGGAGATAATGCACCGGAACGATTGGAAACTTGAATGAGGTGACAACCTCGAATTAATTGGAAGACAGACGAATCTCTTGAGATGACTTCGAAACTCCGGAATAATTAAATGGCGAGAGGCAAACGAGCAAGAGGTAAACATCTGAGCCGAGGATAAATAACATGATGAACACGGAATACTTGAATTGAAATGCACCGGAAAAGAAGAAGAGGTGAAGAATATCCAACGGGAGAAGAACTCATCGGAGAAGAAAAGAGACGAAGGATGACGTACAAGGCAAGAATTCACCGGTTGAAATAACTGAGTAAAGAATGCAAATGATTCACATGAGTAGGATGGATACTCGATTAATGACTCCGGTCCGAGAAGCAAAAGGGTGGGTGGGTGGGAAAAAGAAAAAGAACACAACGGACGGGGAAACACCGTCGGTTAAAAGAACTGAGGTTGAACTTGCAAAGAAGAAGAGGGTTGAATCCACTTGACGAGAGATGCACCAGATGAGAGAACTAACAACGCAACGAGCGAAAACTATCCACGTGATCCTAAAAAAAATTTGAAGGGGAAGAGGGGTAATTCAAAACACCTACGTCAGGATTCCTCACCAGAGCGACGAAGGGGCAGGGGAGTAAAAGAATTCCTACTCTCTGATATAACTAGACTCCGAAAAAAAAAAGTTTTCTGCTAGACTCAACACGGCCAAGCTACGATCAAATCAAGGGGGCTCCTATGGTCGGTAGAGGCTCTGATACCAACTTGTCAGGCCCAAGATGCGATTCTATCTCGATCACGTGACACTTACGTGATTGAGGCACAACCGCATTTCGGGCGCTTAGCAAGATGGATATCATTACATCGTACCATTACATACATACATAGGGGATACAACAATACATACAAATCTCATGAATACAACAATATCAATACAAGTATCCGACTACGGATACAAACAAGAAGAGCACAAAGACATCCATCTGCTATCACAGGCTGCCGACCAGGAACCTAACCCTAGACAGAAGAATAAGAAGAAGAAAGAACTCCAAACAACGATCAACGCTCTCACGTCAAGACATCGGAACCTGCACCTGCAACTTTTGTTGTAGTATCTGTGAGCCACGAGGACTCAGCAATCCCATAACCATGGGTAACAAGACTATCAAAGCTTAAAAGGTAGGATGAGGTAAAGTGGTGAGGTTGCAGCAGCGGCTAAGCAAAACATATGGTGGCTAACTTACGAGTACCAGAATAAGATGAGCATCTACGCAAACGGTCGCAAAAGAAGTGATCGCTAAAGATCCTAACTACATACGAATCAAACATAACCCCACCGTGTTCTCTTCTCAAAGTGAAAAGAGACAGTCACGGTTACTCACACAGTTGTGTGTTTTACTTCGGATCCTCTGTCAAGTTTTCTACAACCGGACATTAACAAATTCCAATCTGCCACATAACCGTGGGCACGGCTTTCGAAAGATTATAACCCTGCAGGGGTGTCCCAACTTAGCCCATCACAAGCTCTCACGATTAGCTAAAGTGATAAATATAATATCATCACCCCTTATCTTAGGGAAAATCCGATCAGGCTCGGCATCCCGGTAGCACAAGACATTTCGACAATGGTAAAACAAGTCCAGCAAGACCTCCCGGCGTGCCGACACCCTGATAGTAGTCGCGCGTATCTCGTCTCAGGCCACGACCAGATGAGCACAGCGTACAGTGGCCGAAATACCCAAGTTGCCAAGGGGGGCCCCGCACATGACTCTATTTGGGACCAACACCATCAGCACTAGCCCCCCTGCTATGTAGAATTAAGAATCCTCGGGGACGCGACCCCCTATGCAAATTTAATTAATTAATTAAGTTGTTATTATGAGGCAAATTAAAACCAAAGTTGGGCCTTGCTGGAGGAGTTTTATTCAAAGTCGAACTGACAAGGGGTCCCCATTTCACCCATCGTGTAAGGAACGCAAAAATCAAGGAACATAATGCCGGTTTATCGGCGCCTAAGGTGGCATGAGTGGAACAAAACACCGAGAAAAAGGCCAAGCCTTCCACCCATGCCCAGTATATAGGTGTGTTAATAATAATAATAGATATTGTGATATAACCAACAACAAGTTCCCTCCTGGAACGAACTTCATCTTCACCTGCAACTAACAACGCTATAAGAGGGGCTGAGCAAGCGGGTAACATAGCCAAACAGTGGTTTTGCTAGGAAGGTTTCAAAGGTTAGAGGTTTCATGGCAACAAGGAGAGGCTGACATAAAAGATGGGTATCGCGACATGTAACGATAGCATCGAGACAACTAAGCATGGCAATGATAGTAAAGGTATCCAAGGGTATGATCATCTTGCCTGAGATCCCTCAAGGAAGAGGAACGGTTCCGTGAAGAAGACGAAGAAGAAGCCTGTAAGAAGACCCACGAGTAGCCGATCGAATCCTCACAACGCAACGGAACAAGCACTAACGAAAAGAAGCAAGCAATACGGTAAACAAACCACTCAAGAACATAACAATATGCACTACCAAGTATGATGCAAAACAAGTCTACTTATGATGCACAGAAGGTCTACACAGGAAGCAAAACAAGGCAAGGTAGGAAGCACAGCAAAAGCAACCCAAGTCTATATGATGCAATACATGGTAAAGTATGATGCAAGGCAAAACTATACAGGAAGCACAGGAATATAGCACAACAATAAGCATCGAGCAAAAAGCTTCAAAACATGATAACAATATGATATTATGAATCTACACAGAAAATCAATCAAGTTTCATATAAGACTTGCTGAAATCGGAGCTACGGGCTAAAAGTTATGCCCGAAACAAGAAACGAGCGAAAGCTGAAAATTACAGCAACATAGCAACTTCGGAGCACAAAATAATTAAGCTACAGTACTCAAACAACATGGAAAAGGACACGAACACAAACTAGACATATACTACAGCAACTAAGTCCAAAGGTGCACCCCCAAAGGAGTCACGGTTCAATAGCAATGAACTTGGACATATTGAACTTGACAATAAAATTCTGGCAGCAGAATTTTATTGAAACTTTGGAGCAAAAGGTAAACATGCTACAGCCACTTAAATAGACATGTGAAAACATGGATGGAAAGACAACAATATATACTACAAGGAACAATCAAGATCCACTCCAAAACTATCATGCTTTGTCCTAGAGCAGCAAGCAAACATGGCATCGGAACATTACAGATTTCAGACTTAGTGAAAAACCACTAAGTGTTAAAACAGCAGTTTCATCATGGCATCTAAAAGAGCAAGTTTAAGTCACCTCGAAACTAAACATGGCAAGTGGTAAGCACCACATCAAAGTACACATGATGGTGATTCCGAAACACACAAGCATGCTTCATGGAGATATACACAATGATAGCAACGAGCTCGACAAGATGGCATTTCATAACAAGTGAAACAACATCATAGCCACATGGCACTTTGCAACGATGATAAACATGGCAAGAATAAATCTATCATGCAACCTATCACATACAACATGTAGAGCATGGCAAGACGAACACGTGGACATATCATTTGCATCATTCGGACAAACGAGCTAAACGATACCACTATGCAAAGATGACATAAAAACAACACATAACAGCAGTTTATATCAAGTAGCACTCTTGCAACAGAAATTTAAGCATCTAGATGACTTCAAATATGCATGGCACAAAGGAACAAAGTGTAGAGCATAACTCCACGAACATTTTGACATATTATACACTCAAATCGGATAAGCACACACTTATTTACAAGCAGTCAAAGATGCAACATTATAACAGTTTTCTGGGACTTAGAGAGAAAAACAACCTCGAAGGAAACGGACACGTCCAGAGGCAGCGGACACGTCCGGATGGCTGGGGTCCACTGGCAGAGAGAGGGGCGGACATGTCCGGGCTCCTCCCGGACATGTCCGTCGGTGCGGCATCCGGGGTCCCACTTGACAGTGAGAGGACGAGGGAGGCCTGGACATGTCCATCGCATCGGACATGTCCGGCGTTTGAGCGGAGGAGGCCGATGGCCATGGCGCGGTGGAGCTTGCCGGCGGCGAGGGAGAGGGATGGCGCGGAGGGAGGAGGCAGATCCGGGCACGACTTTCCTCGGGGACTCCATTCCCGTCGGAGGGAGGTTCGGCGGAGCTCGGGGCAGACCGGCGGCGAGCAAGAAACCCGGCGGGGCGGCGGGCTCCTGCGGGATTCGAACGGGGCCGGTGAGGGGCGGAGCCAGTGGCTCGGGCGAAGGAGCAACGGGGCGGGGACGGCGGCGGTTCACCGGAGGTGGCCGGCGGCGGCGACGCGCTCCGATCCGAGCGGATCGAGCGGAAGCAGATGGGCGGATTGAGCGAGCCAGGCGGGACACGGCGCTCGGGCCCCGGATGGGCTCGGGCGGGCCCCAGGCGGGCCGCGGCTGGGCTGGCGGCGGGGAGAGGCCAGGTGGCGCGGGCGGACGTGGAGAGGCCACGCGGCGGCCTACGGTTGGCCAAGGCGGCTGATCCGGCGGCGGCTGGCCATACAGGAGCTGCCAAGTGGCAGTTCGGGGCTGGCCGGCGCCGGATTTTGAGGAGGTGGGAGGATGGCTGGCTGATGATTGGGGGCGCGGAAATGGAGGAGGGAGGTGGTGGAGGCCATTTTTGGCATGGGGAAGGAGTATATATAGAGAAGGGGCTAGAATTAGGGTTAGGAGGGGGATTTTAGCTCCGATTCGAGCCGTTCGATCGCCATCGGACGGTCCGGAGTGGAGGGGGTTTGTAGGTGGGCTAGATGGGCTGTGTAGGAAGGGTTGGACTGAGGTGAGAGAAGAGGGAGAGAGGCCCGCGGGGGTTTTCGGAGACCGAAAACATCCGATAAAATAACCGGCGACTAGTGCCGCTATATATAACCGTTGGGCTATCAAACGAGCTCCGAACGCGACGAAATTTGGCAGGCGGCCTGTCTACACTACAATAAGACCACATGACAAGTTTCATCCCATTCCGAGGACGTTTTTCGGCCACTCACAAAATAAAAATTCGGAGGCACCGCGGGCGCGTGCAAGTGTGGCTGGGCTCAGAACGGACAACGGAAAGGACGAGGAGACTCGGACGGATGCAAGTTTTGAAAACATGCTGATGCAACACACATGATGACATGACAAGATGCAACACGCAAGAAGATGACAAGGCAACGACGACGAATAACTGGCTGACACCTGGAGCATCGGTCTCGGGGTGTCACAATCAGAGTAGATGACCGACTCACCATCAGACACAGATCCTTCGTCAAATTCCGCCCCATGGATGAAACCAACAGAGGCGTGCTTCACACCGGCTTGAACCTTGGCGGGTCGTGCACACTGAGCCGTCTCGATGATGTCATTGCAGTTGTCCGGCTCAGGGCCCGACTCGCCGATCTTGCCGATGAAGATGTGGATTCCGCTGAAGGGGACCCTGTACCCGTACTCAATTGAGCCGGCCTCGGGGCCCCAGCCAGCGTCGTCGATGTAGATCTTGCCGCGACGACTCTTGGTCATCCGGCCCACAGTGTATCCCTTGATCCATGCGAAGTTGCCCTTCAAGAACACAAAACCACCGTGCGCTAGCCCTATGGTGGGCGCCAACTGTCGTGGACTTAACATGACAGATGCCCTAGGGAAAGGACTTAAGTGTGGAGCAATCGCAACTAGGTTAGCTTGAAGGGGTTATTCAGAACAAAGGACACACAGAGTTTATACTGGTTCGGCCCCTCGCAACGAGGGGGTTGTATTGCTTGGGTTCGATTACTAGGGAGCGAATACGCTTTACCTAGTTCTCGATCTCCTGTTTCTTGCCTTAACCCGCCGCTGGGTCACCCCTTTATATACACAGGTTGATGCTCGACGGCTTACAGAGTCCCGACCGGCTCATACACAACGTGTTCGGCTCAGTGACTAACTAAGCTTGCCTTACAATACAAGTTACACAATATGGCGGTTCATACCCATGGGCCTCAAGTCACCTCCGGGTCTTGGGCTTTCAATAAGCTTGCTCTATGGACCGCCATCCTCATCGTCCTCCTCGGACTTCTCTTCTTGAGCCACCAGTGTCATGACCCGACCCCTCCTGGGCGGGTCATACCCAATAGTTACATCCCCAACAGACAGAGTTCAAGATAAGACTATCTTGCCTATTTGGTAGAGAGAGTACCGGGTATTTCGATGGTTAAAGATTCAAGTCTTAGCGGCAAAGGGGGGCAGCTTTGGCCTGCAACCATTTCCACTTTATAGCCCACGGCTTGTGTTTTTGTTATTAATTTGGTTTCTGTTTGTTTGGCTTGTCTTGTGCACCACCTTAATTGAATCATAGTAATGGGACTTTGGTAATCCAGTGATGAAGTCAATGCTGATAATGGACCATGCTTCCTCAGGAATGGGTAGAGGATCGAAGAGGCCAGGGAGTTTTTACTGTTCTACCTTCGCTTGCTGACAGATTTGACACTTGTTTACAAAAGATTCATTGATTGAAAGATTCCTGTCCAAGCAAATAGTGCCTTGATGTAGTGATAAGTAGCAGTAATGCCAGAGTGGGAACCAATACCACTGGCATGAAGTGATTACAAGATGTTTTTTATTTAGAAGTTTGCACCAACCCATACTCTTCCTCTAAATCGAATGACCCCATTATGCAATGAATATTTGCTATTCTTGTGAGTGCTCAGGACTGCCAATTCAGATAATAAATTTTGGGTGAATGTGTCTTTGTTGTACCCTGCAACAATATCAGTAAGCCATTGTGGTTGACAGGAATTCATGGCATTGAGTTCATCTGGCTCATGTAATGTAGATAGTAGTGCATCAGTTGCCCTATTCTATGAGCCTTTTATTGGATGGTATATTGTAATCCCATGAGCTTGAGGAAAGGAAAGCTGTGTGCTGCATTGGTGTTTTAAGTCTTTGAGCAGTCAATTGAGCTAAGCTCATGTGAATGAAACGCCTATCCTGGTAATCCCAAACTCTAATGTGCTTGACTTGGAAGTAGGCCACTCTTTCACTGTGAGGATCTTCTTAAATGACCTAGATGACGACTAGATGGGGGGGGGGGTGAATAGGCGTTTTAAAACTTTTACGAATTTGGCTTTAACCTAATGCGGAGTTAAGCTAATGGATACTTTTCAAGCACAAATCGTAAATATGATAGGCTCAACTAAGTGCACCAACAACCTATGCTAAACAAGAAAGGCACTTAAGGAAACTAGCAAGCACAAACTATGTCACAAGATATGAAAATGTAGGAACAACTAAGCAATTCAACTAGCACAAGATATATCAATAAGAGCAAGTATGAATTCCAGAAAGTGAAGGGTGTGGGTATGAGATAACCACAAGTGAGTCGGGGACGCGTATTTATCCCGAATTTCACACTCGTGAGAGTGCCAATCTTTGTTAGAGTGGTGCCGAAACCAAAGCTCCGAGGCGTCACCAAGTGACTCACCGTATACTCCCTTTTGAGTCACCCCCAACGGATGAGCCTCGATTCACTCGGGGTTGGTCTTGAAGGCGACCACCACACCTTTACATACTTCTCGGGAGCACACCACAAACACAAAAGCTTCTGGAAGAACTTGACCACCTAGGCCACTTCACACACTTCCACGGAGCACACCACAAAAGGAAGCTCTAGGAGGAACCTTGGCCAGCTAGGCCTCTTCACAAACTCCTCAATATATTACCAAACCGTCTAGGAGGCGTAAGCCTCCAGGAGTAACAAACCCACAGGCTCTCACTCGAAAAAATGGATGCGGGCAGCTCAAACCAATGCAATAAATGCAATGCAAGGTCAAGCAACAAATGCTCAACTCACTCTCTTAATTTCACAAGATGCACTCCCAAAAGTAGGATATCGAAGAGAGGGGGTGCAATGGAGGAAATCAACAAATGACTCCAAGATCCATCCACAAATACATCTTCACATAGAGGGGAGATAGGGGTTTGAGAGAGGTGGCATGGTGCTCAAATAATGTTCAAAAAGTGTACGAACAACCCCCAAACCAGTGGGGAGGAAGGGCTCTTTTATAGCCAACTTCCAAATTTAGCCGTTGGGGCTCCAACGGACACTTCCTGGACACCATGTGCCCACGGTACAAGCCCCGTGCGCACGAAGGCCCCATGCCCACGGCCTCAAACCCCGTGCCCACGGGGTACCAGGAAGCAACCTTCAGCAGCCCACTAAAACATGCACAACTTTGTCATACGAACTTCGAATTCGATGATCTTGGGCTCATTTTAAAACTATGGAAAAGCCCAAGGTCCTCACATAGAGAACCACCCAAGATCACGAAGAAATAAGGATTCAAATCATGGAAAGGTTTGAGCTCTCTACAAGCGACGAGATCAAGCTACTTGCCTGAAAGTCCCTCTTGATAGTACAACTATCAAACCTATAACCCGGTCTCCCTCCAAGCACCATGAGACCGAAAAACTAGGAAAACCTAGCTAAGGTATACCTTTGCCTTGCACATTCCACTTGAGCTTGATGATGACTTTAATGCTTGCCTCAAGTTGGAATCCTTTTCTTTGTCCACAATCACTTGGCGAGGATAATCGAAATGCTTCCTCATATTGCAATGAGGGAATCCTTAACTTAAGCTAAAAGTGCTAGTTATCGACTAGAGGGGTGGGGGGGGTAAATAGACGATTTTTATGGAAGTCTTCAAAACATGAGGTCTTTGAAGACAAATAGATGAAATGAATCTCTTGATATGCAGCGGAAGATAGACTACACTAGACAAGCCATAGTCAAGTAAGCAATATTGTGAAAGTACGAAGACTATTACCAGCTAGGTAGTATGGATCATAATGGAAGAAAATATGAAACCAAACATGAAATTGTCTTCACACAATGATGTCAACCAGATCAGGCAGGCAAGCAATTACTTCACGAAGACAAACTGAAATGTAAAAGGAAGTAGGGGATAGAACCAGTTGCTTGGTGAATACTGCTACCTCTTGAGCTTGTGTTGTATTCCCTCGAAGAGGAAAGGGAGATGCAGCACAGTAGCGTAAGTATTTCCCTCAGTTTTTGAGAACCAAGGTATCAATCCAGTAGGAGACCACGCGCGAGTCCCTCGCACCTCCACAAACAAATAAGAACTTCGCAACCAACGCGATAAGGGGTTGTCAATCCCTTTACGGTCACTTACGAAAGTGAGATCTAATAGAGATGATAGTTTATATTTTTGGTATTTTTAGTTTATAAGAACAACAAATAAAAGCGGTAAAAGTAAAGTAGATATAGATTGATATGTTGAGAATAGACCTTGGGGCCATAGTTTTCTCTAGTGCTTCTCTCATGATAGCGATATTCTACGACCGGTAAACAAATTACTGTCGAGCAATTGATAGAAAAGCGAATAATTATGAGACTATCTAGGCATGATCATTGTATATAGGCATCACGTCCGAGACAAGTAGACCAAAACGATTCTGCATCTACTACTATTACTCCACACATCGACCTCTATCCAGCATGCATCTAGTGTATTGAGTTCATAAGAATAGAGTAAGGCCTTAAGCAAGATGACATGATGTAGAGGGATAAACTCAAGCAATATGATATAAACCCCATCTTTTTGTCCTCGATGGCAACAATACAATACGTGCCTTGCTGCCCCTACTGTCACTGGGAAAGGACACCGCAAGATTGAACCCAAAGCCAAGCACTTATCCCATTTCAAGAACTATAGATCTAGTAGGCCAAACCAAACCAATAATTCGAAGAGACTTGCAAGGATATTATGAGCACACATAAAAACTTCAGAGAAGAACCAAATATATTTCATAGATAACCTTGATCATAGACTCACAATACATCAGATCTCGACAAACACACCGCAAAAAGAGATTACATCGAATAGTTCTCCTCGACTACCGAGGAGAACTTTGTATTGAGATCCAGAGAGAGAAGAAGCCATCTAGATACTAGCTATGGACCCGAAGGTCTGTAGTAAACTACTCTCAACTCATGGTGAGGGCGATGATGATGATGAAGAAGGCCTCTGTGATGGATCCCCCTCCGGTGGAGCTCTAGAACAGGCTTCAAGATGGGATCTCTACGGGAACAGAAGGTACGGCGGTGGAATTAGGGGTTTCTCTCTGTTCACGGAGTTTTTGGGGTACGTGGACTTATATGGGAAGAAGGAGGGCACCGGGGGACGCTTGAGGGGGCCACGAGGTAGGGGGCACGCCCTGGGAAGGGGGGCGCCCCCCCCCACCCTCGTGTGCCACCCTTCTGTCCCCTAACATGGTTCTCAAGCTCCGCATGCGTGATTTTCTCCCAAAATATCTCTCGCTAAGGTTTCATTCCGTTTGGACTCCGTTTGATATTCTTTTTCTGCAAAATCCTGAAACAGGCAAAAAACAGCAATCTGGAATGGGCCTTTAGGTTAGTAGGTTAGTCCCAAATATGATATAAACGTGATTGATAAAGCCCATTAAACATCCAAGACTTCATAAATTATAGCATGGAACAATAAAAAATTATAGATACGTTAGAGACGTATCAAGCATCCCCGAGCTTAATTCCTGCTCGTCCTCGAGTAGGTAAATGATAAAGAAAGAATTTTTGATGTGGAATGCTAACCAATATAGTTTTTCAATGTAATTCTCTTAATTTTGGCATGAATGTTCAGATCTGAAAGATTCAAGATAAAAGTCTATATTGACATAAGAAATAGCAATACTTCAAGCATACTAACAAAGCAATCATGTCTTCTCAAAATACTATGGCTAAAGAAAGTTATCCCTACAAAATCATATAGTCTGGCTCTGCTCCCTCTTCATCACACAAAATATACATATCATGCGCAACCTCGATTTCAGCCAAGTATTTGTTTTCATACTCTATCTTTTCAAACCTTTCAACTTTCACGCAATACATGAGCGTGAGCCATGGATATAGCACTATGGGTGGAATAGAGGTGGTTGTGGAGAAGATAAAAAGGAGGGAGATAGTCTCACATCGACTAGGCGTATCAACAGCCTATGGAGATGCCCATCAATAGATATCAATGTGAGTGAGTAGGGATTGCCATGCAACGGATGCACTAGAGCTAAATATGAATGAAAGCTCAACAAAAGAAATTAGTGGGTGTGCATCCAACTTGCTTGCTCACGAAGACCTAGGGCGTTTGAGGAAGCCCATCGTTGGAATATACAAGCCAAGTTCTATAACGAAAATCCCACTAGTATATGAAACTAACTAAGCATGAGACTCTCTACAATGAAGAACATGGTGCTACTTTGAAGCACAAGTGTGGAAAAGAAGATAGTAGCAATTGTCCCTTTCTCTTTTCTTTTTCTTTTTCTTTTTCTTTTTTGGGCCTTTCTTTTTTTCTTTGGCCTTTCTTTTTCTTTTCTTCTTTTGCAGAGGGGATTTATAGATTTAGCCTTTACTCCATGGGACAATGCTCTAATAATGATGATCATCGCGCTTTCATTACAACTTGATATTACAACTCGATACTACAACAACAAAATATGACTCTATATGAATGCCTCTGGCGGTGTACCGGGATATGCAATGAATCAAGAGTGACATATATGAAAAATTGTGCATGGTGGCTTTGCCACAACTACGATGTCAACTACATAATCTTGCATGGCAATATGACAATATGATGCATGTCATATGAACGGAACGGTGGAAAGTTGCATGGCAATATATCTCGGAATGGCTATGGAAATGCCATGATAGGTAGGTATGGTGGCTATTTTGAGGAACAATACGATGGCTATTTTGAGGAAGGATATATAGTGGGTTTATGGCACCGGCGAAAGTTGCTCGGTACAGAGAGGCTAGCAACGGTGGAAGGGTGAGAGTGCGTATAATCCATGGACTCAACATTAGTCGTAAGAACTCATATACTTATTGCAAAAATCTACGAGTCATCAAAACAAAGCAATCAACGCATGCTCCTAGGGGGAGGTTGGTAGGAGTTAACCATCGCGCGCCCCCGACCTCCACACAAAGGTTGGCTCTCTACAAATACCTCATGCTCTAACTTCGTCACATAGCGGTTCACCATACGTGCATGATACGGGAATCACTAACCTTAACACAAGTATTTCTCAATTTCATAATAACTCCACCAGCATGACTCTAATATCACTATCCTCATATCTCAAAACAATTATCAAGCATCCAACATCTCATTCTATTCAATGCACTTGGTGTGATTTTTTTTACTACATTGACTTTGGATGTCTATCAAGTGAAGACTAGTTTCTTTAGCCTAAACACATTACCATGCTGTTTTAATAGACTCTCAAAAGGATATAAGTTAAGCATGAGAGTTCAAAAATTTCTACAAAATATAACCACCACCGTGCTCTAAGAGATATAAGTGACGCACTAGAGCAAAAACTATTCAACTCAAAAGATATAGAGTGTTCTAATAATTTCTAGGCCATATTTAACTCTCTCAAATAGGTGTGTCCAGCAAGGATGAATGTGGCAAACTAACAAGCAAAGACTCAAATTATACAAGACGCTCCAAGCAAAACACATAACATGTTGCGAATAAAAATATAGTTCCAAGTATAGTTACCGATGGATGAAGACGAAAGAGGGGATGACTTCCCGGGGAATCCCCAACCTTAGGCTTTTGATTATCTTGAATTTACTTGGGTTGCCATGGGCATCCCCAAGCTTAGGACTTTTCTACTCCTTGTTCCATAGTCCATCAAAGCAATACTCAAAACGTGAAAACTTCACAACACAAAACTTAGACAAAAATTCTCGTGAGCTCCATTAGTATAAGAAAGAAAACCACTACTCAAAGGTGCAGCAATGAATTCATTCTTTGTTTATATTGGTGTTAAACCTACTGTATTCCAACTTATCTATGGTTCATATCCTCCAATACTACTCATAGGTGCATCGGAATAAGCAAACAACACACGAAAAAACAGAATCTGTCAAAAACAGATCAGTCTGTAGTAATCTGCAGGTTTCGCCTACTTCTGGAACTCCAAAAAATTCAAACTAAATTGGTAAATTTGCGTAATTTATCTAACAATGATCTGCAAAAGGAATCAACTAAAAATCATGCTCCAGTAAATTCTGAAGACTACTTTAGCCAGCGCTAACGATTCTGTTTTTCACAGCAAGATAACATAAACTTCACACAAGTCTTCCCAAAGGTTCTACTTCGCACAAACACTAAAAAAAACATGAAAACACATCTAATCAGAGGCTAGATGCAATATTTATTCCCTAACAGCAACAAAAACAAAATAAAATAAAATTGGGTTGCCTCCCAACAAGCGCTATCGTTTTACGCCCCTAGCTAGGCACGATACAAGATAAATCTAGGTATTGCCATCTTTGGAGGGCAATCCATAAGTGGCTCTCATGATAGATTCATATGGTAATTTGATTTTATTTATAGGAAAGTGTTCCATGCATTTCCTTAACGGAAATTGGAATATAATATTTCCTTCCTTCATATCAATAATTGCACCAATCGTTCTAAGGAAAGGTCTACCAAGAATAATAGGACATGAAGGATTGCAATCTATATCAAGAACAATGAAATCTACGGGTACATAATTCCTATTGGCAACAATAAGAACATCATTAATTCTTCCCATAGGTTTGTTAATATTGGAATCCGCAAGATGCAAATTTAAAGAACAATCATCAAGCTCATGGAACCCTAGCAAATCACAAAGTTTTTGGGATAGTGGAGACACTTGCACCCAAATCACACAAAGCATAGCATTCGTGATCTTTTATTTTTATTTTAATAGTAGGTTCCCATTCATCATAAAGCTTTCTCGGGATAGAAACTTCCAACTCAAGTTTTTCATCATAAGATTGCATCAAAGCATCAACTATATGTTTGGTGAAAGCTTTATTTTGACTATAAGCATGCAGAGAATTTAGCACAGATTGCAAGAAGGAAATATAATCAATCAAAGAGCAATTGTCATAATTGAATCCCTTGAAATCCAAAGTAGTGGGTTCATCACTATGCAAAGTTTTAATCTCTTCACTCCCACTTTTAGCAATTTTAGCATCAAGACCTAAAAACTCCGAATCATTGGGACACCTTAAAGCAGAATCATCTCCAATCCTATCTTCATCAGGATTAATACTAGAAAACAAGGATCTAATAGGAGACACATCAATAGCTTTCAGATCTTCATACTTATTTTCATGATAACTAGAAGAACACGATTTAATATAATCTTCCCTTTTAGCATGCATTCTAGCGGTTCTTTCTTCGCATTCGTCAATGGAAATTCTCATGGCTTTGAGAGACTCATTGATATCATGCTTAGGTGGGATAGATCTAAGTTTCAAAGAATCAACATCAAGAGTAATTTTATCCACACTTCTAGCCAATTCATTAACCTTAAGCAATTTCTCTTCAAGCAAAGCATTGAAATTCTTTTGCGAGATCATAAACTCCTTAACACTAGTTTCAAATTCAGAAGGCATCTTTCCGTAAGAGTTGTTGTAGGAATTACCGTAATTATTAGAGGAATTACTACAAAAAGGCCTAGGATTAAAATTACCTCTATAAGCATTGTTACCAAAATTATTCCTACCAACAAAATTCACATCCAAAGGTTCATTGTTATTCTCAATCAAAGTGGACAAAGGCATATCATTAGGATCAGAAGAAGCACTCTTAGCAGCAAACAATTTCATAAGTTCATCCATCTTTCCACTCAAAACATTGATTTCTTTGATAGCATGCACTTTTTTACTAGTAGAACTTTCGGTGTGCCATTGAGAATAATTAACCATAATATTATCTAGGAGTTTGGTAGCTTCTCCTAAGTTAGTTTCCATGAAAGTGCCTCCGGCGGCCGAATCTAAAAGATTTCTAGAAGCAAAATTCAAGCCAGCATAAAAGTTCTGAATAATCAGCCCTAGATTCGAACCATGTGTAGGGCAATTACGTATCATCAATTTCATTCTCCCCCAAGCTTGTGCAACATGATCATGATCTAGTTGCTTAAAATTCATAATATCATTTCTAAGAGAGATGATCTTAGCAGGAGGGAAATACTTAGAGATAAAAGCATCTTTGCACTTATTCCATGAATTAATACTATTTCTAGGCAAAGAGGAAAACCAAGTTTTAGCATGATCTCTAAGTGAAAACGGAAATAACTTCAATTTAAAAATATCGTTATCCGTATCCCTTTTATTTTGCATATCACACAAATCAACAACGTTGTTTAGATGGGTAGCAGCATCTTCACTATGAAGGTCGGAGAATTGATCTTTCATGACAAGATTCGACAAAGCAGCATTGATCTCACAAGATTCAGCATCGGTAATAGGAGCAATCGGAGTGCTAATAAAATCATTGTTGTTGGTATTGGAGAAGTCACACAATTTGGTATTGTTTCGAGCCATAGTGACAAGCAAGCAATCCAACACACACAAGCAAACAAAAAGCAAGCGAATGATAAACACACGGCGGAAGAAGGGCAAATAAAATGGCAAGGGTGAAGTGGGGGAGAGGAAAACAAGAGGCAAATAAATGTAATGCGAAGGATAAGGGTTTGTGATAGGTACTTGGTATATGACTTTTGCGTATGCCTCCCCGGCTACGGCGCCAGAAATTCTTCTTGCTACCTCTTGAGCTTGCGTTGTATTCCCTCGAAGAGGAAAGGGAGATGCAGCACAGTAGCGTAAGTATTTCCCTCAGTTTTTGAGAACCAAGGTATCAATCCAGTAGGAGACCACGCGCGAGTCCCTCTCACCTGCACAAACAAATAAGAACTTCACAGCCAACGCGATAAGGGGTTGTCAATCCCTTTACGGTCACTTACGAAAGTGAGATCTGATAGAGATGATAGTTTATATTTTTGGTATTTTTAGTTTATAAGAACAACAAATAAAAGCGGTAAAAGTAAAGTAGATGTACATTGATATGTTGAGAATAGACCCTGGGGCCATAGTTTTCTCTAGTGGCTTCTCTCATGATAGCGATATTCTACGGCGGGTAAACAAATTACTGTCGAGCAATTGATAGAAAAGCGAACAATTATGAGACTATCTAGGCATGATCATTGTATATAGGCATCACGTCCGAGACAAGTAGACCGAAATGATTCTGCATCTACTACTATTACTCCACACATCGACCGCTATCCAGCATGCATCTAGTGTATTGAGTTCATAAGAATAGAGTAACGCCTTAAGCAAGATGACATGATGTAGAGGGATAAACTCAAGCAATATGATATAAACCCCATCTTTTTATCGTCGATGGCAACAATACAATACGTGCCTTGCTGCCCCTATTGTCACTGGGAAAGGACACCGCAAGATTGAACCCAAAGCCAAGCACTTCTCCCATTGCAAGAACTATAGATCTAGTAGGCCAAATCAAACCAATAATTCGAAGAGACTTGCAAGGATATTATGAGCACACATAAAAAGTTTAGAGAAGAACCAAATATCTTTCATAGATAACCTTGATCATAAATTCACAATTCATCGGATCTCGACAAACACACCGCAAAAAGAGATTACATCGAATAGATCTCCTCGAAGACCGAGGAGAACTTTGTATTGAGATCCAGAGAGAGAGAGAGAGAAGTCATCTAGATACTAGCTGTGGACCCAAAGGTCTATAGTAAACTACTCACAACTTATGGTGAGGGCGATGATGATGATGATGATGATGAAGGCCTCCGTGATGGATCCCCCTCCAGTGGAGCTCCGAAACAGGCTCCAAGATGGGATCTCCACGGGAACAGAAGGTACGGCGGTGGAATTAGGGTTTTCTCTCTGTTCACAGAGTTTCTGGGGTACGTGGACTTATATAGGAAGAAGGAGGGCACCGGGGGACGCTCGAGGGGGCCACGAGGCAGGGAGGCGTGCCCTAGGAAGGGGGCACGCCCCCCACCCTCGTGGGCCAGCCCTTTGTCCCCTGACGTGGTTCTCAAGCTTCGCATGCGTGATTTTCTCCAAAAATATCTCTCACGAAGGTTTCATTCCGTTTGGACTCTGTTTGATATTCTTTTTCTGCAAAACCCTGAAACAGGCAGAAAACAGCAATTTGGACTGGGCCTTTGGGTTAGTAGGTTAGTCCCAAAAATGATATAAAAGTGAATGATAAAGCCTATTAAACATCTAAGACTTCATAAATAATAGCATGGAACAATGAAAAATTATAGATACATGTGTGACGTATCAAAGACAAGGATTTGGTAGACCAGTTCCAGTTGTTGTGACAACTGTACATCTAGTTAGGGAGGCTGAGATTGAACTCGGAAGACCGCGTCTTCACCTTATTCCCCTTGAGCTAAGGACACCCAGTCCTCGCCCAATCACTCTGGTAAGTCTTCAAGGTAGACTTCCAAACCTTCACATACTTCGTTCACAGGCGATCCACAATGGCTCTTGGATGCTCAGAACGCGACGCCTAACCGACGGGAGGATTCACAGTCCGCAAGTGTAACAAGTCTTCAAATCACGCAGATAGAAAGACTTCAGTGATGCCTAATACTTTTTGGCTCTCGGTGTTTTAGGCTTTGTCCTCGCAAGGATCTCTCTCTCAAAGGCTCTGGAGGTGGGTTGCTCTCAAACGACAAAAGCCGTGCACTAACTTTGAGCAGCCACCAAATTATGGCGTAGGGGTGGGCTATTTATAGCCAGGAGGCAACCCAACCTGATATGTCCGAAATGACCCTGGGTCACTGAGGAACCGACATGTGTCCAATGGTCGGATTTCAAACACACGCGGCAGCTTGGCTTGAGCTACAAGCGAAGCTGACTCATCCAACTCTGGATAAGATTTGCTCTCATTGTCTTTGCTCGAAGACATAGGGTTTTGGTTGAGCATCACTTCAGTCATTTGACTTTGTTCACTTGGACCCCACTTAACAGTACTGTGGTTTGTATGACTCAATAAAGAAGGTAAGGAAACTATGAAACAATTATGTCTTCGCACTCCATAGTATTCAAGTGAATGTCTTCGCATGTCATTATCTTCATCGTTAATGTCTTCATGAACCACCATTGTCTTCAATATCTTCACACATTTTTAGGGGTCATCTCTGGTAGGTAAACCGAATCAATAAGGGACTACTACCTGTGTTATCCTGCAATTCTCACAAACACATTAGTCCCTCAACCAAGTTTGTCGTCAATACTCCAAAACCAACTAGGGGTGGCACCAGATGCACTTACAATATCCCCTTTTTCGTGATTGATAACAAACTAGTTGAAGTTTTCAACGGGGATAAAAGTATGTGGAAGTTAAATATCAAAGTCATTGTCTTCATAAGTTCTAAAAGGCTCCCACTAAAGATGTGCATATAAATAGTTTGCTTTTGAATGCAAATGCACATGGAAGGATTTACTTTGTGGAGATCCTCTTCAACTCATGAAGACAACTCATCATGCATACCTAGGAATAATGAAGATAATGAAATGCATAATGAGAAATGGGCGTTTGCAGAATGACTTCATGCGGAATTTATCATCGCATCACAAAGTAGCAGCAGAAGTAGCAGAGGACCATCAAGTTTAAATGTTACTCCCTCTGTAAACTGATATAAGAGTGTTTAGGTCACTACTTTAGTTATCTAAACGCTCTTATATTAGTTTACAGAGGGTATACAACTGAAGAGCCAAATAGTTTCAAAACAAGAGTTGTAAGAACTTAGCAAAATAAGGCAAGCACCCCATATGGACCCGCTTGAAGACTATCAACCTCATATACTTCTCCCCCTTTTGTCAGTAAGGAACAAAAAGGTTTGAAGACATAGAGGATCTACTCGTTCCCAGTTGGAGAAGATGTTGGAGCAGCAGGGTCGACGTTGGAGTTGGGCGGTGCTACCTCTTGAGCTTTTATTGTTTTTCCCTTGAAGAGGAAAGGGTGATGCAGCAAAGTAGCGTAAGTATTTCCCTCAGTTTTGAGAACCAAGGTATCAATCCAGTAGGATACTACACGCGAGTCCCTTGTACGTCCACAAACAAATAAGAACCTTGCAACCAACGCGATAAAGGGGTTGTTAATCCCTTCTCGGCCACTTGCAAAAGTGAGATCTGATAGAGATAATAAGATACATATTTTTGGTATTTTGTTATATAGATTGAAACTAAAGATTGCAAAATAAAAGTAAAGTAAAGATAAATAGTTGACGGAAGATTTATATGATGGAAGATAGACCCGGGGGCCATAGGTTTCACTAGTGGCTTCTCTCAAGATAGCAGATTTCTACGGTGGGTGAACAAATTACTGTCGAGCAATTGATAGAAAAGCGCATAGTTATGAGCATATCTAGGCATGATCATTGTATATAGGCATCACGTTCATGACAAGTAGACTGAAACGATTCTGCATCCACTACTATTACTCCACACATCGACCGCTATCCAGCATGCATCTAGAATATTAAGTTCATAAGAATAGAGTAATGCTTTAAGCAAGGTGACATGATGTAGAGGGATAAACTCATGCAATATTATATAAACCCCATATTTTTATCCTCGATGGCAACAATATAATACGTGCCTTGTTGCCCCTGCTGTCACTAGGTATAAAACTCAATTACGCTTTCGTATACCATCCTCAAACAAATGGTCAAGTCGAAAGGGCCAATGGTTTGATTATGAGCGGCATTAAACCCCGACTAGTGCGCTCCCTACAGGAGTCTCATAAACACTGGGTCGAAGAGCTTGACTCCGTACTCTGGGGGCTGCGGACCGCACCCAATCGTACGACCGAATATACACCTTTTTTCATGGTGTACGGCGCAGAGGCCGTCTGTAGCGACCAGACCTCAAACAGTCTGATCTCCGTGCATCAGTGTCATCCCTAGATCAGTAATGCTGACACGCACGATACTTGAAGGATTTATAACAGAGTAGCAATCACACACTTATTACATCGATAGTCCAACGATGAATTTATTACAAATAATATGGCTGAAGGCCATCTAACACGATAACAGCGGAAGGCTTGGAAGATAAGTGAGTCCATCAACTCCAGCGGCATCACTGAGTATAGAACCACGACCTAAAAGGGGCATCTTACTCATCGTATGAAAAGTCTGCAACATGAAACGTTGCAGCCCGAAAAACGGGTCAGCACATGGAATATGCTGGCAAGGTAACACAAGAGAATGCAATGAAAGTAAAGCTATACTATATGCAATATGGCTAGTGGAAAGCTCTATGGTTAAGTTTTTGCGTAAAGCAAATTTTTCCCTACTTCAAAGGAATGTATTTTAATTAACTATCATGATAGTTGAAACATCGTTGAGAAGATAGACATCCTCTCAACCCCAATTAAAAGTAATCATTAAACCCAACAAATTAAATTAAAGTAACATGTTGAGATGCACATGATAATCCAAGTACCAGATACTCAAGATGTCCATAACCAGGGACACGGCTAATCATGATCAGTTTGTACACTCTCCAGAGGTTTGTGCACTTTCCCCACAAGACTCGATCGCCTCCGTTTGGTTTCTCGCACTGCATGGTGTTTGAGAAACGGATGACCGAGACACAGTCTTTCCGAAGAGGTCCCCTTAACCAGATAGATAGGTCGGTACACCTACAAAACCCAACTACATATGCTAGCCCATCATGGAAAGGTTTCTCACAACTTACTCAACTATGCCAGAGCCCATATTGGCATGTGGCTGCATACGGAAGTTTCTAGCATGAAAAATCTCATGATCCCTGTGACCCTGGGTGGCGGTCCAAAAGAAAAACAGGCAATTACTGGAATAACCAGATTCCTCAATCCACCCAGATGTGTATTAATGTTGCCACCTTAAGTTGAACCATTAATTAAACAATCTCACATCTATCATGGATTTCACTCACCCAATCCACGTCTACGAGCATAGCATGTCCTAGCAGCAAACGTAGAAGTAACTCCCAAGGGTTTGAATGTAATGCAGGTAATAGGTACTACCTCAAACTACTTCCTAATCCCACAAGTTATTTAATCCTACTCATGCAATGTGTGAGGGTTTGACTAATGCAATGAAAACTGGGTAATTGGAAAGCATGATCAAAGTGTTACTTGCCTTGCTGATGATCTACAAAACCTAGAGACTCAAAGTAGCAAGCGGCGCACTCCGAGTACTCTATCGCAATCAAACAAACAAGCATACAATAAGTACTTAACTAATGCGCGGGTAAAACTCAAATAAGAGATCTAACCAGAAAGTTCAACTTAAGAACTCCGGTTTGCAAAAAGAATCAACTCGAAAGAAGCAACGAAACTCAAACTGCAAAAGAAACGAGCTCCGAATTACTAGTTGGCCTAAAGTCAAATTTTACAGTAGCCAAAACTTTGTTCAAGTTGATCTAACGTAAAGAGGGCTTCGAGACGAAGATCTGGGATTTTGAATCACCTGATTCCGACTCTCGAGCGAAAAGAAAAACGAAAAACAAGATCAGGGCAGAAATCACGATCGGAAAAATCGCGGTTAAATACCCCGAAAAAGAAAAACGACAAACAGGCTAATGAACGAACGTTCGCTGTCTGCGGTTAACTAATTAAAACCGTTCGTTAAAACGAACGTACAGACGATCGTCTGCTATTTAACTAAACCGGCGGAAAATAAAAAAAACCGAACCGATCTATTAAAAAAACAGATCTAGGTTTTCCTAACTAAAACCGATCTAATAACCGAAAAAACTACCTCACTCCGGCGGGCTTCCGGCGAGGGGCGGCGGCGGCAGCTGCTGATACGTCCAAAACGTATCTATAATTTCTGCTTGCTCCATGCTTCTTTTGGGTGATATTGCTATGATATTTATACACTTCCATACACTTTTGGTCATATTTGGACTAACCTATTAACTCAGTGCAACCCAGTGCCAGTTTCTGTTTTCGGCTGTTTTTGTATTTCAAGTTTTCACATTATGAGAACTGCCAGGAAAAATCCAGAAAAAATATATAAAAAATCAGCGTTCCAGGAGCTACCGTGCGGCCAAAGTACATCCGGGGGGGGACCCACAGGGGCTCCAGGCGCCCTGTGGGCGCCCCCCCTGGGCCGCGCCGGGGGGGGGGGCGCCTGGGCCCCCCAGGACTCCCCTGGTGCCCCCCTTTGGCATATATTTACAACCCTTCGCAGAAACCCTGATTCCGGAACCCTTTTCTCCAGACGCGATTCCGATCTCCGCCGCCATCTCCATCAAGCTTCGGGGGACCAGAATTCCTGCGCCGGCACCCTGCCGGGACGGGGAAGTGCCCCCGGATTCATCTCCATCGACGTTGCTTCCTTCCTCCATGATGCGGGAGTAGTTCCTCCTCGGGGCTGAGGTTCTTACCAGTAGCTATGTGGTCAATTCTCTCTCCCATGATGTGATCTTCGTTGTGATCATAGGCTATGTTAATCTAGGGTGATCCCATGATATTTCCCCTTCCTCTATGTCTTGGATTGATGTACTCACTTGTCTTTATCTAGTATAATTCCCGAGACCAAGGTGACATCGGTCTATTGGACATGGATTAGAACAATATTTTCATGAGTGATTTCCTCTCTTGTGTGTTGATTGAAGATTGAGAGTCTCTTGGTGCTTGTCTTTGACTAACCTTTAGATATGTTGTGGTGATTGTGGGACTCTCTTTGGATGGCCGCGGTGACATTGGGAAATCCTTAGATTGAGAACTACGAACTTTGAGGTGTGCTTTTGTAGCCCTACATAATTCTCGTCCTCTCTTGACCACGAAGGAATGACCTCCGAGTGTGTCCCCTTTGCATGTTTTATGGGAAATATCATGTGATTCGATTATGTTAATGTTGTTGGGAGTTGCCACTAGTGAAAGTATGAAGCCTAGGCCTTGTTTCCACCATTGCAATACCATTTGTGCTCACGTTTACCACTTGTTTGCTTGCTGCACTTTTTATTACATATTTATATTACTTTGTTTTGCCATCCATATCACTTTCCATTTAACATCTCTTCGCCGAACTAGTGCACCTATACATCTGACAAGTGTATTAGGTGTGTTGGGGACACAAGAGACTTCTTGTATCTTAGTTGCAGGGTTGCTTGAGAGAGACCATCTTCAACCTCTACTTCCCTGAGTTCGATAAACCTTAGGTCATCCACTTGAAGGAAATTTGCTGCTGTCCTACAAACCTCTGCGCTTGGAGGCCCAACATAGTCTACAAGAGTAGAAGCGTGTGTAGACATCAAGCTATTTCTGGCGCCGTTGCCGGGGAGGTGAGCGCTTGAAGGTATATCTTTAGATCTTGCAATTAAATCTTTTTGTTTCTTGTTTTTATTTCACTAGTTATGCTTATGGACAACCCTGTTATTGGATCGTTGCTTGCGGGAAGACGCCCCACACCGGTGGTGGTTGCTCCTCCCCCTACTGAAATTGTGCCCTATGAAATACCAGCTAGTATTATCGATCATGTTTTGGCTAATCGTTATGCAGGAGACAGACATCCCGGTGAACACTTGTTATATCTGTCACAACTATGTTCATTATTTAAGCTTGCAGGTGTATCAAGGGAGTTTGTCATGTGGAGATTGTTCGCCGTATCACTTATAGATAAAGCTTCAGATTGGTATAAGCTTCTCGATAACTCGTACTTGCTTGATTGGCAAGAGCTTATGTCTCTCTTTTACTCCAAGTTTTATCCTCTTCATGAAGTTCATGAGAATAGGAATTATGTTTATAATTTTTATCCTCATGACGGAGAGAGCATAGCTCAAGCTTGGGGGAGACTGAAAACGTTAATGCTAAAATGTCCTAACCATGGGCTCCCCAAAGATATTATTATTACTAACTTCTATGCGAGGCTCTATCGACAGGATAAAGATTTGCTTGATGCTTCCTCTACGGGTTCTTTCACAAACAAAAAGATTGATACTAAATGGGAACTCCTTGAAAGAATTCAACGCAACACTGAAGATTGGGAGATCGACAAAGGTAAAGAGTCAGGTATAATTTATGAGTATGATTGCATTAAGTCCTTTGTTGAAACTACAAGTTTTAATAAGTTTAGTGCTAAGTTTGGGCTTGATTCTCAACTCCTTGTTGATTTCCTCAAATCTTTTGCTTCACATCTTAATATGCCTAAGGAGGATTGGATCAAGTATCATAAACCTTTTAAAGAGACTTGCAAAGAAAATGAAATTGTTCATGATGATTGCAACATGCATGATCCAATTCCTAAAAACGAAGTTTTATATAAGCATGTTAATTTTTGTGGAGTGGATAGACCTTGTGAAAGGCCTATGATTGAAGAAGAGAAGTATTGTAAGCAACATAAGCATGAAAGAACAATCACTTGGGTCAGAGATTTAAATGAAATTTCCAGAGAATTGTGTGACCTTTATCCTTTTACTTGTGAACTTTGCCGTATAGAGGGTCACTTTAATTTTCAATGCATGAACTTTCAAAACATAACTGTTAACCGGTTGTGTGATAACATGATCACCTCTGATCTTTATGATGAGCTTATGTTATTTTTGATGTGTGAAGAGTTATCAGAAAAGACTTCTTGGCTGGATGATAATGCCATAGGAATAAAAAACACTTTGCAAAATTGCCATCTCTATTGTGTTGTTAATTGCCATGAAAATGATTACATAAGTAAGATTAGAAAGGAGGGAACTTTACCAAAGTATAAAAATGTCTCTTATATTTCTGCTAATAAAAAGGAGAGTTCCTCCCAAGTTTCCCCAATTGTTTCTAATGATAAACCAGGATATGTGGAGAAGCTTTATTTCCAACCACTCCCTCCTAAGGTGAAGAAGAAGAAAAAGAAGAGGAGGAGGAAGAGGAGCAAGAAGGAAGAAGAATGGGTATCAACCTGGCCTGAGCATATTCCTCCCATCAACTTTTATCCTAACGATTGTAAGTTTAAAGAAGAAGGTGAAGTTTATTGCCTTAATTATCATCTGGATGATACGTCCGTAGGTACTATTGAAGATGATTTTGATTATGATATGCATGTTACTTATTGCGATTGAGAAAATGATGATAATGCTACTTATGATCTTGAAAGTCTCTTTGGTACCAACTCTGAAAGTGATGATATGGGAAGCTCTAAGCTTGGGGATGATAGGATTGCAAGTCCTTTACCCACTAGTGATGTGATAATTGATAATTCTTTTGCTAGTAAGAATAAAGACAACATGTTTACAAATATAGTTGCTAGCAATGATAATGCTCTTCTCTACCATGATGATGTTATAACTCCAATCTATAGTGATTATAAAGGTACCTATGACATAAGGAGAAATTATCCTTATGAAACTTGTCATAATCATGGAGGGAATTACTCCCTTGTTGAACACCACCCTCCTAATATACAATTAATCTATAGTGTTCAAGTTGTTTATGATAGTTCTACTCCCACTATTATCAATGAGAAAGATTATGCTTATGTGGAGAGTAAGAGTACCTTTTTGCATGTGGATCATGGTAACAATGCTTTATGTGATGCTTATATTGTTGAGTTCATCCATGATGCCACTGAAATTTATAATGAGAGAGGGAGACTTGGTTCTAAATATCTTAATAATAAGGAGTTTCCTCTCTTAATGGTGAATACTTGTAAGTTATGCTTGTTTTGCCTTCCTATGCTAGTTGCTTTGTGCTTCAATGAATTATTCTATTGCAATATTCCTATGCATAGGAAGCATGTTAGGTTTAAATGTGTTTGGTATTTTCTTCTTGATGCTCTCTTTTGTTCTTCAACTCTTATTCCTACGAGAGCATCATTAAAGTCTTATGCCTAGCTTAAAGGCATAAAAGAAAGCGCTTTTGGGAGGCAGCCCAATGAATAAAATTATTTTTCTTTTGTTGAGTCTTGATGTTGTTACTACTGTAGCATCATCATTGTATCTTTGCTTTTCAATTTTGTGCCAAGTATAGCCTCTTATTGCAAGAAAGTTCAAAAGTTGTGAGGTGCTGTCCAGGAAACAGATTCTGTCCTTGGATAGAAAAATTCGTATAAAATCACAAGATCATCTTTTTGGTCTGAATTTTTTCGACAGCGTTCTCTATATAATTGTCTTTCGTGCGTCTGTTCTGAGTTTTTTGATTTGAGTTGCATAAGTGCCCCGAACAAATCAATTACTACCTGCTGTTCTGTTTTTCACATATTCTGTCCTGTTTTGCCTTTCCTTCATTTTGCAAATCAAGAGCTTGCTTTTTCTTTGCAAAAACCTTTTGGCAATCTTGAGAAACAGTAGAACTTCAAGAATATCTTTATTTCCAGCAAGGTGCAATTATTTTATTAAGGGTACTAACCTCGCTAATCAGATTATGATGAGTTATGTATGAAGGGAGTTTTCAAGTGTGCGAGGGAAGATGATAAAAAGATTCAGGAGTGTCAAGCGCTCAAGCTTGGGGATGCCCCCGTGCACCCCCAAGAAATATTCAAGGAGACTCAAGCGTCTAAGCCTGGGGATGCCCCCGTGCATCCCCTTCTCCATCAACATTATCAGTTCGTCTTTCGTTCCGCTATATTTTTATCACTTCATGTGTTATGTGCTATGCTTGGAGCGTCTTGCTTTTAGTTTTCTTTTTAGTTTTTCATAACGAGTCGGAACTCAGCTTTCTTTATGTGGGAGAGAAACACGCTCCACTTCTACCTAGAACATAACATAGAATTTTCATGTCTATCTTTGCTGTGTGTGTTCTTCCTCTTTTAAAATAGCTACTATCATGCTCTGCTCTTAGTATTCATGCTTATCTTTTCAAAGAGCTTTTGTTTAGTTGGTTGCTTGAACTCTCTTTAATTATCATGCTTATCTTATTAAGAGAGTTTGCTTCCATTGCATTGGTTAATATGTCTATGATAAAGATGCTACGTGCATAATGGCGCTTAGTAGTTCAGGTTTTCTTATGGTTAGTCTCAAATAGCTGGGGGATTCCAAATGTGTTATTGGAGTACCAACTTGATTAGTTTGCCAATGATGTGGTATGGTTTAGTAATATCTTCCTTCGAGAATTTATTTTGATTGACTTGGCGTATGCTCACGCATATTTAAGACTGTAAAGAAAGTCTGTCAAGCCTTGATGATCTTTTATTTCTGAGTAGCGATATAACTACCATGCCTGATTCAATATTGCTTTGTCGCTCTGCATGATTATGACCGTCATTGCTCTCTTAGTTGGTCGCTCCCAGTCTTTTGCTAACCTCCACCTGTACTAAGCAGACTAACCTTGCAATACATAGCTCATGGGAAAGTAGCTTAAAAACTATTGTGGTAAAGAATATGTTGCCTATGTATCTTATTTCTTATAAGTTGCTTGCTGAGCGGTAACCATGTTTCTGGGGACGCCATCAACTGTCACACTTTTGTTGAATATCATGTGAGTTGCTATGCATGTTCGTCTTGTCTGAAGTAAGGGTGATTTGCCGTGGGTTGAATGAGTATGCATATTGTTAGAGAAGAACATTGGGCCGCCAACCAAAGCCATGTATCATGGTGGAAGTTTTAGCTTGGACATTAATCCTCAATCTCTTATGAGAATATGCTTATGCATTAAAAAGGAGTCCATCATTTATTTTCTATGTTGTCCCGGTATGGATGTCCTCAAGTTGAGATCTATCAAAAACGAGAAATCAAATGCGATTTATCTCCTTGGACCTTTGTACAGGTGGCATAGAGGTACCCCTTTGTGACACTTGGTTAAAACATATGTAATGCTATGATAACCCATGGAAATCCGAGCTAATTAGGACAAGGTGCGAGCACTATTGGTATTCAATGCATGAGGCTTGCAACTTATAAGATGTCTTATGCACGACACATATGAAGTACTACTACCGTTGACAAAATTGCTTCTATGTTTTCAAAATAAAAAGCTCTAGCACATAACCATTCTTTTACTTTTATGTTGAGTCTCCACCTTATTTTAAAAGCACCAACTACTGAGAGCATGATTGTCATTCTGAGTGTAATGTGCATTGTCCCAAAGTAGCATTGTCTTTTGCATGATTGTGATATCGTTTATTTTGAAATCATTGTATCTAGTCATCACTTAAACCTTGAAGGTGCCCCTGCATTTATGTTTTGCATCACTAAAGGGGGCAAGCTAGATATCACTTTATCATATTTGCACATCATGTTCATTGCAAATCTATTTGATGTTTCAGTATCATATTGTAAAACTTTCAGTTCTTTGTGATTTTCTCATGAGGCAACTTAATTACTACAGATTCATTGTCCCAGTAAGCTTTTGTCATATGACTATGAATAAGTCCTATATGGTTAATAGCATGTCACCACAGAAATTATTCTTGTTATCATTTACCTATTCAAGGACGAGCAGGAATTAAGCTTGGGGATGTTGATACGTCCAAAACGTATCTATAATTTCTGCTTGCTCCATGCCTCTTTTGGGTGATATTGCTATGATATTTATACACTTCCATACACTTTTGATCATATTTGGACTAACCTATTAACTCAGTGCACCCCAGTGCCAGTTTCTGTTTTCGGCTGTTTTTGTATTTCAGGTTTTCACATTACGAGAACTGCCAGGAAAAATCCAGAAAAAATATATAAAAAATCAGCGTTCCAGGAGTTATCGTGCGGCCAAAGTACAGTCGGGGGGACCCACAGGGGCTCCAGGCGCCCTGTGGGCGCCCCCCCTGGGCCGCGTCGGGGGGGGGGGGCGCCTGGGCCCCCCAGGACTCCCCTGGTGCCCCCCTTTGGCATATATTTACAACCCTTCGCAGAAACCCTGATTCCGGAACCCTTTTCTCCAGACACGATTCCGATCTCCGCCGCCATCTCCATCAAGCTTCGGGAGACCAGAATTCCTGCGCCGGCACCCTGCCGGGACGGGGAAGTGCCCCCGGATTCATCTCCGTCGACGTTGCTTCCTCCCTCCATGATGCGGGAGTAGTTCCTCCTCGGGGCTGAGGTTCTTACCAGTAGCTATGTGGTCAATTCTCTCTCCCATGATGTGATCTTCGTTGTGATCATAGGCTATGTTAATCTAGGGTGATCCCATGATATTTCCCCTTCCTCTATGTATTGGATTGATGTACTCACTTGTCTTTATCTAGTATAATTCCCGAGACCAAGGTGACAGCGGTCTATTGGACATGGATTAGAACAATATTTTCATGAGTGATTTCCTCTCTTGTGTGTTGATTGAAGATTGAGAGTCTCTTGGTGCTTGTCTTTGACTATCCTTTAGATATGTTGTGGTGATTGTGGGACTCTCTTTGGATGGCCGCGGTGACATTGGGAAATCCTTAGATTGAGAACTACGAACTTTGAGGTGTGCTTTTGTAGCCCTACATAATTCTCGTCCTCTCTTGACCACGAAGGAATGACCTCCGAGTGTGTCCCCTTTGCATGTTTTATGGGAAATATCATGTGATTCGATTATGTTAATGTTGTTGGGAGTTGCCACTAGTGAAAGTATGAAGCCTAGGCCTTGTTTCCACCATTGCAATACCATTTGTGCTCACGTTTACCACTTGTTTGCTTGCTGCACTTTTTATTACATATTTATATTACTTTGTTTTGTCATCCATATCACTTGCCATTTAACATCTCTTCGCCGAACTAGTGCACCTATACATCTGACAAGTGTATTAGGTGTGTTGGGGACACAAGAGACTTCTTGTATCTTAGTTGCAGGGTTGCTTGAGAGAGACCATCTTCAACCTCTACTTCCCTGAGTTCGATAAACCTTAGGTCATCCACTTGAGGGTAATTTGGTGCTGTCCTACAAACCTCTGCGCTTGGAGGCCCAACATAGTCTACAAGAGTAGAAGCATGTGTAGACATCAGCTGCGACTAGCGGCGGGGCGGCGCGGCGGCGGTGCGACGGGAGGCGACGGCGGCGGCTTCCGGCGGCGGGGCGGGAGGCGGCGGCGGCGACGGCTTCCGGCGGCGGGGCGGGCTAGGGTTTCAGGCGGCTGCGGGGGCGACGGGAGTTGGGCCGGCCTAGGGCGGCTTATAAAGCCCAGGAGTCCTGGGCGAATAAGACTCCTAGTCGGTTTCTGTTTTTTTTTTCTAAAAGAGTCCGAGCGCAGAAAAACTAACGAAAGAAATACCAAACCGACTCCCAAATTCCCGAAATAAATTTTCACCATCCTCTAATAATATTCAGGACAAAGTGAACATTTTTCCCGGACCTAAATGCAATTTTGAAAAACGCGTATTTTTCCTATGCAAATACATCCGCGAATAAATCCAGAAAAATTCCAAAAGTGATTTTAACATTTTTCCTCTAATATTTATGTTATTTTGGAGAAGTCATACTATCTCCGCTCATATATTTTATTTAGAAATATTTTTAGGAGAGAAAAATAATTAGAATCACACTGTCCTCGTACCGGTATTCGAGCGAACTCAAATACGAAAACGGTAAAATCCCCAACTCTCTCCGTAGGTCCTTGAGTTGCTTAGAATTTCGAGGAACGCCATGAAAAAAATGCAAAAACATGCAAATGCAATTATGTTCTAGGTATAACGTTCCAAATTGAAAATTTGGGATGTTACAAACCTACCCCCCTTAGAATGAATCTCGCCTTCGAGATTCGACTTGGCTAGAGAACAGGTGTGGGTGGTCCGTGCGTAGATCATCTTCTCGTTCCCAGGTGGCTTCTTCCTCGGTGTGGTGACTCCACTGAACTTTGCAAAACTTGATCAACTTGCTGCGAGTAACTCTGCTCGAAAACTCGAGAATCTTAACGGGCTTCTCCTTGTAGGTCAGATCACTGTGTGACGCCCGAGACCGACGTCCCAGAAGATTCCAGAAGATCCCAGAAGATTCCAGATGTTCCGGGTTGCCCGTGTGTTCTTTTGAGCTTGTGTTATTTTATTTTTGCATTGCATCATGTCATCATGCCATCATGCCATTTTTATTTTGCATCTCAACCTAAATAAATCGTGTGGACCTTCGGTCCATTTAAATCGAGGGAAGATTGTCTTCTCTTTAAAACATATAAAAGCCTCTCAATATGTAGGGAGCTATATTTATTAATTATTCCATTGCTTCGGAATCACCATAACACACTTGCATTTTTTCCCCATGTCTTTTCACTTCGAGTTTCACCTTCAAGTTCTTGCCAATAATTCTTTTCCGTTGTTTCGAGGTTCCTCCAAAAATTTGAACATTTTTGGACACTTCTATAATCAAGTCTTAGTTCAAAACTATTTGAATTAAATTCAAATATGTTTGAAATAATTTCCAATCATGCCTTTCTTATTTTTCTCGGTCCTTGCTCATTTTATGATGCCCGAGAAAAATGCTCCCATGTGCTAGTTTTGCCCTAACCTCCATCTTCTTTCTTTTATCCTCTCTTTTGTTTTATGCTAAAAGGGAATAAAATGAGAGCAGCCTCCCAGCAGCCCTTTAGCCCACTTGGGCCTTCCCAGGCCTCTAGGCCCATTCTCTCCTGGCCCATCAGGTCAGCCCGACCGCACCGAACCCTAACTCCCGGTCCCTCGCTCCCTCTCTTCCCCTCGTGCGCCGCCGCACCCCCGACCCTCCGCTCGATCTCCCCTCTCTCTCTCGACCGACAGGTCCCGCACCTCGCTCCCTCGCACCCCTCTCCCCTCGAGCTTTCCCTCACCAGCGCGCCCGAGCACCTTTTCTTCCCTCCGCCCTCCAGCGCTATGGAGCTCCCCTCCCGCGCGCCCGGGGCGCCGGCCTGCGACCGCCTCCCCTCCGTCTGGCGTCTCCAGCGCCAAGGCCAGGCTCCCTCGCCTCCTCGCCTCCAGGTCGCCGCGGCCTCCTTCTCGACGGACCTCCCGTGCCGCCCCGAGCGCTCCTCCTGCTCGGGCCCTGCCCCGACGCCTCCTCCTAGCCTCGCCTGGCCCGAGCCAGAGCCGGCGCGGCTCCCTCCCCTCGCCCCAGGACGAAGCCCGGCGCCTGCGGCCCCTCTCCTCTGCGCCTGCGACGTCCGCCGGCCTTCCCCTGCCTCGTTCGCACCAGCACCCCAAGCCGCCGCCCGCGTCGAGGCCGCCCTCGCCGCTCGAGGCGCTCGAAACGCCGGCCGCCAGCGACGACCTGCCTCGCGCCCTCCATCTCCAGGAGCCAGCAGCCGCGCACCTTCGCCCCCTGCTTCGCGCCAAGGCCGTGCGCCTCTGCCTCCTTGCTGCCTTGCCGTTTTGTTGCTGTTGTTGTTTTCCATGTACTGCTACTGTTTTGTTGTTGTTTTCGTCAAGTGCACGAGGACCTCGAGCTCGGCAAGTACGACTACACGAGGAATCATCAAGTACCCCTTCGGAGAAGTACATCTACGAACTCGTCGCGAGAACCGATTTTGGCAAGTACATCTACGGCCCGAACGTCTACGAACCGTGTACGAGATCGACGCCCGAACAACTACCCTCGCCGGAAAACCCAAGTACCACGACGACCCGAACCTCTACGGGAAAACGAGCTCCAAGTTCGACTACTTCACGGGACCCGTCAAGTCCGACTACTACATGAACGAGTACCTCAACGCCCGATGTCAAGTTCGACTACCGTCGCCCCGAGGACGTCCGATGCCGCGACAAGTACCCCTTCGGAGACGAGAACGTCTACTTCCCTCTACGACACGTGTACCACGACTCGCGAGAACGACTTCTTCCTCGTCGGACACGTGAACGCCTTCTTCCTCTACGTCTCGAACCGCCCCGAAATGCACGCTTCAAAGGTATAACGAGACGACACCGTGGTTGAATGCTTGCTTGTGTTGTATGAAATGTTTCCCGTGTGAGCACCGTGTCCGTTTCGTCCCTTTTGTCATGTTCCTTGGTTGCCTCGTCACCGACTCGTGGGAACCCGGTAACGGGAACACCCCACCTTTTATCTCGTTAGGCTCGCTCTCCATCATCTTTTGCACCGGTCTCTCAACGAGTTACCGGAACCGAGATGTTGCCGTTGCATCATTTTCGGATCGTTGCCGTGGCACCTTTTCCTTCCACCGCGGTGACAATACTTCATATCCTCTTAAGTCAACCTTTAATTAATAATTGCATAAACTTGATCATGTCATCCGCATCATGTTAACAACACTAAATGCTTAATTGTTGTTGCTTTATAATTATTAAACATGCTCATGGGGATTTTCCGGAATATGTACTTGTTATTTCCGGCCTCATTTAAATTGCCTAGCTAGTGCAGTTTTATTATGCTTCACCACTTGCTATGTTAAAAAAACAATTAATCTTGTCTTGTTAATAATGAGAGTCAACTAAATAATTAAATGTGGTGTTTCGTCAATATGCAACTCGTTGCATATTGAGCTCCACTTCACTTGTAGTTTTGTTTGTGCACTTTGCCATGCCATGCATATTTAAACCGGACATGCATCATACTTGTTTGTGCATCGTATGCCATGTTTGAGTTTGTGTGTTTACCGTGTTGTTTTCCTTCTTTCCGGTTGCTTCTTTTGTTAGCTTCGGTTTCGTTCCGGAGTTGTGAGGATTCTCTCGACTGTTGCTCCGTCTACTTCATGGACCCATTCTTCTCCCTTGTGGAATCCCAGGCAAGATGATCATACCCTTGGATACCTTTACTACCATTGCCATGCTTAGTTGTCTCGATGCTATCGTTACATGTCGCGATACCCATCTTTTATGTCAGCCTCTCCTTGTTGCCATGAAACCTCTAACCTTGACACCTTCCTAGCAAAACCACTGTTTGGCTATGTTACCCGCTTGCTGAGCCTCGCTTGCTCAGTCCCTCTTATAGCGTTGTTAGTTGCAGGTGAAGATGAAGTCCGTTCCAGGAGGGAACTTGTTGTTGGATATATCACAATATCTATAATTATTATTAACACACCTATACACTCGGCATGGGTGGAAGGCTTGGCCTTTTGCTCGGTGTTTTGTTCCACTCATGCCACCTTAGGCGCCGATAAACCGGCATTATGTTCCTTGATTTTTGCGTTCCTAACACGATGGGTGTAATGGGGACCCCTTGACAGTTCGACTTTGAATAAAACTCCTCCAGCAAGGCCCAACATTGGTTTTAATTTGCCTCATAATAACAACTTAATTAATTAATTAAATTTGCATAGGGAGTTAGCGCTACCCGAGGATTCTTAATTCTACATAGCAGGGGGGGCCAGTGCTGATGGTGTTGGTCCCAAATAGAGTCGTGTGCGGTGCCACCCAGTCACCTGGGGTCTTCGGTTACTGTACGCTGTGCTCATCCGGACGTGGCCTGAGACGAGATACGCGCGGCTACTATCAGGGTGTCGGCACGCCGGGAGGTCTTGCTGCACTTGTTTTACCATTGTCGAAATGACTTGTGCTACCGGGAAGCCGAGCCTGATCGGATTTTTCCTAAGATAAGGAGTGATGATATTATATTTATCACTTCAGCTAATCGTGAGAGCTTGTGATGGGCTAAGTTGGGACACCCCTGCAGGGTTATGAACTTTCGAAAGCCGTGCCCGCGGTTATGTGGCAGATTGGAATTTGTTAATGTCCGGTTGTAGAAAACTTGACAGAGGATCCAAAGTAAAACACACAACTGTGTGAGTAACCGTGACTGTCTCTTTTCACTTTGAGAAGAGAACACGGTGGGGTTATGTTTGACCGTATGTAGTTAGGATCTTTAGCGATCACCTCTTTTGCGACCGTTTGCGTAGCTTCTCATCTTATTCTGGTACTCGTAAGTTAGCCACCATATTATGCTTAGCCGCTGCTGCAGCCTCACCACTTTACCTCTTCCTACCCATAAAGCCTTGCTAGTCTTGTTACCCATGGTTATGGGATTGCTGAGTCCTCGTGGCTCACAGTTACTACAACACCAGATGCAGGTTCAGCTGAGTTTGAAGCAAAAGCTGGTTCAAGTTCTTCACCAGGAGCTCGTTGAAGAGTTTGACCGTTTGCTTGTGACGTTTCGACGATCAGTAGTGGTTTCTACTAGGATTCGATCCTGACCTGTGGTTTTATGTTGTTTTGGTATCTTTCTTTTGGATCTTCACCCGTAGTCGGGTTGTGATGTTTTGTATGATGATTTGTTTATTTATTGTATTGTGTGAAGTGGCGAGTGTAAGCCAACTATCTCCTTTTGCAATTTAATCCCTCTTTTACATGAGTCGTGCAAAGATACCAAACTTGAGATCATTCTAGGATGGGCTTATACCTTTAAGTCGTGCCTCGACACGTAGGAGGTATAGTCCCATCCTGGGCATTACAAGTTGGTATTCAGAGCCTTCTCCGACCTAGAAGCCCCCACTGATTGATCGAATCGTTGACGGTTGAGTCTAGGCACACACTGAAAACTTTTTGAGTCCTATATTATATCGGAGAGTAGGATTTCTTTGCTTCTCTTCCCCTTTCTCTCTGGTGAGGACTCGTGACGATTACTCTTGTCTCTTCTACTTTCAAAAATTGCACCAAATTTTTTTTTAGGATCCCGCGAGTATTCTGGGATTGTTTCGATGTTCTTGTGACAAGGATATTGTTCTCGATGCCTCCTGTTCCCGAGGAGTTGAGCTTCGGGGTATCGTTGTAACAAGCATATCGCGGCAGTACTAAATACTTAAGACGGCCGACATCGAAAATCTCTCCTATACGGCCAGTGGCAAGATAACCCCGACATCACCCAGTACTGGGGAGGTAGTTCGAGAGTATTGCCATAGCTTGTTATAGTGGATGCTTTTCGAAGGTCCGAGGTAAACAGTTTCCGAGAAAGACTGGTTATGTGTTGAAGGATGGATACACCTGGATGTAGGTTTAGAGTTGATTGCGCGGTGCTTCCCGTGTATCCCCAACACCTGATTGCATAACTGGAATCTTTCGGAAATCTATAGGTGGGTTCATCTAGTAGTTCTAGGCATTCTTTCAACGGATGCTCGATATGAAGTTCGGGGTTCCACATTGAGTGAAGTGGTTTTATGGACTTGTTCTGATCGGGAGTTGCATCTTAAAGGGTCCTTGGCTATGCTGATCCGGGGATTGCAAAACCCTTTTGTAACATGTTCCATGAGCTTTCAGCACGAAGATGTCGAACGAAGCTTCTATCTTGTATTTGTTCTATCTGTTCCTTGTTCCTTTTTATTTACCTTTTGTTCTCCCGAGTGGCTTCTCGTCAAGTTGATGTACCTACGGAATTCATTCGTTCAAGTTTCTGTTCGAATGATATTGTGAAGATTAGGCTGTTGCATATCTATCCTTTGTTTTGTTTTGATTCTGGTATTCGAGTTGCTTCGATGTCAAATGTTGATTCCATACCTTTCGTAATCTGTATTCTCATATTTTTATGGGAGTGCTAATTATTCTTGATCATTAAGATGGTCATGTTAAATTCTTTTCAACCGGTGTCCATTTTGTTCGTCTCAAGTTGTCTTTGTTTCCCCACCCTCCCACCCTTCTTCTTCTTGGAGCCAGAAATTCTTAATGAAATATCCATTTTATTCATGTGATCTTTCTTCATTCTTTTCCTTCAATGTTCTTATCCGGTGCTTTATCGTGAAGATGCTTGAGAGCTTCAAGTTCATCATTCTTTTGTTCTTAAATTCTTTCGGTGGATGTAATTCAAGATTTCGGTGTTCATCTTATCCTTTTTCCTCTTTTCACAATGCTTTCTTATTCCGGTGCACCAATTAATCATTCTCATCATGTTATTCATATCCGGAGTGTTCAAGATATCTCAGAAGATTCATAATTTCATTCTTAATCCTGTCAAGCTATTTTGAGATTGCCATCTTATTCAAGCCATTTAATTCAACCGGTGCTATATCTCTTAAGCAATCTTTTCCAACGGTGATTTCTTTAGTGGGCCCTAACCCACAGGTCTTTTCCCAGGATCTTACCTGACTCTTCTAATTTTCTGGAGTTATACTCAAATTCTTTTCAAATGTGACGTAAGAATGGATTACATCAGTCACATGCCTTCTCCAAGCTTATTTTCAATTATTTCATCTTTACCTCCAACCTTTCATCTTTATTATTCATTCCGGAGTGCCCAACAATTCTTCATGGCATTTCTCGTCTTCATTCTCAACATTTGGAGACCGGAGAAGTGTTTCTCTTAATCTTGGCCCGTCTTCTTGAAGATTGTGGTTCTAGCTTCATGCCATCCTCATTATTGTTTCGATTGTGAGGAATTCTTTTCATAACCATCCGAAGCATTTCATGAATTCTTTTCTTTGTGTTCCTCCGAAGGCCATCATTTCAGAATATTTCTTCGTTCTCAGTTTTCAACTTCGTCCTCCAAATATTCTTCATTGAGGTCTCTTCGTTCGTCTCCTAATTCTTACGGTGGTTCTTTCAAGATTACTCTTCCGTTGTTATCGTATTAATTCATTTGTTCTTTTCATAATCCTACCGGTGCTTTGTTGAAGTTTTACCCAAGCTTGTGCTAGATCTCTCTTTAATTCTTTCCAATGAGAATAAGTAGTATGACAAATCCTTTGGTTGTCATCAATTTAAATTGATGAAGGAGATGCATCACATAATTCTTATTCTTATTCCTTCAAGGTCATTTAATCTCTTTTTCCGGAGCTTGTTCATCATATCATATCCTTGGTTCTAAATTTCTTCATCTTGTTTTCCGGAGTTCCAAGTTATTTCTATTATATCATTTCAAAGCTCCATCTAATTCATCGAAGGCCTTGAATCTTATTCTTTTCATCTTTCTCTTTTCATGCTTTTGTTACCGGAGTTCTTCATGGTAATTCATCATGTTTTTAATTCATCCTCGAAGGCTTCATCAAGATTCTTGTTGTTGGAGCTCAAGCATTCTTCTTCTTGCATTTTGAAGTGCAATTCTTTCTCCCTTATCTTTTCAGATGGTGTTATGTCATTCTTGACAATTCCTTCATGTTTCATGATTCACGAGTTATCAAGAATGGGATATTTAAAACCATCATTTTCCTTGATCAGGAGATCTTTTCAACCCTTCAATTTATTCATTGGAGTTATCTTGGGTTGTATTTCACCTAAAGCTTTCCTTGAGAATTGTTGCTATTATGGTGCTTATAAATGACCCAACTTCTTCTTTTATCATTCCGGTGAGATAAGTTTTTCGTCTGCTTGTTGATCTCAATCCAATCAAATATTCTCGTCAGTGGCTGGTTGTCACCTCTTAATTTTGAGATGTTTTCCATAAGCCCACTTCGAGCTTATTCTTTTCGTTGTTGATTTTTCCAACAACTCCGTTCAACCCTTCTTCGTAAGGATGCTCTTTCAAATTCAATTTTGAGAGAAGTTGTCTTTTTCTTCTCCGTTCAATTCTGTCTTTCATTTATATGCTATTCTTTCATTCCGGAGGCTTTGTGATGTTGCTCTCTCCAAACCATCATCTCGTTTTATCGGGATCATGTTCTTTCCCTTGTTTATCATTTAACCGGAGTGTTGTATTTTCATTCAAGTTCCCTCATCTTATCAAGTTTTAACTCTTTCAACCGGAGTGTTGTCTGAATCTTTCTTAACCTTGTGCCATTCTTTTAATTGTTTCGAAGGCAATATGTGTTGTTGTTTTCATCAAGTATCATCCATCTTCTCAAGTTCTTGTTCAATTACTTCCATTTTCAGACGGAGTGCTGTCCAAATTCTGTCATTCTTATTCCTTGGCTATACCCTTGCAGTTTCATATTCTTTTGGTCCGTGAGCTCTTGTTTCATGTCTTTCAACCTACAACGTTCTCATTGTGTTCCTTGTTCCTCCTTTTTATCGGAGTGCTCTTAACTTCGTTCATCTCCGTTGTATTCTTCTTTCATTTTGGTCAACCTCTCAAGGTTCTTTGGTTTTCACTCGTTTGTCAAAGAAGCAACTTTGTTTTACCTCTTCCTCTTCCGTTTTACCCGGTGATATCTCTAGGATCTCGGGTCGAGATCCTCTGTTAGTGTGGGAGAGTTGTGACGCCCGAGACCGACGTCCCAGAAGATTCCAGAAGATCCCAGAAGATTCCAGATGTTCCGGGTTGCCCGTGTGTTCTTTTGAGCTTGTGTTATTTTATTTTTGCATTGCATCATGTCATCATGCCATCATGTCATTTTTATTTTGCATCTCAACCTAAATAAATCGTGTGGACCTTCGGTCCATTTAAATCGAGGGAAGATTGTCTTCTCTTTAAAACATATAAAAGCCTCTCAATATGTAGGGAGCTATATTTATTAATTATTCCATTGCTTCGGAATCACCATAACACACTTGCATTTTTCCCCATGTCTTTTCACTTCGAGTTTCACCTTCAAGTTCTTGCCAATAATTCTTTTCCGTTGTTTCGAGGTTCCTCCAAAAATTTGAACATTTTTGGACACTTCTATAATCAAGTCTTAGTTCAAAACTATTTGAATTAAATTCAAATATGTTTGAAATAATTTCCAATCATGCCTTTCTTATTTTTCTCGGTCCTTGCTCATTTTATGATGCCCGAGAAAAATGCTCCCATGTGCTAGTTTTGCCCTAACCTCCATCTTCTTTCTTTTATCCTCTCTTTTGTTTTATGCTAAAAGGGAATAAAATGAGAGCAGCCTCCCAGCAGCCCTTTAGCCCACTTGGGCCTTCCCAGGCCTCTAGGCCCATTCTCTCCTGGCCCATCAGGTCAGCCCGACCGCACCGAACCCTAACTCCCGGTCCCTCGCTCCCTCTCTTCCCCTCGTGCGCCGCCGCACCCCCGACCCTCCGCTCGATCTCCTCTCTCTCTCTCTCTCGACAGGTCCCGCACCTCGCTCCCTCGCACCCCTCTCCCCTCGAGCTTTCCCTCACCAGCGCGCCCGAGCACCTTTTCTTCCCTCCGCCCTCCAGCGCTATGGAGCTCCCCTCCCGCGCGCCCGGGGCGCCGGCCTGCGACCGCCTCCCCTCCGTCTAGCGTCTCCAGCGCCAAGGCCAGGCTCCCTCGCCTCCTCGCCTCCAGGTCGCCGCGGCCTCCTTCTCGACGGACCTCCCGTGCCGCCCTGAGCGCTCCTCCTGCTCGGGCCCTGCCCCGACGCCTCCTCCTAGCCTCGCCTGGCCCGAGCCAGAGCCGGCGCGGCTCCCTCCCCTCGCCCCAGGACGAAGCCCGGCGCCTGCGGCCCCTCTCCTCTGCGCCTGCGACGTCCGCCGGCCTTCCCCTGCCTCGTCCGCACCAGCACCCCAAGCCGCCGCCCGCGTCGAGGCCGCCCTCGCCGCTCGAGGCGCTCGAAACGCCGGCCGCCAGCGACGACCAGCCTCGCGCCCTCCATCTCTAGGAGCCAGCAGCCGCGCACCTTCGTCCCCTGCTTCGCGCCAAGGCCGTGCGCCTCTGCCTCCTTGCTGCCTTGCCGTTTTGTTGCTATTGTTGTTTTCCATGTACTGCTGTTGTTTTGTTGTTGTTTTCGTCAAGTGCACGAGGACCTCGAGCTCGGCAAGTACGACTACACGAGGAATCATCAAGTACCCCTTCGGAGAAGTACATCTACGAACTCGTCGCGAGAACCGATTTTGGCAAGTACATCTACGGCCCGAACGTCTACGAACCGTGTACGAGATCGACGCCCGAACAACTACCCTCGCCGGAAAACCCAAGTACCACGACGACCCGAACCTCTACGGGAAAACGAGTTCCAAGTTCGACTACTTCACGGGACCCGTCAAGTCCGACTACTACATGAACGAGTACCTCAACGCCCGATGTCAAGTTCGACTACCGTCGCCCCGAGGACGTCCGATGCCGCGACAAGTACCCCTTCGGAGACGAGAACGTCTACTTCCCTCTACGACACGTGTACCACGACTCGCGAGAACGACTTCTTCCTCGTCGGACACGTGAACGCCTTCTTCCTCTACGTCTCGAACCGCCCCGAAATGCACGCTTCAAAGGTATAACGAGACGACACCGTGGTTGAATGCTTGCTTGTGTTGTATGAAATGTTTCCCGTGTGAGCACCGTGTCCGTTTCGTCCCTTTTGTCATGTTCCTCGGTTGCCTCGTCACCGACTCGTGGGAACCCGGTAACGGGAACACCCCACCTTTTATCTCGTTAGGCTCGCTCTCCATCATCTTTTGCACCGGTCTCTCAACGAGTTACCGGAACCGAGATGTTGCCGTTGCATCATTTTCGGATCGTTGCCGTGGCACCTTTTCCTTCCACCGCGGTGACAATACTTCATATCCTCTTAAGTCAACCTTTAATTAATAATTGCATAAACTTGATCATGTCATCCGCATCATGTTAACAACACTAAATGCTTAATTGTTGTTGCTTTATAATTATTAAACATGCTCATGGGGATTTTCCGGAATATGTAGTTGTTATTTCCGGCCTCATTTAAATTGCCTAGTTAGTGCAGTTTTATTATGCTTCACCACTTGCTATGTTAAAAAAACAATTAATCTTCTCTTGTTAATAATGAGAGTCAACTAAATAATTAAATGTGGTGTTTCGTCAATATGCAACTCGTTGCATATTGAGCTCCACTTAACTTGTAGTTTTGTTTGTGCACTTTGCCATGCCATGCATATTTAAACCGGACATGCATCATACTTGTTTGTGCATCGTATGCCATGTTTGAGTTTGTGTGTTTACCGTGTTGTTTTCCTTCTTTCCGGTTGCTTCTTTTGTTAGCTTTGGTTTCGTTCCGGAGTTGTGAGGATTCTCTCGACTGTTGCTCCGTCTACTTCATGGACCCGCTCTTCTCCCTTGTGGAATCCCAGGCAAGATGATCATACCCTTGGATACCTTTACTACCATTGCCATGCTTAGTTGTCTCGATGCTATCGTTACATGTCGCGATACCCATCTTTTATGTCAGCCTCTCCTTGTTGCCATGAAACCTCTAACCTTCACACCTTCCTAGCAAAACCACTGTTTGGCTATGTTACCCGCTTGCTCAGCCTCGCTTGCTCAGTCCCTCTTATAGCGTTGTTAGTTGCAGGTGAAGATGAAGTCCGTTCCAGGAGGGAACTTGTTGTTGGATATATCACAATATCTATAATTATTATTAACACACCTATACACTCGGCATGGGTGGAAGGCTTGGCCTTTTGCTCGGTGTTTTGTTCCACTCATGCCACCTTAGGCGCCGATAAACCGGCATTATGTTCCTTGATTTTTGCGTTCCTAACACGATGGGTGTAATGGGGACCCCTTGACAGTTCGACTTTGAATAAAACTCCTCCAGCAAGGCCCAACATTGGTTTTAATTTGCCTCATAATAACAACTTAATTAATTAATTAAATTTGCATAGGGAGTTAGCGCTACCCGAGGATTCTTAATTCTACATAGCAGGGGGGGCCAGTGCTGATGGTGTTGGTCCCAAATAGAGTCGTGTGCGGTGCCACCCAGTCACCTGGGGTCTTCGGTTACTGTATGCTGTGCTCATCCGGACGTGGCCTGAGACGAGATACGCGCGGCTACTATCAGGGTGTCGGCACGCCGGGAGGTCTTGCTGGACTTGTTTTACCATTGTCGAAATGACTTGTGCTACCGGGAAGCCGAGCCTGATCGGATTTTCCCTAAGATAAGGAGTGATGATATTATATTTATCACTTCACCTAATCGTGAGAGCTTGTGATGGGCTAAGTTGGGACACCCCTGCAGGGTTATGAACTTTCGAAAGCCGTGCCCGCGGTTATGTGGCAGATTGGAATTTGTTAATGTCCGGTTGTAGAAAATTGACAGAGGATCCAAAGTAAAACACACAACTGTGTGAGTAACTGTGACTGTCTCTTTTCACTTTGAGAAGAGAACACGGTGGGGTTATGTTTGACCGTATGTAGTTAGGATCTTTAGCGATCACCTCTTTTGCGACCGTTTGCGTAGCTTCTCATCTTATTCTGGTACTCGTAAGTTAGCCACCATATTATGCTTAGCTGCTGCTGCAGCCTCACCACTTTACCTCTTCCTACCCATAAAGCCTTGCTAGTCTTGTTACCCATGGTTATGGGATTGCTGAGTCCTCGTGGCTCACAGTTACTACAACACCAGATGCAGGTTCAGCTGAGTTTGAAGCAGAAGCTGGTTCAAGTTCTTCACCAGGAGCTCGTTGAAGAGTTTGACCGTTTGCTTGTGACGTTTCGACGATCAGTAGTGGTTTCTACTAGGATTCGATCCTGACCTGTGGTTTTATGTTGTTTTGGTATCTTTCTTTTGGATCTTCACCCGTAGTCGGGTTGTGATGTTTTGTATGATGATTTGTTTATTTATTGTATTGTGTGAAGTGGCGAGTGTAAGCCAACTATCTCCTTTTGCAATTTAATCCCTCTTTTACATGAGTCGTGCAAAGATACCAAACTTGAGATCATTCTAGGATGGGCTTATACCTTTAAGTCGTGCCTCGACACGTAGGAGGTATAGTCCCATCCTGGGCATTACACACTGTCCAACTGAATTGCTTCCAGGGGTATTGTGTCTCTAAGCGATATATCAGCCATCTCCGCATGACACTTCTTAAGCTGCGAAACATGAAACACGTCATGCACTCCTGACAATCCTTCGGGCAAATCCAACTTATAGGCAACCTCTCCCATGTGTTCCAAAACACGATAAGGTCCCACAAATCTCGGGGCTAACTTCCCTTTAACTCCGAAACGTTTAACTCCTCGCAGAGGCGATACTCTCAGGTACGCTCTGTCTCCGATCTCATAGGTTATCTCCTTGCGCTTCGAGTCTGCATAACTCTTCTGTCTGGACTGAGCTACCTTCAGTCTATCTCGGATTAACTTCACTTTCTCCTCGGACTCTTTGATTAAGTCTGGTCCAAAACAACTGTCGGTCTCCAACTTCATCCCACGACAATGGTGTTCGGCATCTCCTTCCATACAATGCCTCGAACGGTGCCATCTTCAAACTGGCTTGATAGCTGTTGTTGTATGAGAACTCCGCGTAGGGCAAGTTGTCATCCCAACTAGATCCATAATCTAATGCACAGGCTCTTAGCATATCTTCCAGAATCTGATTGACTCTCTCCGTTTGTCCATCAGTCTGCGGATGAAATGTTGTGCTAAACTCTAGTCTGGTTCCCAAAGTTTCATGTAACTGATTCCAGAAATTTGAGGTATACCGGGTTCCTCTATCTGATACGATGCTCCTCGGAACTCCATGAAGACACACAATTCTGGTCATGTATATCTTTGCCAACTTTGCACTGGTATATGTGGTTTTCACCGGGATAAAGTGGGCTACCTTCGTCAATCGGTCTACTACTACCCAGATTGAATCATATCCTGCTTTGGTCCTGGGCAATCCGGTGATAAAATCCATACCAAGCTTCTCCCACTTCCATTCGGGTATTGGCATAGGTTGTAACAATCCTGCTGGCTTCTGATGTTCTGCCTTTACTCTCTGGCATACATCACAAACTGCTACATACTCTGCAATATCCTTCTTCATACCGGTCCACCAGAAAATATCCTTCAAATCCAAATACATCTTAGTATTTCCTGGGTGAATCGAGTATGGTGAATCATGAGCCTCTTGTAAAATCAACTTCCTAATCTCCGGGTCATTGGGCACATAGATTCGATCCTCAAACCATAGGGTGTCGTGTTCATCCTCACGAAAACCTTTAGCTTTTCCTTCGCTCATCCTCTCCTTTATAGCGACAACCTCCTTGTCAGCTTTCTGAGCTTCTCGGATCTTATCCATCAGGGTAGACTGGATTTCTAGTGTTGCTACATAGCCTCTCGGAACTATCTCCAAACGTAGTTCTCGTAGGTCCTCGGCTAACTCCTTTGGAAACTCCTCCATCGTTAGGGTATTGACATGGCTCTTACGGCTTAGCGCATCAGCTACTACGTTAGCCTTTCCGGGATGATAATGCAATCTCATGTCATAATCCTTAATGAGTTCCAGCCATCTCCTTTGCCTGAGATTTAACTCCTGGAAACTAGTCTCACATTCTTCGGTCCATCTGAACTTGGTGTCCTTCTTCAACAACTCCGTCATTGGCTTTGCAATCTTCGAGAAATTCTCGATAAATCTCCGGTAGTATCCTGCGAGTCCAAGAAAACTCCGGATCTCTCCAACGGTCGTCGGTGCTTCCCAATTGGTCACAGTGTCCACCTTGGCGGGATCTACTGCTATTCCTTCTCCGGATTTAACATGTCCGAGGAATCCTACTTCCTTCAACCAAAACTCACATTTGCTAAACTTGGCATATAGCTGATGTTCTCTGAGCTTCTCCAATACCAACCGCAAATGCTCTTCATGCTCCTCTTCATCCTTCGAGAAGATCAAAATATCATCTATGAACACTACGACGAACTTATCCAAATACTCCATAAACAATTTGTTCATCAGGTTCATAAAGTATGCCGGTGCATTTGTCAGACCAAACGACATAACGGTATACTCATACAACCCATACCTAGTGGTAAAGGCCGTCTTAGGGATATTTTGCTCTCGAATCTTCAATTGATGGTACCCTGATCGTAGATCGATCTTCGAGAATACCTTAGCTCCTTGCAATCTATCGAACAGATCATTGATCATTGGCAATGGGTACTTATTCTTGATCGTTACTTCATTCAATCCTCGGTAATCAATAACCATCCTTAACGATCCATCCTTCTTCTCCACTAGAAGTACTGGCGAACCCCAAGGCGAAGAACTTGGGCGTATGAATCCTTTATCCAGTAACTCCTTAATCTGCTTCTTAATTTCCTCCAAATCCTTTGCGGGCATCCTATATGGTCTCTTAGAAATTGGCCCAGTGTCTGGCAAAAGTTCAATCAAAAACTCTATATCTCTATCCGGTGGCATGCCAGGTAACTCCTCTGGAAACACATCCGGATAATCCTTCACTACTGGCACTTCCTCCTGAACAACTCCCGTGAGAGAATATACTTGAGTCCTTGTAGGCGAATGCCTAGATACATACTTAATCCTTTTTCCCTCCGGGGTGGTGAGCAATATAGACTTACTGGCACAGTCAATGTTGCCTCCATACTTCGATAACCAATCCATACCTAATATCACATCCAATCCTTGTTTCTCCAGAACTATTAGGTCAGAGGGGAAAGTATGACGTCCTATGATCAATGGCGTCTGAAAACATCCTTGGTGTGCCATATAATCTGCTCCAGGTGAACTTACTAACATGGGGGTCTTAAGAACTTGGGTGGACATCCTATGTCTATTTACGAATCCCCTTGAAATGTATGAATGCGATGCACCAGTATCGAAAAGAACTATTGCAGTAAATTTCTTAACCAAAAACTTACCGACAACAGGATCTGGTTGCTCTTCTACCTCCTCCACGGTCACATGGTTCACTTGTCCTTTGTTGGACGGGTTGGGCTTTTTCCCGGCGCTTCCATTGCCGTTCCCATTCTTAACTTCTGGGCATTCATTGGCATAATGTCCAGTCTTCCCACACTTGTAACAAGTGACATGGCTAAAATCCCTCTTGGTGGGTGTGGACGGTGCAGGGCGGTTATGGTTTCCATTGGCTCCATTCCCATTCCCATTCCCATTACCATTGCCATTCTTGGTGCCATTGTGGTTGTGTGAGCTACTTCCTCCATGGGTATGCTGAATTTGTCCTACTGCTTTAGGGGTAAAGCGAGGCTTCTACTGAGCTCCAGAATTATACTTTCCTTGCCGATACTTCCTCTTGCGACTCTCAATCTGTTGATGCTTCCTTTCAATCATCAGGGCTCGGTCAACCAACTCCTGATAGTTATTGAAAGTTGCCACCATCAGTTGTACACTCATCTCATCATTCAGCCCTTCCATAAATCTCTCTTGCTTCTTGGCATCTGTGGCCACATCATCTGGGGCATAACGAGATAGGGTACTAAACTCATCCACGTACTAGGCCACAGTATGGTTCCCTTGGCGCAAATTGCGAAACTCCTACTTCTTCAAACTCATGGCTCCAGTCGAGACATGGGCAGTACGAAAAGCTTGCTGAAACTGATCCCAAGTCACATTGGCTACGGGGTAAGTGGTTGTGTAATTCTCCCACCATGCTGCGGCTGGTCCAGACAACTGGTGTGCGGCAAATCGCACCTTCTCAGCATACGAGCAATTGGCGGTGGTCAAATCCCTTCCAATCTCGCGTAGCCAGTCATCAGCCACAATTGGTTCGATGCTGCTAGCAAACACAGGTGGTTGCAACCTTAAGAAACGTGTCAGGTTGTCCACGGGTGGTGGTGGTGGAGGGTTGTTGTTGTTGTTGTTGTTGTTGTTGTTGTTGTGGTTGTTCTGAGTGTTCTGGACAAGAAGTTGCATCAGGGTGTTCTGCTGCTGGATCAACTGGATGAGCTCAGGGGGAAACTCGAATTCACGTCTTGGAGGCATTTGATGGGTGTAGAGGGAAGAGATTAGAGTAGAAAAGAGGTCTAAGGGAAATCACTACCCATATGCACATGAGACAAACACACAATCATATCACACCAATCAATTTCAAACAAGGTCTTACAAATCTAACGATCGTTACGAAGGTGCTCTAATTCTAATGTATGGAGGTATACTACTAGTCATAGGGTGGTCATCTAAAAATATTGATCGGCAGAGGATTCCATAATATCTGCCCCAGCTTCATCTTCATAGTCTTCATCCTTGCTATCCTCAGCTTCCAAATCTGTGTCTCTATGATGATATAATCTTCCAGAGGTATCTCCTTGGGTTCTTCTTCCTCGTCTTCTTCTCCCATGAGTATCCCTAACTTCCGAGTCAAATCATCATTCTTCTCCACAAGTATCTTCATCTCCTCCTCATAACCGTCGTGTGTAGACTTGAGTTCTTCTTCTAGCTCCAAATTCCTATTTAGGGCTTTCTTCAAATCTATCATCCCAGCACACATCTGGTGCTCCTGGCGACGAATGTGGTGGTTCAACTCATGGATGAATGCTGCAATGGATATACCCTTTCGAGTGCTGACCATATCCCAGTTCTCATCTCGGAGTCCACAAATCTGGTAGATGGTGTCCTTTAGCTCCTGCTTGTAGACTTCTCCAATCCTTCCCATAGCAATGTGGGCTGCCATACTCCTTCCTAAGCTCCATGTAGGTGCATTAAAGGAAAATGCTATGAGGGAGGTGACGGGTGCGAACGTCCTTCCTGGAACTTGAGCTTGAATCAACCAACGCTCCTCCTCTGGTAGAGTCGCATTGTAGATTCCAGTGAAACTTGGTAATCCAATGTGTATATATCTGGTGAATTCCTTCAGGTGTCGTCCATAGGGTGTATTATCATCCGGTTGCATGAACATGTGCTTTGCTTCCACCATCCTAAAGAATAGAAAATATAAGGAGTCAGAAGAGAGAGGAGTGAATAGTGTTCTAGGGCTTGTCTTGGTGGTCGTGTCCTACAGTCAGCGTGTGCTCTGATACATCTTGTAGCGACCAGACCTCAAACAGTCTGATCTCCGTGCATCAGTGTCATCCCTGGATTAGTAATGCTGACACGCACGGTACTTGAAGGATTTATAACAGAGTAGCAATCACACACTTATTACATCGATAGTCCAACGATGCATTTATTACAAATAATATGGCTGAAGGCCATCTAACATGATAACAGCGGAAGGCTTGGAAGATAAGTGAGTCCATCAACTCCAGCGGCATCACTGAGTATAGAACCACGACCTAAAAGGGGCATCTTACTCATCGTTTGAAAAGTCTGCAACATGAAACGTTGCAGCCCGAAAAACGGGTCAGCACATGGAATATGCTGGCAAGGTAACACAAGAGAATGCAATGAAAGTAAAGCTATACTATATGCAATATGGCTGGTGGAAAGCTCTATGGTTAAGTTTTTGCGTAAAGCCAATTTTTCCCTACTTCAAAGGAATGTATTTTAATTAACTATCATGGTAGTTGAAACATCGTTGAGAAGATAGACATCCTCTCAACCCCAATTAAAAGTAATCATTAAACCCAACAAAATTAAATTAAAGTAACATGTTGAGATGCACATGATAATCCAAGTACCAGATACTCAAGATGTCCACAACCGGGGACACGGCTAATCATGATCAGTTTGTACACTCTGCAGAGGTTTGTGCACTTTCCCCACAAGACTCGATCGCCTCCGTTTGGTTTCTCGCACTGCATGGTGTTTGAGAAACGGATGACCGAGACACAGTCTTTCCGAAGAGGTCCCCTTAACCAGATAGATAGGCCGGTACACCTACAAAACCCAACTACATCTGCTAGCCCATCATGGAAAGGTTTCCCACAACTTACTCAACTATGCCAGAGCCCATATTGGCATGTGGCTGCACACGGAAGTTTCTAGCATAAAAAATCTCATGATGCCTTTGAGCCTGGGTGGCGGTCCAAAAGAAAAACAGGCAATTACTGGAATAACCAGATGCCTCAATCCACCCAGATGTGTATTAATGTTGCCACCTTAAGTTGAACCATTAATTAAACAATCTCACATCTGTCATGGATTTCACTCACCCAATCCACGTCTACGAGCATAGCATGTCATAGCAGCAAATGTAGAAGTAACTCCCAAGGGTTTGAATGTAATGCAGGTAATAGGTACTACCTCAAACTACTTCCCAATCCCACAATTTATTTAATCCTACTCATGCAATGTGTGAGGGTTTGACTAATGCAATGAAAACTGGGTAATTGGAAAGCATGATCAAAGTGTTACTTGCCTTGCTGATGATCCGCAAAACCTAGAGACTCAAAGTAGCAAGCGACGCACTTCGGGTACTCTATCGCAATCAAACAAACAAGCATACAATAATTACTTAACTAATGCACGGGTAAAACTCAAATAAGAGATCTAACTAGAAAGTTCAACTTAAGAACTCCGGTTTGTAAAAAGAATCAACTCGAAAGAAGCAACAAAACTCAAACTGCAAAAGAAACAAGCTCTGAATTACTAGTTGGCCTAAAGTCAAATTTTACAGTAGCCAAAACTTTGTTCAAGTTGATCTAATGTAAAAAGGGCTTCGAGACGAAGATCTGGGATTTTGAATCACCTGATTCCGACTCTCGAGCGAAAAGAAAAACGAAAAACAAGATCAGGGCAGAAATCGCGATCGGAAAAATCGCGCTTAAATACCCCGAAAAAGAAAAACGACGAACAGGCTAACGAACGATCGTTCGCTGTCTTCGGTTAACTAACGAAAACCGTTCGTTAAAACGAACGTACGGACGATCGTCCGCTATTTAACTAAACCGGCGGAAAATAAAAAAAACAGAACCGATCTATTAAAAAAACAGATCTAGGTTTTCCTAACTAAAACCGATCTAATAACCAAAAAAAACTACCTCACTCCGGCAAACTCCGGCGGGCTTCCGGCGAGGGGCGGCGCGGCGGCGGGAGGCGGCAGCGGCGGCTTCCGGCGGCGGGGCGGGAGGCGGCTTCCGTAGGCGGGGCGGGCTAGGGTTTCGGGCGGCTGCGGGGGCGACGGGAGTTGGGCCGGCCTGGGGCGGCTTATAAAGCCCAGGAGTCCTGGGCGAATAAGACTCCTAGTCGGTTTCTGTTTTTTTTTCTAAAAGAGTCCCAGCGCAGAAAAACTAACGAAAGAAATACCAAAGGGACTCCAAAATTCCCGAAATAAATTTTCACCGTCCTCTAATAATATTCAGGACAAAGTGAACATTTTTCCCGGACCTAAATGCAATTTTGAAAAATGCGTATTTTTCCTATGCAAATAAATCCGCGAATAAATCCAGAAAAATTCCAAAAGTGATTTTAACATTTTTCCTCCAATATTTCTGTCATTTTGGAGAAGTCATATTATCTCCGCTCATATATTTTATTTAGAAATATTTTTAGGAGAGAAAAATAATTAGAATCACACTGTCCTCGTACCGGTATTCGAGCGAACTCAAATACGAAAACGGTAAAATCCCCAACTCTCTCCGTAGGTCCTTGAGTTGCTTAGAATTTCGAGGAAAGTCACGAACAAAAATGCAAAAACATGCAAATGCAATTATGTTCTATGTATAACATTCCAAATTGAAAATTTGGGATGTTACACTGTCCTGCCCTACAACATTATTCATGACTCGCCTAGAGTGCGCATGTACGAGGAAAGAGAAGCCGAGTTAGATCAGCAGGATGACCTAGATGGACTTGAAGAGGAGCGCGATACATCTCTAGAACGTTCCGCATTTTACCGACAACAGGCTAGGCGATACCAGAGCAGAGAAGTGCGGGCCAAGACATACAACATAAGCGAATTCGTTTTACGCCTGCCGGAGAAGAAAAAGGACAAGATCAAACCAAAATGGGAGGGCCCCTTCATCATTGACCAAGTACTCACCGACGGAGCTTATCGTTTTCACAATGCACTGGACAACCGCCTTGAGCCAAACCCTTAGAATGCTGCCAGGCTCCGACGATTTTATGGATAATTCGGTAGCAATTCTTTCCCTTTAGAAGTTAGGTCTGGTCTTTTACCTTTTTGTTTCTTTACCCTTTCTCTTTATATCCTCTTCGCAATTATTCGGTTCACCCGAACTGCCACGTGATCAACACGTCCTCAAATATACACGGGGGCTTCTTTAACGAAGCCCATTAATCAATAAAGCTTCTTGCTTAAAAATTTAACCTGTTTTGACATTTCATCCTTGCCATTATATGCACCGATATGACTTAAGTTCTGGCCAAGCTGGGTTGCCTGGCTCCTATGCTTACCCCTACGTTTCCGATTGTTCGGCTAGGGTGTAAAAGGAGCACCTCTGCGATTGTTACAGCTGGGTAATCCGGATATGTACCTCCGACTGGGTGAAGCCAAAAGCTAGCGCTCTTAAGGGAATAATTGGTCGGTGGATACACGACATATCGCATTCTAAAGCGTATTTTCAAAATCATAGGAGATGGCTTCTTATTATCCCGGTCATGGGATTTAAAGCCTAGGCCTGCATCTTTATGCATGCCGACCCAGGGAAAGGAACCCCTAACAAAACTATTCTCTCTGGAAGATGTTTCTTACGTTAAATAGTAATATAACATATCTCCCCAAACTCAGTTCGTCTGTTCAAGCAATTATGACCGGATTGCCTGGTTTCTAAACATATCACGTGCTCGCCACATATATAGTATTCAGACACACTCCAGCCTTCGGGTTTATGGAGGTCGAAGCAGATGGTCGGCAATGACAAACTTTACACAAAATTCTGCCGGAGATAAGTTTGATGGTAAAAGTACATTGATACATAGAATCAAATGTCTATTCATTTTTTATTCCCTCTATCAGGCGGTCTAGTATACATTCCTATTGGACCCTAGAAATCTCCTGCAGCACATCGCCCTCAAAACAAGACACCCCACCTTCAGGCTGACTAGTTAACAAACCTGCAGGAAAAGTTTTTATAAGAAACTTTTAATACTATGAGACTATAATGAGAGCTAGGTATAAGAGACATACTAAACATGACGCTTTTTAGCCTCCGGTTCTCTTCCAAGGCACTTGAGAGTTGGGCCTTTACGCCCTTTAGCTCCTGTTCGAGCCTAATATTTATATCCTGCGCTTGGTTCCTTCTTTCCATCGCCTGCGTTAGTTCACGCTCGCCAGCGGATTTTTCCTCTTCGGCAACTTTCTTGTCCGCTAAGGCAGCTCTTAGCTCCCTCTCTAGTTGGTCGGTCGATCCTGTTGCTGTATTACACATTAATATATACATCATAGTAATCAACAGAACTGTCATAGTTTCCGAACACAATTATTCTTACCAACAACATCCTTTCCGGATTCCTTCAAATTTTTCAATTCAGCAAGTTGGGTCCGACACTTCTCAATTCCTTGGACAAAGAGTTATTCTTTTCTCGAATGACCTATAAAAATGCAACGATCCTCAAATCAGTTGTACCAACTGCTTTAAGTCTCGGGGGCTACAGGCAGGATAATACTCAAACAACAAAAATTTACCCTCATATCTTTTGAAAGCTGATGAGTGGCTCCGGCGAGTCCGTCTTGAGCGGCTCAGATATAGACATCTGCAGAATTAAGGGCGTTGAACACCTCCGCAGAGAAGCCAGGGTCACGCATGGCTGCTTTCCGCCATCGATGAATCATCGCGACCTCTACTTCAGAATTGGTAGCGGATACTTCACCTGAATCCTCCTGGAGAGGACATTCCGGTATCGAATAGGCATTCACCCTTTGTGGGTCTAATGCCGGAGTGGCTGGAACTTGGCCTGCGTCGCCTCCGGAGACAGTCCGGCTTGCATTCCTCCTAAAAGGAATAGACAATGCGGAAAGTTATAATAACAATTTCACCATCTAGCACATGATAAAACAAACATACATCTTTGAAGGTCCGCTGGTGATCGTGGTCCCTTTCCGCTTCAAAACCTCGCCATCGTGGTCCTTCTCCGCTTCAAAACCTTGCTCGACGCGGGCGCCGCCCTCCGGGTTGGCGGCCTACGCACAGTTCGGCGAGAGGAGCGCCGTCCCTGTTTAAACAGAATAGAATACAGTGGGTAAATGCGCACTGGGAATCTACTCGTTGGCGAGATGTACCCTAAATTGCTTACACTGGAAGAAGGAATGAGGCCCGGGTAATCGGCCACTATAGCCACCAAGGTGCCCTGATACGTCTCCAACGTATCTATAATTTTTTATTGTTCCATGCTATTATTTATGAAGTCTTGGATGATTAATGGGATTTATCATTCACTTTTATGTCATTTTTGGGACTAAACTACTAACCCAAAGGCCCAGTCCAGATTGCTGTTTTTTTGCCTATTTCAGGGTTTTACAGAAAAAGAATATCAAACGGAGTCCAAACGGAATGAAACCTTTGCGAGCGATATTTTTGGAGAAAATCACGCACAGGAAGCTTCAGGGCTAAGTAAGGGGACAGAGGGGCTGCCCTCGAGGGTGGGGAGCGCGCCCCCTTCCCAAGGCGCACCCCTGCCTCGAGGCCCCCTCGTGTGGCCCCCGGTGCCCTCCTTCTTCCTATATATATCCACATACCCCAGAAACTCCATACGCAGAGAGAAAACCCTAATTCCACCGTCGTAGCTTCTATTCCCGTGGAGATCCCATCTTGGAGCCTGTTCCGGAGCTCCATCGAAGGGGGATCCACCATGGAGGCCTTCATCATCACCATCATCGCCCTCACCATGAGTTGTGAGTAGTTTACCACAGACCTTTGGGTCCATAGCTAGTATCTAGATGGCTTCTTCTCTCTCTGGATCTCAATACAAAGTTCCCCTCGGTCTTCGAGGAGATCTATTCGATGTAATCTCTTTTTGCGGTGTGTTTGTCGAGATCCGATGAATTGTGAGTTTATGTTCAAGGTTATCTATGAAAGATATTTGGTTCTTCTCTGAACTTTTTATGTGTGCTCATAATATCCTTGCAAGTCTCTTCGAATTATCGGTTTGGTTTGGCCTACTAGATCTATAGTTCTTGCAATGGGAGAAGTGCTTGGCTTTGGGTTCAATCTTGAGGTGTCCTTTCCCAGTGACAGTAGGGGCAGCAAGGCACATATTGTATTGTTGCCATCGAGGATAAAAATATGGGGTTTACATCATATTGCTTGAGTTTATCCCTCTACATCATGTCATCTTGCTTAAGGCGTTACTCGGTTCATATGAATTCAATACACTAGAAGCATGCTGGATAGCGGTCGATGTGTGGAGTAATAGTAGTAGATGCAGAATCATTTCGGTCTACTTGTCTCGGACGTGATGCCTATATACAATGATCATGCCTAGATAGTCTCATAATTATTCGCTTTTCTATCAATTGCTCGACAGTAATTTGTTTACCCGCTGTAGAATACCGCTATCATGAGAGAAGCCACTAGAGAAAACTATGGCCCCCGGGTCTATTCTGAACATATCAACCTACATCTACTTTACTTTTACCGCTTTTATTTGCTGTTTCATTAAACCAAAAATACCAAAAATATAAAATATCATCTGCATCACATCTCACTCTGGTAAGTGACCGTAAAGGGATTGACAACCCCTTATCGCGTTGGCTGCGAAGTTCTTATTTGTTTGTGCAGGTGCGAAGGACTCGCGCGTGGTCTCCTACTGGATTGATACCTTGGTTCTCAAAAACTAAGGGAAATACTTACGCTACTGTGCTGCATCTCCCTTTCCTCTTCGAGGGAATACAACGCAAGCTGAAGAGGCAGCAACAATAATTTCTGGCACCGTTGCAGGGGAGGCTTACGCAAAAGTCATATACCAAGTACCTATCACAAACCCTTATCCTTCGCATTACATTTATTTGCCTCTTGTTTTCCTCTCCCCTACTTCAGCCTTGCTGTTTTATTTGCCCTTCTTCCGCCGTGTGTTTATCGTTCGCTAGCCTTTTTGTTTGCTTGTGTGTGTTGGATTGCTTGCTTGTCACTATGGCTCAGAACAATACCAAATTGTGTGACTTCTCCAATACCAACAACAATGAATTTATTAGCACTCTGATTGCTCCTATTACCGATGCTGAATCTTGTGAGATCAATGCTGCTTTATTGAATCTTGTCATGAAAGATCAATTCTCCGGCCTTCCTAGTGAAGATGCCGCTACCCATCTAAACAACGTTGTTGATTCGTGTGATATGCAAAAGAAAAGGGATACGGATAACGATATTGTTAAATTGAAGTTATTTCCATTTTCACTTAGGGATTGTGCTAAAACTTGGTTTTCCTCTTTGCCAAGAAATAGTATTAACTCGTGGAATAAGTGCAAAGATGCTTTTATCTCTAAGTATTTCCCTCCTGCTAAGATCATCTCTCTTAGAAACGTTATGCTGAATTTTAAGCGACTTGATCATGAGCATGTTGCACAAGCTTGGGAGAGAATGAAATTGATGATACGTAATTGCCCTACACATGGTTTGAATCTATGAATGATTATTCAAAACTTTTATGCTGGCTTGAATTTTGCTTCTAGAAATCTTTTAGATTCGGCCGTCGGAGGCACTTTCATGGAAACCACCTTAGGAGAAGCTACCAAACTCCTAGATAATATTATGGTTAATTATTCTCAATGGCACACCAAAAGATCTACTAGTAAAAAAGTGCATGCTATCAAAGAAATTAGTGTTTTGAGTGGAAAGATGGATGAACTTATGAAATTGTTTATTGCTAAGAGTACTTCTTCTGATCCTAATGATATGCCTTTGTCCACTTTGATTGAGAATAACAATGAATCTTTGGATGTGAATTTTGTTGGTAGGAATAATTTTGGTAACAATGCTTATAGAGGTAATTTTAATCCTAGGCCTTTTCGTAGTAATTCCTCTAATAATTTGGTAATTCCTACAACAACTCTTATGGAAAGATGCCTTCTGAATTTGAAACTAGTGTTAAGGAGTTTATGATATCGCAAAAGAATTTCAATGCTTTGCTTGAAGAGAAATTGCTTAAGGTTGATGAATTGGCTAGAAGTGTGGATAGGATTACTCTTGATGTTGATTATTTGAAACTTAGATCTATCCCACCTAAGCATGATATCAATGAGGCTCTCAAAGCCATGAGAATTTCCATTGATGAATGCAAAGAAAGAACCGCTAGAATGCGTGCTAAAAGAGAAGATTATATTAAATCGTGTTCTTCTAGTTATCATGAAAATAAAGATGAAGATATGAAAGTTATTGATGTGTCTCCTATTATATCCTTGTTTTCTAGTATTAATCTGGATGATAATAGGATTGGAGATGATTCTGCTTTAAGTTGTCCCAATGATTCGGAGTTTTTAGATATTGATGCTAAAATTGCTAAAAGTGGGAGTGAAGAGATTAAAACTTTGCATAGTGATGAACCCACTACCTTGGATTTCAAGGGATTCAATTATGATAATTGCTCTTTGATTGATTGTATTTCCTTGTTGCAATCTGTGCTAAATTCTCTGCATGCTTATAGTCAAAATAATGCTTTCACTAAACACATAGTTGATGCTTTGATGCAATCTTATGAAGAAAAACTTGAGTAGGAAGTTTATATACCTAGAAAGTTTTATGATGAATGGGAACCTACTATAAAAATAAATATAAAAGATCATGAATGCTATGCTTTGTGTGATTTGGGTGCAAGTGTCTCCACTATCCCAAAAACTTTGTGTGATTTGCTAGGGTTCCATGAGCTTGATGATTGTTCTTTAAATTTGCATCTTGCGGATTCCACTATTAAGAAACCTATGGGAAGAATTAATGATGTTCTTATTGTTGCCAATAGGAATTATGTACCCGTAGATTTCATTGTTCTTGATATAGATTGTAATCCTTCATGACCTATTATTCTTGGTAGACCTTTCCTTAGAACGATTGGTGCAATTATTGATATGAAGGAAGGAAATATTATATTCCAATTTCCGTTAAGGAAAGGCATGGAACACTTTCCTAGAAATAAAATCAAATTACCATATGAATCTATCATGTGAGCCACTTATGGATTGCCTTCCAAAGATGGCAATACCTAGATCTATCTTGTATCGTGCCTAGCTAGGGGCGTAAAACGATAGCGCTTGTTGGGAGGCAACCCAATTTTATTTTTTTTGTTTTTGTTTCTGTTAGGGAATAACTATTTCATCTAGCCTCTAATTACATGTGGTTTCATGTTTTGTTTAGTGTTTGTGCCAAGTAGAACTTTGGTAAGACTTGTGTGAAGTTTATTTGATCTTGCTGTGAAAAACAGAATCGTTGGCGCTCACTAAAGTAGTCGTGGGATTTTACCGGAGCATTATTTTTAGTTGATTCTTTTTGCTGCTGATTGGTAGACAAATTTCGCAAATTTAACAATTTACTTTGAATTGTTTGGAGTTCCATAAGTAGGCGAACCCTGCAGATTACTACAGACTGTTCTGTCTTTGACATATTCTGTTTTCCGTGTGTTGTTTGCTTATTCCGATGCATCTATGAGTAATATTGGAGGATATGAACCATAGAGAACTTGGAGTACATTAGGTTTAACACCAATATAAACAAATAATGAATTCATTGCTGTACCTTTGAGTAGTGGTTTGCTTTCTCATACTAACGGAGCTCACGAGAATTTTTGTCTAAGTTTTGTGTTGTGAAGTTTTCAAGTTTTGAGTATTGCTTTGATGGACTATGGAACAAGGAGTAGAAAAGGACTAAGCTTGGGGATGCACATGGCACCCCAATTAAATCTAAGATAATCAAAAGCTTAAGCTTGGGGATGCCCCGGGAAGGCATCCCCTCTTTCGTCTTCATCCATCGGTAACTATACTTGGAGCTATATTTTTATTCGCAACATGCTATGTGTTTTGCTTGGAGCGTCTTGTATAATGAGTCTTTGCTTGTTAGTTTGCCATAATCATCCTTTCTGGACACACCTATTTGAGAGAGTTAAATATGGCCTAGAAATTGTTAGAACACTCTAAGTGCATCACTTATATCTTTTGAGTTGAATAGTTTTTGCTCTAGTGCTTCACTTATATCTTTTAGAGCATGGTGGTGGTAATATTTTGTACAAATTGTTGAACTCTCATGCTTCACTTATATCTATTTGAGAGTCTATCAAAACAGCATGGTAAAGTGTTTAGGCTAAAGAAACTAGTCTTCACATGATAAACATCCAATGTCAATGTAGTAAAAAAAATCACACCAAGTGCATTGAATAGAATGAGATGTTGCATGCTTGATAATTGTTTTGAGACATGATGATAGTGATATTAGAGTCATGCTAGTGGAGTTATTTTGAAATTGAGAAATACTTGTGTTAAGGTTAGTGATTCCCGTAGCATGCACATATGGTGAACCGTTGTGTGACTAAGTTAGAGCATGAGGTATTTGTAGAGTGCCAACCTTTGTGTGGAGGGGCACGCGATGGTTAAATCCTACCAACCTCCCCCCTAGGAGCATGCATTGATTTCTTTGTTTTGATGACTTGTAAATTTTTGCAATAAGTATATGAGTTCTTATGACTAATGTTGAGTCCATGAAATATACACACTCTCACCCTTCCACCATTGCTAGCCTGTCTTGTACCGCGTAACTTTCGCCGGTGCCATAAACCCACTATATATCCTTCCTAAAAACAGCCACCATACCTACCTATCATGGCATTTCCATAGCCATTCTAAGATATATTGCCATGCAACTTTCCACCGTTCCGTTCATATGACACGCATCATATTGTCATATTGCCATTGAATGATCTTGTAGTTGTCATCGTATTTGTGGCAAAGCCACCATGCATAACTTTTCATACATGTCACTATTGTTTCATTGCATATACTGGTACACCGCTGGAGGCATTCATATAGAGTCATACTTTGTTGTTGTAGAATCGAGTTGTAATATCGTGTTGTAATGAAAGTGTGATGATCATCATTACTAGAGCATTGTCCCATGGGAGGAAAGGCTGAATCTATAAATCCCCTCCGCAAAAAAAAAAAGAAAAAAAAAGAGAAAAAAAAGAAAAGGAAAAAAAAGAAGAAAAAGAAAAGAAAAAGGGACAATTGCTACTATCTTTTTCCACACTTGTGCTTCAAAGTAGCACCATGTTTTTCATTGTGGAGAGTCTCATGCTTAGTCACTTTCATATACTAGTGGAATTTTCATTATAGAACTTGGCATGTATATTCCAACGATGGGCTTCCTCAAATGCCGTAGGTCTTCGTGAGCAAGCAAGTTGGATGCACACCCACTAGTTTCTTTTGTTGAGCTTTCTTTCATATTTAGCTCTAGTGCATCCGTTGCATGGCAATCCCTACTCACTCACATTGATATCTATTGATGGACATCTCCATAGCCCGTTGATACACCTAGTCGATGTGAGACTATGTCCCTCCTTTTTGTCTTCTCCACAATCACCTCTATTTCCACCCATAGTGCTATATCCATGGCTTACGCTCATGTATTGCGTGAAAGTTGAAACGTTTGAAAAGATAGAGTATGAAAACAAATGCTTGGCTGAAATCGGGGTTGTGCATGATATGAATATTATTGTGTGATAATAAGGGAGCATAGCCAACACTATATGATTTTGTAGGGATAACTTTCTTTAGCCATAGTATTTTGAGAAGACAAGATTGCTTTGTTAGTATTACTTGAAGCATTGTTATTTCTTATGTCAATATAGACTTTTATCTTGAATCCTTCAGATTTGAACATTCATGCCACATTTAAGAGCATTACATTGAAAAACTATATTGGTTAGCATTCCACATCAAAAATTCTTTCTTTATCATTTACCTACTCGAGGACGAGAAGGAATTAAACTTGGGGATGCTTGATACGTCTCCAACGTATCTATAATTTTTATTGTTCCATGCTATTATTTATGAAGTCTTGGATGTTGAATGGGCTTTATCATTCACTTTTATATCATTTTTGGGACTAACCTACTAACCCAAAGGCCTAGTCCATATTGCTATTTTTTTGCCTATTTCAGGGTTTACAGAAAAAGAATATCAAACGGAGTCCAAATGGAATGAAACCTTCGCGAGAGATATTTTTGGAGAAAATCACGCACATGAAGCTTCAGGACTAAGTCAGGGGACAGAGGGGCTGCCCTCGAGGGTGGGGGGAGTGCCCCCCTTCCCAGGGCGTGCCCCCCTGCCTCGAGGCCCCCTCGTGTGGCCTCCGGTGCCCTCCTTCTTCCTATATATATCCACGTACCCCAGAAACTCCATACGCAGATAGAAAACCCTAATTCCATCGTCGTAGCTTCTGTTCCCATGGAGATCCAATCTTGGAGCCTGTTCCGGAGCTCCACCGAAGGGGGATCCACCACGGAGGCCTTCATCATCATCATCATCGCCCTCACCATGAGTTGTGAGTAGTTTACCACAGACCTTCGGGTCCATAGCTAGTATCTAGATGGCTTCTTCTCTCTCTCTGGATCTCAATAGAAAGTTCTCCTCGTTCTTCGAGGAGATCTTTTCCATGTAATCTCTTTTTGCGGTGTGTTTGTCGAGATCCGATGAATTGTGAGTTTATGATCAAGGTTATCTATGAAAGATATTTGGTTCTTCTCTGAACTTTTTATGTGTGCTCATAATATCCTTGTAAGTCTCTTCGAATTATCGGTTTGGTTTGGCCTACTTGATCTATAGTTCTTGCAATGGGATAAGTGCTTGGCTTTGGGTTCAATCTTGTGGTGTCCTTTCCCAATGATAGTAGAGGCAGCAAGGCACGTATTGTATTGTTGGCACCGAGGATAAAAAGATGGGGTTTACATCACATTGCTTGAGTTTATCCCTCTACATCATGTCATCTTGCTTAAGGCGTTACTCTGTTCGTATGAACTCAATACACTAGATGCATGCTAGATAGCGGTCGATGTGTGGAGTAATAGTTGTAGATGCAGAATCGTTTCGGTCTACTTGTCTCGGACGTGATGCCTATATACAATGATCATGCCTAGATAGTCTCATAATTATTCCCTTTTCTATCAATTGCTCGATAGTAATTTGTTTACCCGACGTAGAATACCGCTATCATGAGAGAAGCCACTAGAGAAAACTATGGCCCTCGGGTCTATTCTCAACATATAAATCTACATCTACTTTACTTTTACCGCTTTTATTTGCTGTTTTATTAAACCAAAAATACCAAAAATATAAACTATCATCTCTATCAGATCTCACTCTTGTAAGTGACCGTAAATGGATTGACAACCCCTTATCGCGTTGGCTGCGAAGTTCTTATTTGTTTGTGCAGGTGCGAGGGACTCGCGCGTGATCTCCTACTGGATTGATACCTTGGTTCTCAAAAACTGAGGGAAATACTTATGCTACTGTGCTGCATCTCCCTTTCCTCTTCGAGGGAATACAACACAAGCTCAAGAGGTAGCAGTCTTCACCAAGCAACTGGTTCTATCCCCTACTTCCTTTTACATTTCTGTTTGTCTTCGTGAAGTAATTGCTTGCCTGCCTGATCTGATTGACATCATTGTGTGAAGACAATTTCATGTTTGGCTTCATAATGTCTTCCATTATGATCCATACTACCTAGCTGTTAATAGTCTTCGTACTTTCACAATATTGCTTACTTGACTATGGCTTGTCTAGTGTAGTCTATCTTCCGCTGCATATCAATAGATTCATTCCATCTGTTTGTCTTCAAAGACCTCATGTTTTGAAGACTTTCATAAAAATCGCCTATTTACCCCCCCCTCTAGTCGATAACTAGCACTTTTAGCTTAAGTTAAGGATTCCTTCATTGCAATATGAGGAAGCATTTCGATTATCCTCACCAAGTGATTGTGGACAAAGAAAAGGATTCCAACTTGAGGCAAGCATTAAAGTCATCATCAAGCTCAAGTGGAATGTGCAAGGCAAAGGTATACCTTAGCTAGGTTTTCCTAGTTTTTCGGTCTCATGGTGCTTGGAGGGAGACCCGGTTATAGGTTTGATAGTTGTACTATCAAGAGGGACTTTCTGGTAAGTAGCTTGATCTCATCGCTTGTAGAGAGCTCAAACCTTTTCATGATTTGAATCCTTATTTCTTGGTGATCTTGGGTGGTTCTCTATGTGAGGACCTTGGGCTTTTCCATAGTTTTAAAATGAGCCCAAGATCATCGAATTCGGAGTTCGTATGACAAAGTTGTGCATGTTTTAGTGGGCTGCTGAAGGTTCTAAAAAACTGAGGGAAATACTTACGCTACTATGCTGCATCTCCCTTTCCTCTTCGAGGGAATACAACGTAAGCTCAAGAGGTAGCGTGCCCCCACGACAGGCTTGATAGAAGACTCCCTCTTTTAACTCTATGCCTACATCCGGATCTTCTTCGTATCCAGGGCCCGCTTTTTGGAACGGGTCCTCCGACTGCGGGGCAGGATTGTTAATCCCCCTTACCATCTTCCACCACTCCTATCGGGAGCAACCGAATACAGTTCGATTAATACCTCATAATTAAAAACATCTAAGCAGCCAAGAAGAAGGACTTACCCAGCCGGTAAGATGGTACATGGAAAGGGCTTCTCGGCATGTTAAACAGATAAAATCTTGCTTCTCTCCCTTATAGAGGCCTTCCAGGATTGCGCCTAGAATGGCAAGGTCATCCAGATCCAGGCACAGGCGGCGCGAGGCATCATTCTGACCATTATAGTGATACATTGGAAGACCTCTGGCTTGGAGCGGCTGCACACGTCGCTTCATCAAAATGGCCATCACTTCGATTATAGTTAATCCCGAACTGGCAAGCAATTTGATCTTGCTGGCCAGTCGGTTAACCTCCGCACTCTCTTCCTCTGTGGGACCCCGGGGACGCCAGTTGAAAAGCTTCTTTGGAGGAGCACTGGAATACGGGGGAAGTCCTTGTCGAACTGGATCCGGCAAAGCGACATCCTCAATGTAAAACCACTCCTTGCCGAACTGTACCCGGCAGGTAACCTGTCCTGGTTATACACCATACTTCGGCGCTCCCAACTTCAAATATGGATCCTTCCTCCGATCGAGGAACGAGGCAGAAGTACTTCCTCCTCAGCTCAAAGTGGGGCTCGCAGCCCAAAAACAGTTCGCATAAAGCGACAAAACCCGCAGTGTGCAGGATTGACCCAAAAACAGTTGGAGGACGTAAAACTCTAGGAGTCCCCTAGGAAAGGGATGGGCGGGGAACCCCGCACCTCTTAGAATGTAGGGGACTAAACATACCCTTTCTCCATTGGAGGGGTTGGGAAAGCTCTTTGCCAGGGCTTGCTTGTCAACGGACATTAGTCCGGCCCGGACGAGGACTAGATCCTCCGGAGGGAGATACCCCTGCGATTGCAGTGTTCGCAGATGCGCATGGGACACGGAGTAGCTTTTCCAGTCTCCTGCACAAAGGCCATGAGGGCGAGAGGAGGAGCTCGGGACACTGGCCATATCTGAAGATTTTTTGCAGGCACTAGGGATTTCTTTCGCGTGAAATGAGATGGAGAAGCGATTGGGTCTATTCTCTTATATACTAGTTTTCTCTGAACAATTAGGGGGGTATTTGCAAAAATACGCCCAGATGGTTAGCATTCATTGGACACGTGGAAGCCAAGGCAACGGCGGCAAGGAACCGGCAGGTTATAATGTTTAAAGAAGCCGAACTGTTATCCAGAAGGACTCACCTTGCAAGACCGAAGACATGAAGCCGAATACAATCACGTCCTTGAAGGCAAGTCTGGGGGTTACTGAGGGAGTCCTATATTCAGGGGTCCTCACGCATCTAGGTCAAGGAAGCTGGGCCGCACTAGTTGGCTGCATAAAGAAGAAGCAGAAGACCTTCCCCCGTATACGGTCACGACTCCTATGTATGTAGAAAGGCAGGTTTTGAGTCCGGATGCATCGATTACTTCCTCCCCAAGTCACCCTTGTAACCCTAGGTCTCCTCAGGCGTGTATATAAGCCAAGGGGTTTAGTCTGTAGGGGGATCATCGTCATTAAAATATCCTCATAGGCTAGACTTAGGGTTTAGCCATTACGATCTCGAGGTAGATCAACTCTTGTATTCATATCCACTCATATTAATACAATAGGAAGTAGGGTATTACCTCGATCGAGAGGGCCCGAACCTGGGTAAAACATCGTGTCCCCAGCCTCCTATTACCATCGATCTTCACACACACAGCTTGGGCCCCCTACCCGAGATCTACTGGTTTTGACACCGACATTGGCGCGATGCGGCAGACGCAAGTTGCCAGCCAGAGGATAAGAAAGAGTAGTAGAATTCGGCATAAGAAGGCCTTCTATTGGCTGAGTGAAGCTGTGATGTTCTGCATTTTGCAAGTGAAGTGGCTTCTTGGCAGGCTCATGATAGATGGCTTCAAAGGACATATCAACATCTGGCAAAAGTATAACATGGTTGCGAGCTGAAGGTTGACAGTTGATTGTGGAATGAAGCTTAATCAGGCGCATAACCCAGGGAGCATAGAACTTCAGTCCAAAGAGATCAATGCCAGAATCTGCAAGTTGTCGGATGAAGAAATCTTGGGTATTGAATCTAATGCCATTGATGATATAGAAGACCAATGTCTTCATGACGCCTTCGAGTTTGGCATCAGAAGAGTTGCCTTTGATAGGCCACAGAGTACGCTTCAGAATGTGATATAATGTTCAGGGCAAGTACTCAAGGTCCTTGACAAAGAACTCCTTGGGGTATTCAGTGTCATGGGGCAAAGGCTTCATCATATTGAGCATCTGGCTCATATTTGCCTGTGGCTTCTGAAAGATGCTCTGCAGTTCATTTTGATGAACCCGAAAACCTGGTTCAAACAACTCACTAGGAGTGGGTAGGGAAGTAAGCTCAATGATGTCCTAAGCTTTGGCTTCATGATGGACGTCACTTGTCATCCACTCAAGGATCCAAGTCTTCGGATCCCTGTTGTAGCCTCGGATCTGAAGTGTGGCATAAAACTGTAGCAGAAGCTCTTCGTTCCAATGCTCTTTGTCAGTTATAAATGGCAGCAACCCAACGTCTCTGAAGCAGTCAAGAGCCTCTTCAAGGCATGGCAGCCCAGCAATGGCATCACAATCCAGACGCTTATGAGGAAAAATCCGGTCTTGGTTGTATCGAGTGTATGAGTAATAGCTTCGTTGCTGATGGCTCCAAAACCTGTCAAAGGAGATCTTGGGCTTCTTAGGGTTTCTTGGCGTTGTCAGAGAATGTGTTGTGCTCCCTGAAGCTGAGCACACTAAAGGAGCCTTGGGTTGTTGCAGCACTGGGAAGCCTTGGCAATCTTGGCTTTGGCTTCTGAGTTTGAGACCTTTGCTCCACATGATAATCATATTAGGGCCTGGAGCAGTGGGTGGAACCATAATAGGCCATCTCACCGTGACAAGCTCACCACCAAAGTTGTAAGCGTGTTCCATTGTGTGAGGCCATGGTGGAGGAATGGTTATGTCAGAGGTGGTTGGCATCACATTATCTTCAGGGGCAACATTGGCTTCGGGCTCCACATTGTCTTCAACCATGATTGCGTCATTGGCTTCGGTGGTGGCGGTCTCATTGGTTTCAACCTCCATCTCTTCAACGACTGGAGGGTATGGCACTATCACATTCTCTTCATGCACTACTGGATCACTGGCAGGGGCAATAACTTCTCTTTCTTCTTCTTCTTTCTCTTCATCGACTGATGCAGCCGGAATGTCTCCAGCAGCTTTGGCTTCAGAGTCATGAGCAGACGCAGAAGGGATGGCTTCAGGGAACACTTGATGTACTACCGAGCTGGTTTGTTGCACATCCTCTTCTGGAATGCTTGACATGGAGACATGGGGCCTGAGGCCTTTGCGAAGCCTGCGAAATGCGGACGACACCTTTGGTGAGGGGTGGAATGTTCCATGTAATCATCATCAAGCACCAGAGTGGTGACTTGAGCTGGTGGAGTATAGGGGATCTCATCATGCAAGGGGGTGTTTGGTTGTTGCTCAATCCACAAATCATCTTGAGCAGTTGGCGTCAAGGGACGACCAATGCTTATGAGTTCACTGCTCGTAGGAGCAGGCGATGATACCGATTTGGGCTTGAGCTGAGGAAGGACTTCATCATCTTCAACACGGTCCTCATGACCAATGTCTTCAGCTGTGTTGGAGTCAGCAACCGGAATCTCTTTAGTTTCTGGAGCCTCTATGGAAGCAGGCTCATGGATCACAAGGCGACGCTCGTGGTTGGTGGAGGCAGGTAGAGCAACAGATATTGGTTCAACATTCAGTGGCTCTTGGGCAGTAGCACACTCTTTTCTTGAAGATTTTGAAGCCTTTGCCTTCAACTTTTTCTTGGAGGGAGCAACATCAGAGGTGTCTTGGTGCTTCCTCTTCCTGGCTTCAGCCTCAGCTTGCCGTGTTTTCTTTTGCTCTGAAGCTGCTGAGGGGACCTTTGGCTTCGAGCCAGTCATGCTGGCAGGGAAGACTATGCTTGGTCGCTCATGCCTTGACGATTTTGGTTCAGCTTCATTAGCCTCCTTCTTCTTCTTGGCAGCCATCTTGGGATTGATGCCAGGATGCCCATTGCCTTTCTCTTTTCAGCCTCATTGTGTGCTTGCACACACTTCTACGCATAATACTTCATGCGTTCACAAGAGCCTTTGGCTTCTTCACGCTTCTTGTTGAACTGGGCTTTGAGGTCGTTCATCATTTACTTGAAGTTTTGCACATCAACAACACTGAACTTGGCCATGTGTTTCTTGAATTGAGCCTTCTCGTAGTCGATCTTGTTCTTCAGCTCAACAATTTTCTGTGCAATGGCAAGCTCATTGGCTATGGCACCTTGAAACATGACGCTGATGTCCAGTCGTAGTTGTAGATCATCATTGTTGATGCTTTGATCCTCAAACCATTCATCAATGAAGTTATTGAGTATATAAGCATCAAACATAGGCAGATCTTGGAAGATCTCGGCCTCTTGTTTTCTCTTGATCAACATTTCCAGAGCATCATCTGCAAGATCTTCATCACTTGACAGATCAATAGTGCTGTCCTCATTGCGCATAATGGCAGCAGGAGTAAGGTCATGCCCAGGAATGTTCATGGGCTTCTTGGTCTTCTTGGAGATGCGAGATAGATCTTCAGGCTGCACACTGGATTCAGGATGTGTAGTTTTCAATGGCTTCACTGTAGAAGCTCTAGGAGCAGCAGCGGGCTTTGAAGCTTTAGTCTTGTTCTTCTCCTTCGGGGGCACATGAGCATCTCCAGAGTCTGTGTCATCAGCAGATTGATCAACTGTGGCTCTTTGAGCTGCAACATGAGAGAGAAGCCCATCGACGCCGTTGAAGTGGCCGATGACATTTGCATTGGCTTCACGAGTGCCATCAGGCCTTGGAGCAGACAGACCAGGGTTGAAGTTGAGTCCGAATGCCTTTTTGTTCTTAGTAGCAGACTCCTTTGCAAACTAATAGTTGTGCTTGAATAGATTATCATCACAACACAATCGAAGAGATGATGGGTCGGCATTGTCAGGCTGAGGTCCTCGGACCATGCAAGGATAGAAGCCTTGAGCAATAGCTTCAGGCTTCATCTAAGGTTGCAGTTTCTTATAAAGAATATCGCCCCACGGGCACTTGACAACATTCTCCTCTGCATACCCAGGAGTGACGAAGTTGTACTTGAACCATTGCTCTGCCCAATATCTTCTAATCCACTGGATTCTGGACTTGCGCTGATTGTAGTTTTCTTCAGGATCAGATTTTTATAGTTCATAGAGATTTGGAGGCAGATCCAAGGCAGTATTGCCACGGCGTTGCCTGCCACCTTTCATTGCAGATTTTCTAGTTGCCATTATATTTAGACTGAAAGGATTCAATATAGTGAATGGCTTCTGACGACTGGTCAGACAAGAACTTGCTTCAGGAGATTCAATGTGATGCTCCAAGTATTCTGCAAATGAATGCAGACTATGAGAACCAAGGGATTCTCCCACAGACATGTACATGTGACATCACTGGAGATGCGAGGGAAGGGGAAGAGGACATATGCATTCTCAGAAGATTTTGAAGATAAATCAGTTTGAAGATATTGACCTCATATCGCAAAGACATCACTTATTTGGGGTGAGTTGGTTCCAGATTTGTACGAATCCATGAATAAGTACAAGTGTGGAATCTAACTAGTTGTGAGGCATAAGTGAATATATTTGCAAGTTATGAGATGCAGAAACAAAAAGATCCAGATTTGGAAGTTTAGAAACCACTTTTGGGTGAAGTGGACGGATTCAAAAGATCGAAAAAGCGGTAAAAAAGCGAGTTTATTTATTGCTCGAGGAACTGCTAGACGAGTCAGAATGGATGCCGAACAGTCCAATCTCCCAAGCCCTAACTTGGCGGCGGCGGAGAAGACGAGGTCCGCGGCCTGCGTGGAGACGGCGTCGAAGAGGTCGCGACGGCTAAGCGCTACGTCTCCGGCGTCGACTTGAGCTAGCGATGGCGCTAGGGTTTGAGCAAGATGGCGAGGTGGGAGAGGAGATAATGACCGAGTGGGTGAGTATTTATAAGGTGAAGGGTTGCGTATCGCAATTACGCAGGTGCCCGTGGCGGTTCACATCTGGTGGACACGTGGCGTGCATGCAACTTATTGAGAGTTGATCCATGTTCCCACACGCGCCTGGTTTGTCGGGTGGTTGTTCTGGCTTATCCGGTATTCAGGAAAATAAGAAATGGCATTAAAAACAATTTTAAATGTGTGTCTCTGTATCTTCAGCTGACAAGGACGCAGTGAAGACATTTGACACATGTCAACAGAATGCATATGACTAGAGAGAAATAATTTGAGGAAGAAGCACAAAAGGGGTTAGGGTCCGATCACATTCACTTAGTTCAGAAAATATAAAAGACCAAATCAACATTGCGAAGATAAACTTTGAGGTCAAATCAATGTTAAAGACAAACCAAATATGAAGATAATGCAATCATGATGCCAAATGAAAATCTTTGAGAAAGTTTGGTGGCGGCGTTACCCACCGTATAGGAAGTATTAGACCCAGAAACGACGCACAATTATCGTGGCACTCCGAAGTAAAATTGATTTGACCTCGTGTGTTGCACAACTAAGTCATCAACATACATAAGCGTTAGGATATGTGTCCATTCATAGGACATTGAGGATTCTAAGATATTTAGCTCACACCACAACTTGCAAAACATTTTCTCATCCAAGGGCTTTGTGAAGATATCTGCAATTGCTCTTCAGTGTTGACGTGAATGATATCAATGTCTTCCTTCAACACATGACCCCCGATAAAGTGATGACGGATCTGAATGTGCTTTGTCTTCGAGTGCTGAACTGGGTTGTGAGCAATCTTGATGGTGCTCTCATTGTCGCAGTAGAGTGGCACATGCTTCATGTTGATGCCATAGTCCTTGAGAGTTTGCTTCATCTAGAGAAGCTGAGCGCAGCAAGATCCATCAGCAATGTATTTAGATTCAGCAATGGAGAGTGCTACACAGTTCTGCTTCTTTGAAGACCAACAGACAAGAGATCATCCAATAAAGTGACATGTGCCTGATGTAGACTTGCAATCAACCTTGTCACCAACATAATCAGCATCTCAGAATCCAACTAGATCAAACTCTGAGCCCTTTGGATACCATAATCCTAGTGTTGGGGTGTGAGCCAAATATTGTAGAATCCGCTTCACTACTTAGTGATGCGATTCTTTGGTGCCGCTTGGAATCAGGCACGCATGCAAACACTAAGCATTATATCAGGCCTAGATGCACATAAGTAAAGTAAGGAACCAATCATGGAGCGGTATACCTTTTGATCGAACTCTTTACCATTGTCGTCGGGACCGAATTGGCCTTTGGTTGGCATTGGAATCGTGTACCCTTTGCAGTCTTGCATTCCAAACTTTTTCAGGCAATCTTTGAGGTACTTCTCTTGTGATAGGAAGATGCCATTTCTCTGCTGATGGATTTGAAGAACAATGAAGAACTTCAGCTCACCCATCATGGACACCTGATATTGCTCTTGCATCATATGCCCAAACTCATCACTGTATCTCTTGTCAGTGCTACCGAAGATAATGTCATCCACATAGATTAGGCATACAAACAGTTCACCATCATATGCCTTCATGAAGAGAGTGGGATCTAGAGAACCATGTTTGAGGCCTTTGCTCTTCATGAAGTCTTTGAGTGTGTCATACCAAGTGCGAGGTGCTTGTTTGAGGCCATACAATGCCTTGTTGAGCTTGTATACCATGCCAGGACGCTTTGGATCTTCAAAACCAGGTGGTTGTGCAACATACACTTCTTCTTCAATTTTTCCGTTGAGGAAGGCACTCTTTACATCCATTTGATATAGAAGAATGTTGTTGTGGTTGGCATAAGCTAGCAGTATGCTAATGGCTTCAAGCCTAGCCACTGGAGCAAATGTTTCATCGAAGTCAATCCATTCTACTTGTTTGTAACCTTGAGCAGCGAGACGAGTTTTGTTTCTGACAACTTGACCATGTTCATCTTGTTTGTTGCGATAGATCAATTTGGTGCCGATGATATTGTGCTTGCGAGGATCTGGACGCTTTACTAGCTGCTAAACATTATTCGGATCAAATTGTTGAAGCTCTTCTTGCATAGCTTGAATCCATTCAGGTTCCATGAAGGCTTCATCAACTTTCTTGGGTTCAGATATAGAGACAAATGCAAAGTGCCCACAAAAATTTGCTAGCTGTGTTGCTCTTGAACGAGTGAGTGGACCAGGTGCATTGATACTATCAATTATCTTCTCAATCTGACTTCATTTGCAACGCGAGGATGTACTAGACGAAGATTTTGCCCTTGTTGATCATTGTCTTCATCTTCAGCATTGGCTTCAGGCTGAGCATTGTCTTCATGCTGATTAAGTGCAGAAATAATGATTTCCTCTTCAGCCCCTTCCTCTGGAGGTATGATTTCTCCATTACCCATTAGCTTGATGGATTCACTTGGTGTAGCTTCATCTAGCACACTTGGCAGGTGCTCTCTTTGCGAGCCGTTAGTCTCATCGAGCCACACATCCACAATTTCAACCACTTTATAGTGAAAGAGGTTGAAGACTTTATAGGAGTGCGAATACTTTTCGTAACCAAGCATAAAACCTTCATGTGCTTTCGGTGCAAATTTTAAAGTGTGATGTGGATCCTTGATCCAGCACCTAGCACCAAAAACTCTGAAATAGCTGACATTTGGCTTCTTAACAGTCATGAGCTCATAGGATGTGTTCTTTAGGAACTTATGAAGATAAACATGGTTGATGATGTGGAAAGCAATATCAATGGCTCCAGGTCAGAATTTCCTTGGAGTCTTGTACTCATCAAGCATTGTACGTGCCATCTCAATGAGGGTTCTGTTCTTGTGGTCCACGATGCCATTCTGCTGAGGTGTGTGTGGAGCAGAGAACTCATGTGTGATGCCCAATGTATCAAGATAAGTGTCGAGGCTGGTGTTCTTGAATTATGTGCCATTGTCACTCATGATGTGCTTGATCTTGATGCCATAGTTGGTCATGGCATGATTGGGAAATCGTCAGAAGACATCCTGCACTTCAGTCTTGTAGAGAATTATGTGCACGCATGTAAATCTTGAGTAATCGTCAACAATAACGAAGCCATAGAGGCATGAAGTGGTAGTAAGGGTAGAGTAATGAGTAGGGCCAAATAAGTCCATGTGAAGCAGCTCGAAGGGGCGTGTTGTCGTAATTATTGTCTTCGAGGGATGCTTTGCCCTTGTCATCTTCCCGGCTTCACATGCACCACACAGATGATCCTTCTTGAACATGACGCCCTCGATGCCCATGACATGCTTCTTCTTCGCGAGAGTGGGCATTTCCTCATGCCCTAGCCTCTGATACCATAGCCAGCACTCTAAATATTTTGCTAGAAGACATACGACAAGCTGTGGTCCTACGGAGAAATCTACCATATACAGATCGTCTCTTCGATACCCTTCGAAGACTAGAGATTTGTCAGATTCCATAAGCAGAAGGCAACGATATTTTCCAAATATCACAATCATGTTCAGATCACAAATCATTGAGAGAGACATTAAGTTGAAACCAAGGGATTCAACAAGCATCACTTTATCCATGTGTTGATCCTTCGAGATTGCAACTCTAACTAAGCCCAATACCTTGCTTTTACCAGTGTCTGCGAATGTGATGTGACTTTTCTCAGACGGACGTAGAGTTGAATCCATAAGAAGACTTCGATCACCAGTCATGTGGTTAGTGCATCCACTGTCCATAATCCACTCATTAGCCTTTGGAGCCGTACCCTACAGTGCAGTTAGCGGGATAGGCTTCACCAAGAGTATTGTGAAGCATAAACATTTGTCGGACAAGCATACTATCAAAGTTCAGATCCTTGTTAGGGTAGATAGGTTGTTTGTCTAGAAACCCTGGGACGAAATACATAGTAAGACCATTTTGGCACTTTATCTTGCATCCCACAGATGTTTTAGGTCCCCAGCATTAGTGGCAGAAGCCTTTGATTTCCGGCTGAAGACCTGTCCCTGCAAAAGAAAGTTAATTCTTCTTAACCACCCACATCTTCAGGGGTGGCTTAGAAGCAATGAGTGTAAGTGCAACATCTGTGAACTTTGGCTTTGGAGCCCTAGAAAATAGCCTTGCAGGAGGCGAATAATACTCATGAGAATAGGCAGAAAAGATCTTGGTTTTATGAACATAGCGGTTTGAAGAAACATGCCCATATTCATAGGTCTGAGTATGATTTCCCTGCAAAACATTGGCATTAGGGGGACCTTGTGAGGTCCTCTATCTATATGAAGGCTTTGGATCCTTTGGTCTAGGGTTTATCTTCTTCCCAGGTGGTGTCATGATGACATTCATAGGAAGCTTCTCAAGACAACTTTTGGGCACCCAGATCTTCTTCAAAGGTGGTCCATTCCTCCAATTAGTACCAATAAACCTGGCAAACACTTCACTGTTCTGATTCTTAAGTAGCTTATAATTGGCGTCAAATGATTCATCAATGATAATGGGGTTAGCACAAGTGAAGCCAGATAAGGTATATGGGTCCACTGAAGGGCCCTTTGTAGCAAACCATTGGGTTTGGGGGTACTGCTCAGGCTTCCAGTATGAACAATCAACATTATTTTTCCTCTCGAACCCAACACCATCTTTCCTAGGGTTTCAGTTCAGAATCTGTTTCTTGAGGACGTCACATAGTGTCTGATGCCCTTTGAGGCTTTTGTAGATGCCTGTTTTAAGCAATGTCTTCAACATAGCATTCTCATAAGCAATAGTAGTGGTATCCTCAGAGGAGGGGTTAGTCATCACATCAGCAGTTGAAGATATTGCAACATTAGCAGTAGTAGAACATTCTAGCAACAGAGACATCATTATCACGCTCAAGACATTTTAAACATGGTAGTACAAAATATCCCTGAGCGGAACTGATCTGTTGAGCGCGAAGTGAAGCGTTCTCTTTTTAAAAGATCTTCATGAGACGCTCTCAGATTCTCTAGATCTCGCTTCCTTTGAATATAATCATAGGAAAGCTTCTCATGAGTAGCTAAGAGTGTTTCATGACGACTTTCAAGTTCCTCATACTTGACATGAAGATTTTTAATGTCTTCAATTAAGGAATGAGTTCGATTCATTTCCGCATCCAACAGGTCATCGCTTTTGTCTAGCAGCTAGCTTTTGAATATGTTCCATAGCAGTTTGTTGTTCAGTTGCAATTTTAGCAAGAGTCTTGTAGCTAGGTTTGGATTCACATTCAAAGTCATATGCACTGGATGTTTGAAAGTAAGCATCGTGGGAGTTTACCTTGGCACCTCATGACATGAAGCAGTAGGTCGGAGCAGAGTGGTCCTCATCATCAGCTTTAGTGTCGGTGACGTGACCATTGACTTTAGTGTTGAAGATGGACTTGGCGACGAATGCCGACGCTAGAGCCAGACTTGCCACGCCTGAATCAGACTCCTCCTCGGAATCCAGCTCCACCTCCTCAGAAGCAGACTCCTCCTCTGAATCCATCTCCTTGCCAAAAAATGCACGAGCCTTGCTGGATGAGCTCTATTTGTGAGACAAAGACTTTGATGAAGACTTTGAAGAAGACTTTTAGAATTTCTTCTTCTTGTTGTTGTCAAAATCATATCCCTTGCTCTTCTTCTTCTATTTCTTCTTCTTCTTCTTAGATTCCTTGTCCCATTGTGGACACTCAGAGATATAGTGTCCTAGCTTCTTGCATTTGTGGCATGTTCTCTTCTTGTGGTCACGAGAGGAAGCCTCATCATTTCTTGAGCTGGATCTTGAAGACTTTCTGAAGCGATTCTTTTTGGAGAACTTCTAGAACTTCTTCACAAGCATAGCTAGCTCCTTTCCAATGTATTCAGGATCCTCAAAACTGCAGTCAGATTCTTCTTCAAATGAGGAAACAACATTTGCCTTCAAAGCACGGGTTCGGCCATAGCAGGGGCCATATATGTCTCTCTTCTCAGATAGCTGGAACTCATGTGTGTTGAGCCTCTCAAGTATGTCAGACGGATCGAGATATTTGAAGTCGGGACATTCTTGTATCATCAGGGCTAGGGTGTCAAATGAGCTATCAAGTGATCTTGGAAGCTTCTTCACGATTTCGTGCTTGGTGATCTCAGTGGCGCCAAGAGCATGAAACTCATTTGTGATATTAGTGAGGCGATCAAACGTGAGCTGGACATTCTCATTGTCGTTTCTCTTGAAGCGGCTGAAGAGGTTGTGAAGAACATAAAACCTTGAGTCTCTCTGAGTTGAGACGCCTTCGTTGACCTTGGACGGCCAGTCCCAGACTAGCTTCGCAGTTTCCAGTGCACTCACACGGCCATACTGTCCTTTGGCCAGATGATAGCAGATGATGTTCTTGGTGGTCGAGTCCAGTTGATCGAACCTCTTAACATCAGCAGTGGTGACACCTTCACCGACCTTGGGAACGCTGATGTCTACTACGCAACCTTCTTCTTGTAGACATTGTTGGGCCTCCAAGTGCAGAGGTTTGTAGGACAGTAGCAAATTTCCCTCAAGTGGATGACCTAAGGTTTATCAATCCGTGGGAGGCGTAGGATGAAGATGGTCTCTCTCAAACAACCCTCCAACCAAATAACAAAGAGTCTCTTGTGTCCCCAACACACCCAATACAAATGTAAATTGTATAGGTGCACTAGTTCGGCGAAGAGATGGTGATACAAGTGCAATATGGATGATAGATATAGGTTTTTGTAATCTGAAAATATAAAAACATCAAGGCAACTAATGATAAAAGTGAGCACAAACGGTATTGCAATGCTTCGAAACAAGGCCTAGGGTTCATACTTTCACTGGTGCAAGTTCTCTCAACAAGGATATATATATGTTGATGCTTGATGGCTGATTCCTTAAAACTTCACTGTTGCTATAGCATTTTTCCTTAGTGCATAGATGTGTGAGCAATCACTTATGCTTGAAACCTTGCTCTCTTTCCCAAGAACTATCATGGTCTGCGTCACTACTGGGGCGTGCGTATTCATGGTCAGCACACCAAGACTACCGGCATGAGAGGAAAGACTGTTGGTGTCTCCAAGAAGCGATAATCTGCTTCACAAAGATCCCTGCATAGCTTCACTACTATTGTGTTGGTCCATTTCCAGAATCTTAAGGAGTGTTCATGTTTAGACGATTACCTTGGATGATGATTCTGCTTGAGGAGAGGCTCAAGAAGATCAGGTATAAACTCCTCCCCCTCTTGTTTGTTTTTGCTTCATATAGTTTGGTGGTTGATACATTACTGTGCTAGTTCAATGGTATGTGAGTTCTTTCTGTTGCTGCAAGCATTGACACAATATGTCATGTGCAGGGAGCTCCGCATCCGAGTTACAGCCATCCTCTGCAGCAAGGAGCTCTGGGCCAAAGGAGCAAGAAACGCTACTAGTTCCTGGAGGCCAGATCGAGTAAGGTGGCGGACCATGGCGTGTGGTGGCGTATTTTGCTTTCGAGAACAGTACTGTTTATTTTAAGTGAGATGTACTCGTCTAGTGCCTGGTAAAAAATTGAAGGATGAAGTGTCATGTACTGTCTATGCTATAGTGAGCTGTAGTAGGTGTGAAATGAAATTTTATCTGCTGTTGTATGTGTTATTTTCCTGTAATGTGTTGTGTACATTTTACTTGAACATTAAATTCTCCAGAAAAATGTTCTTACTGGACCTAATAGCGGCCACGGCCCAAATATACTTGTACTATTAGGATGCCATGGCCCAAAATAACATGGGTTGAAAAACAATTCAGAAGTGTTATAAGCAGGTCTCGACCAATAGTTAAGGTCACAAGTTGACATATTTCTTGTAGTGACTACTTCTCTAAAAAATATTTCACGACTCATAAGAAACAAGCCGCTTTAAAGGAAATATTTAACTTTGTGCAAATTCAAGAAGAGAGTCTCCAACAAGCTTGGGGGAGGCTTCTCTAATTACTTAATGCTTTGCCTGGTCATCCTCTCAAGAAAAATGAAATACTTGATATCTTTTATAATGGACTAACTGATGCTTCTAGGGACCACCTAGATAGTTGTGTTGGTTGTGTTTTCAGGGAACAAACTGTTGAGCAAGCTGAATTCCTATTGAATAATATATTGAGCAATGATAATGATTGGACACTTCCTCACCCAACTCCCAAGCCAACTCCGAAGAAAAGAGGTATTCTATTTCTCAGTCCTGAAGATATGCAAGAGGCAAAGAAATCTATGAAAGAAAAGGATATTAAAGCTGAAAACTCTCTCTATAGATTTGATGAAGGTGATACTCCTCATAATAACTTTGCTAGTCAATGCTTGGATGAGTTTGATAATTTTATTGTTAAATAAGAAAACTTCAATGCTTATGTTAGTAGACAATTGAAACGTAATGCTTACATGCTTGACCGCTTGGGTGACTATATGGGTAGAACTGTTAGTGATCTTAAGATTATTAGTAAGCATGCTTCCATGTTCACAACTCCAGTAGAACAAGTACTTAAGGCACGGGATGATTTGCTCAATGAGTTGAATAGTAAGAACAATGATAATGTTGTTAGGGTTATGACTAGAGGTGGTAAAATGAACCAGGAACCTCTGTATCCTGAGGGTCATCCTAAGAGAGCTGAGCAAGATTCTCAGAGAATTAATATTGATGCACCTAGTCCTAGCAATCAAAAGAAAAAGAAAACTGATAGGACTTTGCATGCTTCTAGTGAACCTGTTATAGATACACCTGAGAATCCCAATGATATTTCTGTTTCTGATGTTGAGACACAATCTGGTGATGAACATGAACCTAGTGATAATGTTAATGATGATATTCATGTTGATGCTCAACCTAGTAATGATAATGATGTGGGACCTGTTGTTGATCTTGATAACCCACAATCAAAGAATCAATGTTACGATAAGAGAGACTTTATTGCTAGGAAACATGGTATAGAAAGAGAACCATGGGTCTACAAACCCTGCCCTTTCCTCCTAAGCCATCCAAGAAAAAGGATGATGAGGATTTTGAGCGCTTTGTTAAAATGCTTAGACCTGTCTTTTCACATATGCGTTTGACTGATATTCTGAAAATGTCTCCTTATGCTAAGTATATGAAAGATATTTTTACTAATATAAGAAAGATACCGGAGGCTGAAATTTCCACCATGATAATTGTACTTTTAAAGGTGGAATACCAAAGAAATTAGGAGACCCAGGAATACCAACTATACCATGCTCCATTAAAAGAAAGTATGTTAAAACTGCTTTATGTGCTCTTGGAGCCGGTGTTAGTGTTATGCCATTCTCTTTATATCGTAGACTTGAATTGAATAAGTTGACACCCACTACAAAAAAACACACATCCATGACATTTTGGGCCGAACGAAATTTTTTCTGTCATGCTTATGACACTTCTATGACGATAATTGTGAAAAAACACGGTATCATCATAGATGTGGTGGGCTCCTAGTTATATGACAAAAAACCATGATAGAAAATGGGCCTTTCATCCTGGGCGGGACGGAGACGCAGCTGCATGACATTCTTTGGGTCGTCCATGACGAAAAAAACTGTGTTGGCCGGGGAGTTCCCGGTTACGGTGGGTGGTCAGGGCCGAGCGATGCATGGAGGTTCGCGCGTTTCTCTCGTACACGTACGCGTGTGTGTGCGAGGCGTTGCGCTCTAACTGAACCCGAGCGAGGCATTGGGCTCTAATTGAACCTGAGCGATTGCACTAGCTACGTTGTTGAATCCCAATCGATCCCTTGCTATTAACTGAACCCAAGTGATACCTTCGCTACTACTCCTAACCGAAGCCGGTCGATGTTGTCTCTTGATGAACAGTGAGCGTTGTTGGGG
>LR738710.1:239132944-239159055 GCA_902687465.1 Secale cereale
GACCCCGTGGTAGTAGAGGCCGTTGCCGCTGGATGAACAGGACCCTGATCGATCGAGCCGGTTGGGGGTGGATGAACAGGGCCCCCGTGGAGGGCTGGATGAACAGGACGACCCCGTGGAGGGCTGGTTGAATAGTAGCCGGTGGAGGGCTGGATGAACAGTAGCCCGTGGAGGGGTGGTTGAACAAGACCCCATGGAGAGGGCTGGTTGAATAGTAGCCGGTAGAGGAGCGGTGGAGGCTGGATGAACAGGAGCCCGTGGATGAACAGTCGCAGGTGGAGGCTGGAGGAGGTCGACAGTGGATGAACAATAGCCCATGGAGGCAGTCGATGGTGGAGATGAATAATATCTCGCGGAGTCCCGTTTTGCGGTATGCCACACCCCTTCCAATGAACATGACCCCCGTTTCGACCGTAGTGCTCCAACAGAAGTCCGTTTCCTCCGTTTTGCCGTACGCCACACCCCTCCCGATCAACATGACCTGTTTCGACCGTAGGAGGTCCTAGAGAAGTCCGTTTCCTCTGTTTTGCGGTACGCCAGACCCCTCTCGATGAACATGATCCTATTTCGACCGTGGCCTGTCGAACACAAGGCCGTTTCCTCTGTTCTGCGGTACGCCAGGCCTCGTTTCGACCGGCTGTTCCGTCCAAGCCGGTTGGCTCCCGATGAACAAGACACAGTTTCTCCGTTCCGACCCAGCCATGTACACGAGCCCTGGCCGTACGTATGCGCTAGTAGACATTCGAGACCAAGCCCGTATGTATGTACGTGGCCGTATTTACTTTCTTGCACCCTGGTTGTACGTGTGTGTACATGCTACTTTCGCGCCACTACTAGACACATGCACTTCATTACACGGCCACGGTTTGTCGCTGCAGCCTGCAGACAGACCGATCGACCAGTATGTACGTACAAGTTCGCGACCAGAATGACAACGCTACATTAAGATGTAACCTACGTGCAACAATGGCCCCCAAATTATATTGTCTATCACCTAATACCGCACTTTTGAGGACACTCAGATCTGGAACGCACATGTGGCAAGCCTCATCTTTACTGTTGATGCATCTACCAATGAAGAGCGCAAAATAATGTATAGCAGGGAAATGAATGCTCCCTAAGGTAGCTTGTGTGATTTCTCTAGATTCCCCCACAGTGATACTAGCTAGTAAGTCCTTATACTCAGATTTGTGAGGTTCACCAATATTACCCCACTGTGGGAGTTTACAAGCATCATTAAAATCTTCTTGGTCCATAGTATAAGATTTATCATAAAGATCAAACAAGACAGTGTGAGAATTACGTGAAGATGTAAATTTAAATCTTCTCACAAAAGAATCAGTTAGGTAATAGTATTGCGGGCACTTATCTGTCACGAAGTCCTCAATATCAGCATTACGCACATATGTGTAAAATTCTTCCTTAATTCCCGCCTGGATCATAAACTCCTCTGACGGCCATTCACAAGGCCGCACTTGAGCTTCCCTCGGTAGTTCATCATCCGGCTCACGTATCGTGAGCCTTGGTCCTTGCTTCCTTGAGGAACCACCTTGGTAAATTTTCCTATGTATTTTTCTGAAAAAATTCTGAAATTTTTAGTGACTCAAAATAAAAGTGAATCAAACTCAACAAGATTGATAGCAACTACTCCCACAAGTGCCTAGAGACTATATCGTGCATTGGAACTACTTGGGACACAATAAATTTGACCTGTGAGCTCAAGAACAGGGTCACCTAAGCAGCAAAAATTTGCAATAATTAAAGCATTAGAACAAAAACTAATTGGACCATTGGAGGAGTCACATACCAAAGAACAATCTCCCCAAATAGTTTTGTGAATGGAGCTTTGAGCAAGGAGATCGAAAATGGCAGCAAGATGAGCTGGTTGGTGATATTTTTGGGAGGAAGAAGGAGTGTGTGGGTGCTGGAGTAAGTGAAGGGGGCCACGTGGGGTCCAAGAGGCAGGGGGCATGCCCAGGGGTAGGGGTGGATTAACGAGCTACTCGGCTCGTTAAGCTCGTACTCGTTAAGCTCGTGCTCGTTAAGGCTCGACTCGTTAAGCTCGTTAAGATTAACGAGCAAAAAACCCTGCTCGGCTCGGTTCGTTTAAAGCTCGTTAAGCTCGTGAGCGCTCGCTAGGCTCGTTAACAGATTTTGATGTGTTACGGTCCACACGATAAGCATGTAGATTATGTTTTTAAAAATGAAGATGGTGACTACAAAATAAAATGCACTATTTTGTTGCCTCCTATGTGTATTAGATTGAGTGGATGGGACGAGGTGCTACGAAAATTTTGTGAGGTAAGATGAAAATATGTGTTATGTTGTTACTAACGAGCTTAACGAGCTACTCGTGAAACTCGTTAGCTTGTTTGTTAAGCTCATTAAGCTTAACGAGCTGAAATCAATGATTGGCTCTGTTCATTAAGAAGCGAGCCACGAGCTTAACGAGCCGAACTATCGAGCGCTCATTAAGCTCGCGAGCTTCGAGCTTTTCGTCCAGCCCTACCCAGGGGGGTGGGCGCACCCTGTACCCTCTAGGCTAGGTGATGGCTCCCCCTGCTGTGTTCTCAGTGCCAAATATTCTTAAATATTCTAGAAAAAATCATATTTCATTTTCGGGGCATTTGGAGAACTTTTATTTTTGGGATATTTTTTATTGCACGGTTAACTCAAAAAACAGGCAGAAAATACTATTTTTTCTTTATTTAATCTAATTAACAGAAAGTAAAAGGAGGGTACGGAAAGTTGTGCTTTCTAAATTTAACCATCTCATGCTCATCAAAAAGGAATACATTAACAAGGTTGATCAAGTCTTGCTAATAAACTCTTTCCGAATAACATGACACCGGAGAATTTTCGAATAACACTAGGTTACCTCAATGGGGATATGTATGTCCCCAACAATAAGAATATCATATTTCTTCTTGACAATTGGAAGAGGAAATTCAAAACCACCAATAATAATCGTTGAATTTTTTTCGGTAGAATTGATACTGTGGATTTGAGGTTGTTTCCTCGAGAAGTGTACAGTATGCTCATTGCCATTGACATGAAAAGTGACATTGCCTTTGTTGCAATCAATAACAGCCACTGCAGTATTCAAAAAGGGTCTACCAAGGATGATAGACATACTATCGTCCTCGGGAATATCAAGGATAACAAAGTTCGTTAGAATAGTAACGTTTGCAAGCACAACATGCACATCCTCACAAATACTGATAGGTATAGTAGTTGATTTATCGACCATTTGCAAAGATATTTCAGTAGATGTCAACTTATTCAAATCAAGTTTACGATATAAAGAGAGAGGCATAACACTAACACCGGCTCCAAGATTACATAAAGCAGTTTTAACATAGTTTCTTTTAATGGAGCCTGATATAGTGGGTACTCCTGGATGTCCTAGTTTCTTTGGCATTCCACCTTTAAAAGTATAATTGGCAAGCATGGTGGAAATTTCAACTTCCGGTATCTTTCTTTTATTTGTGATAATATCTTTCATATACTTAGCATAAGGATTTGTTTTAAGCATATCAGTCAAACGCATACGCAAAAAGATAGGTCTAATCATTTCAGCAAAGCGCTCAAAATTCTCATCATCCTTTTTCTTGGATGGTTTAGGAGGAAAAGGCATGGGTTTCTGAACCCATGGTTCTCTTTCCTTACCATGATTCCTAGCAAGAAAGTCTCTCTTATCATAACGTTGATTCTTTGATTGTGGGTTATCGAGATCAACAACAGGTTCAATCTCTACATCATCGTTATTGATAGGTTGAGCATTATCATGGACATCATTATTAACATTATCACTAAGTTCATGTTCATTACCAGATTGTGTTTCAACATCAGAGATAGAGATATCATTGGGATTCTTAGGTGTGTCAGCAACAGGTTCACTAGAAGCATGCCAAGTCCTATCATTTTTCGTTTTCTTCTTGTTAGAAGGACTAGGTACATCAACATTAGCTCTTTAAGAATCTTGCTCAATTCTCTTAGGGTGGCCCTCAGGATACAGAGGTTCCTGAGTCATTTTGCCCCCTCTAGTCACAACTCTAATAGCATTATCATTTTTCTTACTATTTAATTCACTGAGCAAATCATTTTGTGCTTTAAGTACTTGTTCTACTTGAGTGGTGACCATAGAAGTACGTTTACTAATGAGTTTAAGTTCACCTTTAACTCTGGACATATAATCACTCAAGTGTTCAATCATATAAGCATTATGTTTCAATTGTCTACCAACATAAGCATTGAAGTTTTCTTGTTTCACAGTAAAATTGTCAAACTCATCTAAGCATTGGCTAGCAGACTTATAACGAGGAATATCACCTTCATCAAATCTATAGAGAGAATTTACATTTACTATCTGTGTTATCAAGACCATGTATTTCTTCAATAGGTGGTAAATTCTTAACATCTTCAGCTTTAATACCTTTTTCTTTCATAGATTTCTTTGCCTCTTGCATATCTTCAGGACTGAGAAATAGAACACCCCTTTTCTTCGGAGTTGGCTTAGGAACTAGTTCAGGAAGTGTCCAATTGTTTTCATTGGTCATCATATTATTCAATAACAATTCAGCTTGATCGACGGTTCTTTCCCTGAATACACAACCAGCACAACTATCGAGGTGGTCTCTGGAAACATCGGTTAGTCCATTATACAAGATATCAAGTATTTCATTTTTCTTAAGAGGATGATCAGGCAAAGCATTAAGTAATTGGAGAAGCCTCCCCCAAGCTTGTGGGAGACTCCCTTCTTCAATTTTCACAAAATTAAATATTTTCCGTAAGGCACCTTGTTTCTTATGAGCGGTAAAATATTTAGCAGAGAAATAATAAATCATATCCTGGGGACTACGCACACAACCAGGATCAAGAGAATTAAACCATGTTTTAGCATCACCCTTTAACGAGAACGGAAATAACTTAAGGATATAATAGTAATGAATTTTTTCCTCATTGGTGAATAGGGTGGCTATATCATTCAACTTAGTGAGATGTGCCACAACAGTTCCAGATTCATAGCCATGGAAAGGATCAGATTCAACCAAAGTAATTAACACAGGATCGACAGAGAAAACATAATCCTTGTCAGGAACACATATATGTGAAGTAGCAAAAGCAGGGTCATATTTCATTCTAGCATTCGAAGACTTTTCTTTAAGCTTAGCTAATAATTTCTTAAGATCATATCTGTCATTGCAAGCAAGAAAGTCTCTAGCAGTTTCTCCATCCATAACATAACCCCCAGGCACGATAGTTAATTCATATCTAGGGGGAGAATCTTCATCATCACTTTCATCAATATTATTAGTTTCATTAATTGCATTCTCTCTAACCCTAACAATTTGTTCCTCAAGAAATTTACCTAGTGGCACAATATTATCAAGCATAGAAGTAGTTTCATCATACATAGCAGAAGTGGCATCATTAAGAACATGCAACATATCAGATTCAATAGCAGGAGTAGGTGTCGCAAATTTACTCATAACAGAGGGTGAATCAAGTGCAGAGCTAGACGGCAGTTCCTTACATCCCCTCGTAGTTGAGGGAAAGATCTTGGTTTTTGAGTCTTTCAAGTTCTTCATAGTGATCAACAGATATAAATCCCAAGTGACTTCAAGAATATAGCTATGCTCCCCGGTAACGGTGCCAAAAAATAGTCTTGATAACCCATAAGTGTAGGGGATCGCAACAGTTTTCGAGGGTAGAGTATTCATCCCAAATTTATTGATTCGACACAAGGGGAGCCAAATAATACTCTCAAGTATTAGCAGTTGAGTTGTCAATTCTACCACACCTGGAAGACTTCATATCTGTAGCAAGGTAATTTAGTAGCAAAGTAATATGGAAGTAATGGTAACAGTGGCAAAAGTAGTGATAGCAGTTTTGTAGTGATTGTAACAGTGGCAGCGGAAAAGTAAATAAGCAACAAGCAATATGTGGAAAGCTCGTAGGCATTGGATCAGTGATGGATAATTATGTCGGATGCGATTCCTCATGTAATAGTTATAACATAGGGTGACACAGAACTAGCTCCAGTTCATCAATGTAATGTAGGCATGTATTCCGAATATAGTCAGCGTGCTTATGGAAAAGAACTTAAATAACATCTTTTGTCCTACCCTCCCGTGGCAGCGGGGTCCTATTGGAAACTAAGGGATATTAAGGCCTCCTTTTAATAGAGTACCGGACCAAAGCATTAACACATAGTGAATACATGAAGTCCTCGAACTACGGTCATCACCGGGAGTGGTCCCAATTATTGTCACTTCGGGGTAGCCGGATCATAACACATAGTAGGTGACTATTGACTTGCAAGATAGGATCAAGAACTCACATATATTCATGAAATCATAATATGCTCAGATCTGAAATCATGGCACTCGAGCCCTAGTGACAAGCATTAAGCATGGAAAAGTCATAGCAACATCAATCTTAGAAAATAATGGATACTAGGGATCAAACCCTAACAAAACTAACTCGATTACATGGTAAATCTCATCCAACCCATCACTGTCCAGCAAGCCTATGATGGAATTACTCACGCACGATGGTGAGCATCATGGAATTGGTGATGGAGGAAGGTTGATGATGACGACTGCGATGATCTCCACTCTCCGGAGCCCCGAAGGAACTCCAGATCAGCCCTTCCGAGAGAGATTAGGGCTTGGCGGCGGCTCCGTATCGTAAAACGCGATGAATCCTTCTCCTCTGATTTTTTCCCCGAAAGTGAACATATGGAGTCGGAGCTGAGGTTGGCGGAGCGTCAGGGGGCCCATGAGGTAGGGGGGCGCGCCCCCACCCTCGTGAACAGGGTGTGGGCCCCCTGGTCTGGTTTCTTCCGCTGGTATTTTTTATATATTCCAAAATAATTCTCCATTGATTTTCATGTCATTCCGAGAACTTTTATTTCTGCACAAAAATAACACCATGGCAGTTCTGCTGAAAATAGCGTCAGTCCGGGTTAGTTCCATTCAAATCATGCAAGTTAGAGTCCAAAACAAGGGCTAAAGTGTTTGGAAAAGTAGATACGTTGGAGACATATCAGAGAGCATGAGAGAGTGAAAGAGAGGAACCCTAGTAAAGCAAGCGCTAAGGCTCCTACTTATATATATAGTGGAGTGATTTTGTTGTGCCGGCATAAAAAATGCGCTCCTTCGTGCACCTGCGAGTGGGTGTGAGAGAACTAGTGCGTGCGTGCGCCGCTTCTGTTCGTGAGAGTACACTATACTATGCCCAAAGAACGTTTTCCACAAGAGTAATAGTATAAGTGTGTGATGTGTGAGCTGAAATAAAAGGTGTGCGACATTTTTGTTTTTGAGAAGTTCTGAGGGTAGGGTGTGAAGAGCACATATGTGTGTGACGTCTACCTGCTGATAAAGGGTGGGTGCGAGAGGACTCGGGAGAGTCGTGACTCGTGAGGGTGCGTGTGTGCGTGAGAGAGAGGGGGCACGTATCAGTGCGATGCATGTGTCCGTAAATTGTTATCCGACAAACGTTCGCCACAAGCTGCTTCCTGACAAATGCCGTAAGAACCGTTAGATCGGCATCCGACAGTGTCAGATTTGCCATGTCATTTAACAGAACGGCCACTCCTCCTACACACAAATCTTCCACGTGAGTGTTAGCAACTGCCGTATGCTCCTCCCTCTGTTCCAAAATGCAGTGCATATAGCTTTATTGAAAATTTGAACCTCCCAAAATTTATCGAGTTTTCGTGTACCAAAATGCACATATAGAATACCCAGTATATATCATTTCATTCATCTTCGGGAGGTAACTATAAATATAGGGGGAGGAGTCTACAAAGAAAGACTGTCGTATCACCTGCAGCAATTTCAACCATCCTTTGGTGTGGAGGAATATCATAGGAACTCTATATGATATGATTTTTTTTCCTTTAAAGCCAATTGGTTCATAGGAATAGATCCATATACTCCACATTTCAAAGGAAATAAACATGATATCATTTTTATAGCTTTAGAGCCACTTGGTTCATATGAATGGATTCCTATACTCCCATAATTTCAGAGGAAAATAAACATTAGCGTATATTCAATAGAAAAGGTCATATGATGTGAACCTAATGACATCTCTTTTCTAATCCCTCCTCATAGGAATTGAGATACATGTCATCTCTAGATTCAATAGAAAAGTTCCTATGATGTGAACCAAATGACATCTCTTTTCCAATCCCTACTCAAAGGAATTGAGATACATGTCATCTATTCCCTACAACTTCCATGTATACATCTTCTATTCCTAATAGCTAGTACAACCCACTAGTAGCTTTTTTCCTAGACATGCAAGTATGGCACAAGAACACGTCATGCATGCAAGTCATAAATCACATTGTTTTTGTACTCTATGCATGCAAGCACCACATCATCAATTCATGCATGTTACTCATAAGTTATTTCTTGCATTAAATTTTGTATTGACAATGTATGTGCTGGTCACGTGCACACATATGTAGTACACATTCACATTTTTGTTAGAAATGTCATTCTTTTAACTGCAATTCATTTTTTCTCTTTGTACTCCCTCCGTCTAGGTGTGTAAGTCATCTTTGAAAACCAAATAATCCCAAAACACTTAGGCATTGTACATTAAGTCCCTCCTTGTTTCTTGTTTCATGACATATCAACCAATAAGAGATGTGGGTTGTGCATGCTTTCAATGGCTTGATACTTTCAAACATGACATGAAGTGGTTAATTCATTGCATGGAATGATATTAACTAGCAAGAAAACCTAAGACGACTTATACACCTGGACGAAGGGAGTATTACATTTTCATTTTAAGAACACATTCACTTCCCATTAGTTATAGATATTTTTGGAGGAACTTTTATGCATTATCTATACCCCCATATAGTGTGCAAATAACTTTGAAAGATGGTGGTCGGATGAAGCTACTCCGACAGTGCAGAGATTGCAAATCCGAGCACTAGTGGCAATTGGATATCATCAACATTCCACCAGATTTTGCCACATGTACAATCTAGAAGACTCCATGGTTGAACATAAGCATAATGCACAAACCTCAAAACACAAGCACTTCTCCTTTGTTCTAGAATCTTCCGTATCACAATTGCCCAAACTTTTCTTCTAAATGAATTTTCATTATTTGTTTTTTACTTTATGCTTTACAATGCACAATCACATGAATCTTAACCTTTTTATAAAACTAATTGATTTTGAATTAGATGAACTATAAGAACTAAACGAATATCTACATCATGCATATATGACTCGAAGCTTACATGCTAGAGTGTGTATTTATTCATAATTTGGTTTCCAAATCTCATGCGTTCAATGCATGTGTACCTTACTAGTTTTGAGTAGAGTAGCAAATTTCAAGCGGCCGTGGGTATATCAAAATGCAGGGCCCGTGCATCATTGCATTTCGGTCGAACCTACGTCCATAATTTTTTGTACGTATATCTCCACTGGTTCCCGAACCCAAAATGCTACCTCGTTCCCGTAAAACCAAGCGGCCCACACATATTAAGGCGTCGACTCAAACTCAATCCCTCTCCCATTTACTACGACGTGGCCCCGCGCGCCGTAGTACTCCTACAAACCCTACCGCCGCACGCATCATCGGTTTTCTTCAAGAGGACGAGGAAGAAGCAGATTTGTAGTGGATGCACTTTCAAAAAAAAGGATATGTAGTGGAGGCCCCTACCCTAGGGTGCCCTAGGTAGCTACCACACACATCATTAGTTTTCTCTTTTCTTTATGCTCTTGCGCCCTAGAGTGAAATGATGCTTGCTTTGTCCGTCCAGCTTAATGCGAGAAAGGTGGGGCTTTGTGATTTGACCCCTCATCGATCATTTACTACTACTGCGGCACTACGACCGGGGTGCCTCCAAGTCCAACCATTACTCCGAACTATAATTTGGTGCATTGCATGTGGAACAAGATGGTGGATGAGCCACATGTCGGACAAAGGGGTCCTGTTAAGTGTGTCGCAATTTTGTGTGCAGACTGACCCTACATGAGTTGCTACGCCAACACGACATGAGCAGCCTACCACTTGGTTTTGCTCCTTGGTGAATCCCGACTATATTGATCTAAAACGATATTGTACTACCCTCTCTGTCTCGGTTTATAGGGCATGCACGTAGTTCTAGGTCATCCATTTGACTAACTAAATATGAGTTACTATGTCACAAAAAGTACATCATTGGATTCTTAAGAGGATGTAGTTTCTAAACATATACTGTCCATCACATATATAGCCAGTTAAATTCTCAACCTAGAATGACGTGCATGCCCTGTAAACCGATATAGAGGAAGTAGTAAAAATGAGGTGATTTTACCAAGCGATGGGTGGGGGAGCATAACCTGTCATGCGGTCCCACGTGTCATGATGTACCAAGGCGATGCGCGTGTCCCCCTTGAGGTAGAACAATGGCAGAAGAAATACTACGTGGTTTTCTTGAAGGAGATGATGGCGAAGCGAAGTGTGAAATAATAGTTGTTTCGTCCGTCTGGGAAAGTGTGGCATTGTGGTTTGATGTCTCAATGCTCATTACTACTACTGGGGATGTACGACTGGGTGCATCCCCTGTTGTTCTGCACCGTTATTTGGTGCATGACACGTCGACCCGATTGCTATATGTCCCACATGTCGGCGAGAGGAAGTATAGAATTCATGAAGTTAAGCGTCGACGGAGGAGTACAAGACACGGCTTGGTTTTTGCTGCTTCACGCGATCCATCGATACAAACCTGGACTAAAAAAAAGGTGAGGGTGGGTTCTTTCCCGCGCGGCAGGTAGGGGAGTTTGGCATAGTCTGTTCGAGGCATTGAGGCAGGAAGGGAAACAAGCAAATAAATGTTGATTGACTTAGTTTTGGGAAAATTCGATTTTACGGAGTACGTACCCACTATGGAGGTAGTACTACTTACTACTCCCTCCCTTCCTGTTTATAGGACTCATAAAAAATCGTTTTTCCATTTTATAAGTCTCGATTCTGAAGGAAATATGCCCTAGAGGCAATAATAAAGATATTATTTATATTTCCTTATATTATGATAAATGTTTATTATTCATGCTAGAATTGTATTAACCAGTAACTTGATACTTGTGTGAATACATAGACAAACAGAGTGTCCCTGGTATGGCTCTACTTGACTAGCTCGTTAATCAAAGATGGTTAAGTTTCCTGACCATAGACATGTGTTGTCATTTGATGAACGGGATCACATCATTAGGAGAATGATGTGATGGACAAGACCCATCCGTTAGCTTAGCATAATGATCGTTTAGTTTCATTGCTATTGCTTTCTTCATGACTTATACATGTTCCTCTGACTATGAGATTATGCAACTCCCGAATACCGGAGGAACAACTTGTGTGCTATCAAACGTCACAACTTAACTGGGTAATTATAAAGATGCTCTACATGTGTCTCCGAAGGTGTTTGTTGAGTTGGCATAGATCAAGATTAGGATTTGTCACTCCGAGTATCGGAGAGGTATCTCTGGGTCCTCTCGGTAATGCACATCACTAGATGCCTTGCAAGCAATGTGACTAATGAGTTAGTTGCAGGATGATGCATTACGAAACGAGTAAAGAGTCTTGTTGGTAATGAGATTGAACTAGGTATGGTGATACCGACGATCGAATCTCAGGCAAGTAACATACCTATGACAAAGGGAACAACGTATGTTGTTATGCGGTTTGACCGATAAAATCTTCGTAGAATATGCAGGAGCCAATATGAGCATCCATGTTGCGCTATTGGTTATTGACCGAAGATGTGTCTCGGTCATGTCTACATAGTTCTCGAACCCGTAGGGTCCGCACGCTTAACGTTCGATGACGATTTGTTTTATGAGTTATGTGATTTGATGACCGAAGTTTGTTCGGAGTCTCGGATAGATCACGTACATGACGAGGAGTCTCGAAATGGTCAAGACATAAAGAATGATATATTGGACGATGTTATTCAGACACCGGAAGAGTTCCGAGAGGTACCGGGTAAAAATGAGTGCCGGAGGGGTTACCGGACCCCCCCGGGGAAGTAATGGGCCAACATGGGCCTTAGGGGAGAGAGAGGTCAGGCCATGAGGAGGTGGCACCCCCCCAATTGGGAGTCCGAATAGGACTAGGGGAGGGGGCGCGGCCCCCCTTTCCCTCTCCCTCTCCCTTCCCCTTCCTTCTCCCCCCTTCCACCAAGTGGAATCCTACTAGGACTTGGTGTCCTAGTAGGACACCTCTCTCTTGGCGCACCCTACTAGGAATCCTACATGATCATTTAGATGACTAGAGGGATGTCTATCTAAGTGGGAGTTCTTTAGTAATATGATTAATTGAACTTTAATTTATCATGAACTTAGTCCTGATAGTTTTTGCATATCTATGTTGTTGTAGATTAATGGCCCGTGCCACCATCCCCTTGAATTTTAATGCATTCCTAGAGAAAGCTAAGTTGAAAGATGATGGTAGCAACTACACGGACTAGGTCCGTAACTTGAGGATTATCCTCATTGCTACATAGAAGAATAATGTCCTGGAAGCACCGCTAGGTGACAGGCTTGCTGTAGGAGCAACTCCGGACGTTATGAATGTCTGGCAAGCTCGTTCTGATGACTACTCGATAGTTCAGTGTGCCATGCTTTACGGCTTAGAATCGGGACTTCAAAGATGTTTTGAACGTCATGGTGCATATGAGATGTTCCGAGAGTTGAAGTTAATATTTCAAGCAAATGCCCGAGTTGAGAGATATGAAGTCTCCAATAAGTTCTATAGCTGCAAGATGGAGGAGAATAGTTCTATCAGTAAACACTTACTCGGAATGTCTGGGTACTACAATCACATGACTCAACTTGGATGCAAAGTTGATGAATATAGTGTTATTGATAGAGTTCTTCAATCACTGCCACCAAGCTATAAATGCTTCGTGATGAACTATAATATGCAAGGGATGCAGAAGACAATTCTCGAGCTCTTCGCTGTGCTCAAAGCTATGGAGGTAGAAATCAAAAAGGAGCATAAAGTGTTGATGGTTAACAAGACCACTAGTTTCAAGAAAAAGGGCAAGGGAAAGAAGGGGAACTTCAAGAAGAATAGCAAGCCAGTTGCTAATCCCCCGAAGAAGCCCAAGTCTGGAGCCAAGCCTGAAACTGAGTGCTTCTACTTCAAAGGGACTGGACACTGGAAGCAGAACTGCCCCAAGTATTTGGCGGCTAAGAAGGATGGCAAAGTGAACAAAGGTATATTTGATACACATGTTATTGATGTGTACCTTACTAATTCTCGTAGTAGCACCTGGGTATTTGATACTCGTTCGGTTGCTAATATTTGTAACTCGAAACAGGGGCTACAGATTAAATGAAGATTTGCTAAGGACGAGGTGACGATGCGCGTGGGTAATGGTTCCAAAGTCGATGTGATCGCCGTCGGCACACTACCTCTACATCTACCTTCGGGATTAGTTTTAGACCTAAATAATTGTTATTTGGTGCTAGCGTTGAGCATGAACATTATATCTGGATCTTGTTTGTTGCGAGACGGTTATTCATTCAAAATCAGAGAATAATGGTTGTTCTATTTATATGAGTAATATCTTTTATGGTCATGCACCCTTGAAGAGTGGTCTATTTTTGTTGGATCTCGATCGTAGTGATACACATATTCATAATATTGAAGCCAAAAGATGCAAAGTTGATAATGATAGTGCAACTTATTTGTGGCACTGCTGTTTAGGTCATATTGGTGTAAAGCGCATGAAGAAACTCCATGCCGATGGACTTCTGGAATCACTTGATTATGAATCACTTGGTGCTTGCGAACCATGCCTCATGGGAAAGATGACTAAAACTCCATTCTCCGGAACAATGAAGCGAGCAACTGACTTGTTTGAAATCATACATACTGATGTATGCGGACCGATGAGTGTTGAGGCTCGCGGCGGGTATCGTTATTTTCTGACCTTCACTGCTGATTTGAGAAGATATGGGTATATCTACTTGATGAAGCACAAGTCTGAAACATTTGAAAAGTTTAAAAAATTTCAGAGTGAAGTAGAGAATCATCATAACAAGAAAATAAAGTTTCTACGATTTGATCGCGAAGGCGAATATTTGAGTTGCGAGTTTGGTCTTCATTTGAAACAATGTGGAATAGTTACACAGCTCACACCACGTGGAACACCACAGCGTAATGGTGTGTCCAAACGTCGTAACCGTACTTTATTAGATATGGTGTGATCTATGATGTCTCTTACCAATTTACCATTATCGTTTGGGGTTATGCTTTAGAGACAAGTGCATTCACATTAAATAGAGCACCATCTACATCCGCTGAGACGACGCCTTATGAACTGTGGTTTGGCAAGAAACCCAAGTTGTCATTTCTTAAAGTTTGGGGCAGCGATCTGATGTGAAAAAGCTTCAACCCTATAAGCTCGAACCCAAGTCAGAGAAATGTGTCTTCATAGGGTACTCAAAGGAAACTGTTGGGCACATATTCTATCACATATCCGAAGGCAAGATATTTGTTGCTAAGAATGGATCCTTTCTAGAGAAGGAGTTTCTCTCGAAAGAAGTGAGTTGGAGGGAAGTAGAACTTGATGAGGTAATTGTACCTTCTCCAAAATTGGAAAGTAGTACATCACAGAAACTAGTTCCAGTGATTCCTACACCGATCAGTGAGGAAGCTAATGATGATGATCATGAAACTTCAAATCAAATTACTACCAAACCTCGTAGGTCAACTAGAGTGACCTCGTAGGTCAACTAGAGTGCATTCCGCGCCAGAGTGGTATGGTAACCCGGTTTTGCAAGTCATGTTACTAGACCATGATGAACCTACGAACTATGAGGAAGCGATGATGAGCCCAGATTCCGCAAAATGGCTTGAGGCCATGAAATCTGAGATGGCATCCACGTATGAGAACAAACTATGGACTTTGGTTGACTTGCCCGTTGATCGGCAAGCCAATAAAAATAAATGGATTTTTAAGAGGAAGACTGACGCTGATGGTAATGTTATTGTCTACAAAGCTCGATGCGTTGTGAAAGGTTTTCGAAAAGTTCAAGGAGTTGACTACGATGAGACTTTCTCACCCATAGCGATACTTAAGTCTGTACGAAGCATGTTTGCAATTGCCGCATTTTATGATTATGAAATCGGGCTAATGGATGTCAAAACTGCATTCCTTAATGGATATCTCAAAGAAGAGTTGTATATGATGCAACCAGAATGTTTTTTCTATGCTAAAGGTGCTAACAAAGTATGCAAGCTCTAGTGATCCATCTATGGACTGGTGCAAGCATATCGGAGTTGGAATATACGCTTTGATGAGGTGATCAAAGCATATGGTTATACAGTCTTTTGGAGAAGCCCGTATTTACAAGAAAGTGAGTTGGAGCTCTGTAGAATTTCTGATATTATATGTAGATGACATATTATTGATTGGAAATGATATAGAATTTATGGATGGCATAAAAGGATACTTGAATAAGAATTTTTTTAATGAAAGATCTCGGTGAAGCTGCTTATATATTGGGCATCAAGATCTATAGAGATAGATCAAGACGCTTAATGGGACTTTCACAAAGCACATACCTTGATAAAGTTTTGAAGAAGTTCAAAATGAAACAATCAAAGAAAGGGTTCTTGCATGTGTTACAAGGTGTGAAGTTGAGTAAGACTCAATGCCCGACCACTTCAGAAGATAGAGAGAAAATTAAAGTCATTCCCTATGCCTCATCCATAGGATCTATCATGTAAGCAATGATGTGTACTAGACGTGATATGTGCCTTGCTATAAGTTTAGTAAGGAGGTACCAAAGTAATCCAGGAGTGGATCACTGGACAGCGGTCAAGAACATCCTGAAGTACCTGAAAAGGACAAAGGATATGTTTCTCGTTTATGGAGGTGACAAAGAGCTCATCATGAACGGTTATGTCGAATCAAGCTTTGACACAGATCCGAATGACTCCAAGTCACAAACCGGATATGTATTTTTGTTGAACGGTGGAGCTGTCAGTTGGTGCAGTTCCAAACAGAGCGTCATGGCGGGATCTACGTGTGAAGCGGAGTACATAGCTGCTTCGGAAGCAGCAAATAAAGGAGTCTGGATGAAGTAGTTCATATCCAATCTAGGTGTAATACCTAGTGCATCGGGTCCAATGAATATCTTTTGTGACAACACTGGAGCAATAGCCTTGGTGAAGGAATCCAGGTTTCACAACAGAACCAAGCACATCAAGAGACGCTTCAATAACATCCGCGATCAAGTCAAGGAGGGAGACATAGAAATTTGCAAGATACATACGGATCTGAATGTTGCAGACCTGTTGGCTAAGCCTCTTCCACTAGCAAAACATGATCAGCACCAAGACTCCATTGGTATTAGAATCATTACTATGTAATCTAGATTATTGACTCTAGTGCAAGTGGGAGACTGAAGGAAATATGCCCTAGAGGCAATAATAAAGTTGTTATTTATATTTCCTTATATATCATGATAAATGTCTTTTATTCATGCTAGAATTGTATTAATCGGAAACTTGGTACATGTGTGAATACATAGACAAAACATAGTGTCCCTAGTATGCCTCTACTAGCCTAGCTCGTTAATCAAACATGGTTATGTTTCCTGACCATAGACATGTGCTGTCATTTGACCAACGGGATCACATCATTATGAGAATGATGTGATGGACAAGACCCATCCGTTACCTTAGCACTATGATCGTTTAGTTTAACTGCTATTGCTTTCTTCATGACTTATACATGTTCCTCTAACTATGAGGTTATGCAACTCCCGAATACCGGAGGAACACATTGTGAGCTATCTAACGTCACAACTTAATTGGGTGATTATAAAGATGCTCTACAGGTGTCTCCGAAAGTGTTTGTGGTGTTGGCATAGATCAAGAATAGGATTTGTCACTCCGAGTGTCGGAGAGGTATCTCTGGGCCCTCTCGGTAATACACATCGTAATAAGCCTTGAAAGCAAACGACTAATGAGTTAGTCACGAGATGATGTATTACGGAACGAGTAAAGAGACTTTCCGGTGATGAGATTGAACTAGGTATGATGATACCGGCGATCGAATTTCGGGCAAGTAATATACCGATGACAATGGGAACAACATATGTTGTTATGCGGTTTTACCGATAAAGATCTTCTTAGAATATGGAGGAACCAATATGAGCATCCATGTTCCGCTATTGGTTATTGACCCGAGATGAGTCTCGGTCATGTCTACATAGTTCTCGAACCCGTAGGGTCCGCATGCTTAACGTTCGATGACGATCGGTATTATGAGTTTATGTGTTTTGATGTACCAAAGGTAGTTCGGAGTCTGGGATGTGATCATGGACATGACGTGAAGTCTCGAAATGGTCGAGACATAAAGATTGATATATTGGAAGGGTATATTCGTACATCAGAAGGGTTCCGAGGGTCACTGGATAAATACCGGAGTACCGGGAGGTTACCGGAACCCCCCGGGGAGTCAATGGGCCTCATTGGGATTTAGGGGAGAGAGAGAGGCAGCATAGGGTAGGCCGCCCCCCATGGCCTAGTCCAAATTGTACTGGGGGGAGGGGCGGCGCCCCCTCCTTCCTTCCCTTCTCTCCCTCCCCTTCCTTCTTCTCCTACTCCTACTAGGAAAGGGGGAGTCCTACTCCTAGTGGGAGTAGGACTCCCCCCTTGGGCGCGCCATAGGAGGGCCGGCCCTCTCCTCCTCTCCTCCTTTATATACGTGGCCAGTGGGCACCCCATAGACACACAAGTTGATTTCTTAGGCGTGTGCGATGCCCCCTCCATAGTTACAAGCCTCGGTCATATCATCGTAGTGCTTAGGCGAAGCCCTGCGTCGGTAACTTCATCATCACCGTCACCATGCCGTCATGCTGACGGAACTCTCCCTCGACCTTAACTGGATCAAGAGTTTGTGGGACGTCATCGAGCTGAACGTGTGCTGAACGTGGACGTGTCATACGTTCGGTGCATGGATTGGTTGGGTCGCTAAGACGTTCGACTGCATCAACCGCGTTACTAAACGCTTCCGCTTTCGTTCTACGAGGGTACGTAGACACACTCTCCCCACTCGTTGCTATGCTTCTCCTAGATAGATCTTGCATGATCGTAGGATTTTTTTTTTGAAATACTATGTTCTCCAACACCCGCGCATGCAGCAATCGTGCACCTAGGATTTTAGGGTTTATTTGTTAACGGTGCCTTTACGTAACTCTCATGTGTGCGAGACGGCGAGAGACCGACTGCGTGCGTGCGCCTCTTCTATTCGTATATGTACTCCACCATTTGTCTGTTGTTCAAAAAATTATACAGTAGTAATAACTACTAGCAATGCGCCAATGCGTTGCCACACGATCAAAGTAGATTACTACATATTCACCAATTTGATAGAAAAAAGAATCTAGTTTTGAAATACATATATCACTAAAAATATGTTATGTTTCACTAAAATATATTCCTTTGGCTGTTTTGATGAGATAAGGGAGGAATGTTGTTGGTTTCAGGATTCGAGAAGTTTTATATCTCTAATTTCTACTCTTATTAGCAAGATGCCCGTGCGTTGCACGGAACATCAAGATCTTGTGGGAGAAAAGGATGAACGAGGGATGGCCTTATCTGCAAATGTGGAGAGGAGTGCGGGTAAATTGCCATAATTTCCTTCCTATATGTTAGATATAGATCGGACGGCCTATATTGCAGGCTGGCAGGCACACCATCATCACCGAATATTCTTTTTATCAGAGTAGAGATAAAAAATAGAGTTGGTGATGATGGTGTGCCTGCCATCCTGCAATGGCCATCCGATTTATATCTGACAGATAGGATGGAAACTATGGCAATTTTGCAAAAAGATACCCACACCCCTCTCCATATTTGCAAATAAGGCCTTCCCTCGTTCATCCTTTTCTCCCACAAGATAAACTACTCATACAAATGCATCTTATGTTCCGTGCAACGCATGGGCATCTTGCTAGTTGTTGCAAAAAGCCCATGTGTGTGTGTTGTGTGTGTGAGAGAGAGGGGGAGAGGAGGAGGACAGAGTGCATGTGTGACAAAGACACAAAGAGTGTGTGTGCGAGAGGTATCAGCTTAAATGAGGCGATAGTGTCTGTGTTTGCACGATCGAGAGGGCGTGTCTCAAGAAGGGACGAAAAAATTACACAGCTACAAGGAGCACGAGAGAGACATGTACGCGATAGTGGAAGCACGAGTGTGCGGGTGTATAAACCTATTTGGAGGCTAGTCGATCAATGTTTGTGAGAGAAATACAAGTCGGGGTGCGAAAGCGAGAGTTTTGTGTGTGTGTGTGTGTGAGAGAGACGGTAGTCGGGAAGGGGAGTGGAAGCAGGAGTTGTGTGTGTGAGAGAGAGAGAGGGGGAGTTTGTCTAATCGGTAAACAAATGAATAATGACAATTTTATAACTGGGATGGAGACGGAAAGGAGACCACAAAAAATGTTGTGTCCGCGGGAGAGAGTAATTTTAGTGGTATGAGTCATATCTAGAGACATATAGGGGGTGTGAGAGAACCTCATAGAGAGAAAGACAAATTGAAAGACGAGTGAGACTGTGTGTGTGGCGGTGAAAAAGAAAGCTTAGGTACCTAGTGATACCAGAGAACGGTAGAGACGTGAGAGATAATAAAACCATGTAATGTATAATGATAGGGAGAGTGAGACACTTCTCAAGGGAGACGCCGAGAGACCATGTTTGTGAAGATAGGAGAAACAGGAAGTGAGCGTGCGAGTGAGCTGGAGAAAAGAGAGTGGGCGAGAGAGATGGACGTGAAAGGAGTCAACATAAAAGGGATTCAAATATTTGAATTCGAGATGATGATACATGTAATTCATACTCGAACCAAAATTGATCTATCAAACATGCATACTCATATGAATTCATGCGCATTTATGTTATTTAATATGTAGATATTACTGATCCATACATTGTAGTAGAACATAATTTGGTTTAAATTTCTTGAATTCAGCCTTATGATTTTGATATCATTGTATTTGTAAATCATATTATACATATAAAGGAGCATAATTCTTTGTTGTTCTCTTGAAAGTATATATAAAAAATGATGTATATAGAATTTTATTCCAATCGAAAATGGATCCTTCCCGAAAAAATTAGAATACAAACTGGATTCGAATTGAGTTGGCACGGTAAACATGCACTCTTGCTCTCCAAAAATTTGAACAAAGCGGGGAAAGTCGTAGTAACCGCTCGAAACCAAAATCTGTGAGATGGAAATTACTGCCTATCCCTGCCATGCAAAGCCTATCGGCTCGATTTCTATAGGTTTCGATAAGGGTAGGTATGTAATTTCACTCAATCGTGACATAACCGCCTCTCACCCGGATTCATACACGGTGGGCGCCAAAACACAGTGTCTCCTCGGCCGAAATCGATTCCCTTCCCTATTCATACACAATGGGCGCCAAAAGCAAACTCTCGTTGGGAAATATTCGGTGTATGCAAGATTACCGTCCTATCCCCAACCGACTAATATTGTTGTGATGTAGGAAATTTTAAACGGGGGCTAAGTTTGTAAATTTCCTCCTATTTGAGACAAGCGCGCCCTGAAGACATGGTTCCCCCTTCCTCTCTCCCTCCATTTCCCCATTCGCACTCCGTGGGCACCAAAACACCCACTCCAGCCCAGCCTCCTCCGTCCACCACCCCATCCACCGCTGTCCTCCTCCAGCATGCCGGAGCTGATACCTCGACGCCGTCGTCCATTACAAGAAATCGACCTCTCTCATCCACAGCTTCGGACCGGGATCCTTGAATCCCGTTCTCTCACTTCATCTATGTCGTCGTCCACCTTGTCGGTGCCTCTCCTAGACCGTCTCGTCCATCACGCCCCGCCGCCACCGTCTACCCTCCAAGATCAGCTTCCACGCCGCCGATAGCCATCTGTACCGCAACACCATCAAATTCTCAGCAGATGCATACACGGTGTCGCACGAGAGGCGGTACTCTTTCGTATCTGCTCAACTTATTTATTGCAGCAAGAAAATAGATCGCGACTGCTTTACTCTGATTTCTTGTCCATCACTTTCTTGTTAGTTGAAAGCAAACATTGGTTGCGAAGTTGCCTTTGTCCGGTTCGCACCTTCAGATCTGCCATGGCACGCTCAACACTATACTCGCAATGCTTATGGTATTCCCCTTTTATATTCCACACTAGTTAAATGACAGTAGACTAAATTTCAAAATTGGGTCATTCGATTTTTTAAAGCTCGCCAGAGTTCACCGGTGCGAAGGAAGGGGCTCGGGTGGGGACGGTGGTTGTGGGGCGGTGGTGGGGCCTTGCCGAACAAAGAAAACTCGAAGCGGGTGGGGGTGGGGGTGGCGGAGGAACACATGTGGTGGCGGTCGGTGGTTCGGCCGGCGGCCCGTGCGGTGTTCTGTATGGGAAGAATCAGAGTCGAGGAAGAAGAAGGGTTAGGAGACGTAGGATCTTCATCCAACCGCCTGAAATGGTCGACTGACCCAAATGAAAAAAGTCATGCGACTTGCATCTAGACATGCCTTTATATTCGGTACCATCATCATAGCACTACTACTGAATCCATCAAGCTAAACAACATGCCACTCATAATTCCAAACTTGTTGCTCAAATACGAATCTGATATGATGCTGATATTACTAAAATAGATAAAATTTAATTGGTCAGCTAATGTTCCTACTTTACTTTCAAAAAGCACGTGCACCACATATAGAGAGACAACAGGGAGTTGCATTCTTAATGCGCTCTGGTTCATCATGTGTAGGCATTGTGCAACGAACATTTTATTATCCAAAATCTTTTTGCTCTTCTTTAGCATGTTCCTCTTCCGTTCTTCTTTAATAAGTACTCTCTCCGTTCCTAAATACAAGTCTTTGTATATATTCCACCATGGACTACATATGGAGCAAAATGAGTGAATCTACACTCTAAAATATATCTGTATACATCTGTATGTGATCCATAGTAGAAATCTCTACAGAGGCTTATATTTTGGAATGGAGGGAGTATGATAGTAGTATAGTATGTTCCTTTTTAGAGAAGATGAGCGAGGACATTTACAGTGTAGAGGTCTATACGATCGGTTGTGATGGACACTTTGAACTCTTTGGGCCGCTTTGATTCGTAGGATTTTGTAAACATAGGAATAGGAATTGTAGTGGCCTTTGAGAGTTACACTGATATTAACAGTATCACACCTTCATTTGAAGAGAGCTGGTATCCGAAGCCTTTCTAGATGTACCGGCAATACTAACACATATATTCCAGCAAGTTCCACTTTGCTAATTTTACTCCTGATGCTTACGTTTTTCCCGTTATATCTACATTATGATCTATGTAGCTGCTTTGTGTCGCACTAGCAGCAGTCCACTCTTGAAGCTAAACAACACATCAATCATAAGTCTAAAGCTTACTTCTTCAAATATGAATTTTGATATTATACTAATATTAGTTAACAGACACACATTTAATTGGTCAGGTAATGCTCCCACTTGATTTTCCAAATGCATGTGGCCACATATAGAGAGACAACATGGAATTGCATTTCTTTGGGCGCTGTGATTCATCATGAGTGGGCAACCAACATTGTATGCAATGAAGCGGAACCTCAAGAATATGCTTCCTCTTCTGTTCTTTAACATGTTCCTCTTTTGTTATTCTGTATTTAGTATGTACAGTATGTTCCTTGTCAGGAAGGGGAGCAGGGACATCTGCAGTCAACAGCTGATAGAGATGTCCTATACGTGATCGATAGGCTTCCAATTAGTAGCGGCAATACAACATCGTATTTTCCAGCCAGTTCCACTTTCTCGATTTATATATCGTGGTGATGGTGTACCCCTTTTATGTACACTATGATCTGCCTAGTTGTTGTGTGCTCTTGTTATCATGGTTTGGCAATAAACTCTCTATACAGTATATTATGAACCTATCATCTGCCAACTATCCTTACTCCTAGAGCCTATTTTTTGTGTACTTGTGCCAGATTATATTAATGCACGCACCATATTACAACACACATGAGCTCTCTCATCAGAATCCAGTGATAGCACACAAGGGTTTGCAGGGGCGCCCCTATATTAGAATATCATCTTCATTACAAAGATAATCTCACTATTATTTATGTTTTCATGGTTCTTAGATATTATACGTAATTACAGTGAATATCAGAATCTGCGCATCAGAAGAATATTTTGGAACACTGCAACGACTTACAAAATTAGCACCAAGGCATTGAGTGCCATTCTGGATGCAATGAAACTCATACGCTCCCTACCTGTAGATTCTTGTTCAGAATATGATCCTAATGACTATTCTAACATCGAGGAGTCAAAGGCAGATGGCATGTCCTGTTCACCAATCTAGGTGCCTGTTCTAATTTGGCAAGGTTTTATTGATTGTGCATATCTTGCATATGTTTTCTTGCATTTCTTCTACTTTGTTGCACCGCCATCTGCTTAGTTTACTCATCATATATGTCATGATGCCATGCCCATCCGTTATCAAGAAACATTACATCTGTCATCATACCATGTTTTTCCACTCAAATGTTGTTCATGTGCATCAAACATAAAAAAAAGAGGGTGATTGCCGAACCTGAAGGAGCACCAGCAAAGTCTTGAAAAACATGGTGGTGCCAGAGAAATCAGACATCACCCCACTTATATTGGCTATACAACTAGTGACACAAAACGTAGGACCGACTCAAGCAGACTATACCCATACTTCACTGGCCACACCACTAGCCCCACCACACAGGACCTAGACTCCAGCAAAAGGTATGCCGATTTCAGTTTCCATAGCACCAGCCGTACCACAGAAAAATCCCACTCCAGCAAAAAGTACAACAAGTCCACCTGCCGAAGACCTATCCCAACTGCAGATACGACCAATTCCTGCAGATTGGAATCCCATTCCAGTTATTCCCAGTTTAAAAGACAATGCTTTCAATGTTGTTAGGGACTACGTGCATATATTCCCATCATGGGAAGATTATAGTGAAGACAAACACCATTTTCACATCTTCCTGTCCCACTTATGTGTAAGTGCTATTATTCATGGTAATTATTTTCCTCTTTTCTGCCGATTGAACACATCAATGATTTACATTACATTGTTGTAAGTAGGCGAGGGTCAATCTGGATAGTCATGACGAGCAAAGCTTGCTTGCGCTTTTCGAGGAAGCATTGCAGCAGTATCGGTGTTACTTGAGGAAATCACACTTTGATGGCAAGTCTATAAACGAATTTCTGGTGAAGTCTCTTGTGCTAAATTTAGAAGACATTGAATGGAAAAACCTTGTTATGCACTAGTCTCGTTCCCAGGATGAGGTACTGTCTATGATATCACATGACAATTTGAACTTCTACTTTTCCGCAAGTGCCTTACGGATCTTTTTTGTAGGAAATCTGCTCGAAGAAGAATTCTGGTTTGAAAAGAACGACATGATATCGCAAATATGATGTCCGCTGCTTTGCTCTTGTTAGTACATGTTGTCCTATATCACTGTACTTGCATCCATACCTGGTTCATTATGTGACAACAGTATGCATGATAGCTTGCTTATCAATTCTTCGCTCCAAATTATCTGATCTGCATGAATGGTTACATTAGTATAGAATATATCCAGTGCCAATGATTTTTTTAGCTTTGCATTGTTCTTGTATGTAACTGTTGTCCTTTATCAGTGTACTTATATTGACAGGTAGTTGTCCATGTACCATCACTCTATAGCTTATTTTCCTTTGCCCTCCATTTTCTACACACCAGATCTATATTTACTCTTACCATAAGGTTGGATAACACCGATGGTACTGAAGAAGTTTAGCTCTGCATTGCTCTTGGTTGTACCTTTTGCATGTATCGTTGTACTTACATTTATAGCTACTTGGTTATGTAGCATCACTCTTCATCTTATCTTAAATATTCTCAATTTTTCTTATATTATCACATCTCTATTTACTCTTAACAAAATGTAGAATAAAGGCAATGCTTATGAAGAAGATTATGTGGTAAATTTTTTGAATTCCCCCCCCCTGCCGCCCCCATAAGCATGGACAAGGGCTTTATAGAGCCCGTCTTCACCAATACTGTAAGTTTGTCCTTCTCAAGCCTTCAAACTTTGTTGTGTATATTTGGTTAGGCATGACTGAAACAGCTGTTTATTTTTTGTGTTTGCATCAAATTGCATGTTTAAAGTGTGTTATGTAGTTCATAAACAAAATTTTGTCCTTCTCAATTTAAGTTTTCAGTTGTACAACCAAGTTCCTTCTTCATACCATGTAAATTAAACTATACAGAGCAAGTGATCTTCTTTTGCACTGCATGTATGCTTCTTTTCTTGGTCTGTAATCCAGTGGTGTGGTGAACCTATCCTCTACAGCACAATGTCATATTCTGCAATGCCTTAACTATGAACAATGTCATATCATTCTACTATTATTTAAACCGTCTCTTTATTTGCCAATCTGAAATGGGATAAATTGACAGCACACTAACCATTGATACTTATGAGTTCTGGTCTGTAATCCAGTGGTGTCATGAAGCTGCCAACTCCTTCACAATGTCATTTCCTGCCATGTCTTAACCTGAACAATACCATATTGTGTTAATGCTATTTTAAACTGTGTCACTTTATTCGTCAGTAAGAAATGTGATGAATTGTCAGCACTGATACTTATATGTGCAAAACATGTCCTCTGTCTGCTTGTTTATCTTATAGAGTGAGGAGGATATAAGTGTCAAACAAGCGCAGTCTCATCAGCTTGCTGAGCTGCTTGCGCTATAGCTCCCGAGCAGGGCTAACCTTTCTTGAACTCTATTGAAGTGTTGTCAGTTTTGTATATTATTTTGTCGGCATGTTTATTTGCACTGGTGGCAATCTTTGATGCCCAGTGTATGTAATCTGATGTCTGCTTGTGCTTTATTATCATAGTGGCAAACTTTGATGCCCATTGGATGTAATATGCCGTAATTTCTTTATTGTATAGTCTAGGTTTTTTCTTATTCATGATGCATCAGTTATTTTACTGTGTGTGTGTGTCTATATATATATATATATATATATATATATATAT
>LR738710.1:239159396-239170993 GCA_902687465.1 Secale cereale
CCGGCAGCCACCCCCACCCCTCCCCGCCTTCTTTCGCGCCAAGCACCACGGAGAGCGAGCCAAACGGCCGGCAATGCAGTCCGGCGGCGACGATATTTCCGCGGCGGCGTTTAGGAAGCGACGGCGCACATCACCTTCGCCCCCAAGACCACCTGGGGGATCCGCCGCTGAAGCATCCTGCCTCAGTCATGCATGACAGGGGGAAGCGAACTGCAAAGATGACTACTCCATCGCATTCGTCGTGGATGCGAACTGCAGTGCACAATCTGAGAAGAAGCACCAGGAAAAGGATGTAGATCAACACATATGCAGTTTTACATTTTAAAAAACATATTAACTTGTAATATGTTTGATAAAATGCAGTTCTCTTCTATACGAAAAAGAAAATAAGATCTCAGAATGCGGTTCTCTTCTGTATAAGAACTCTGAGATCGGAATGTCATTTGGAGAATGTAGTTCTCTTCGTCGTATAGAACCTGACATGACCATGAATCAATACAGCATGCAGTTAGAAGACAAAAAATGTAGAGTCAGACTAGGATTCGCGTACGCTGCAGTGCGTGCGTCGAGTTTAAAAGCTTGCACTGCAGTACGCTTCGAGTACACAGTGTAGTGCGCTTAGTGCAAAAAAATGTGAAAAACAAAAACTTGGCTGCAGTGCGGATGAATTTTGAAACTCGACGACAAACACGTTGAATTCGTCTTTGCAGTCCCATGTGATAAGGTGAGATGCAGTGCGGATGCATATATTTAAAAAAAAACTTGGCTGCTAATCATATGAGATAACGCAGTGCGCTGCGAACATGTTACAACTCACAAGGAGGAGTTGGCTGAAAGCTCCGTTATGCACATATTTGACATTGTCACCATCTGCCACCAAAAAAACACACAAAAACTAACTAGACCGATATATACAAAAGCACACAGCATGGTGTTTACAGCTTTGCACATCGAGAACTACACACAGCGACCATACATTACTGTTTACATAAAGTTCTGGAGCACCCGCGAAAAAAGACATCAACACACGTAGAAAAAGATCTGCTATCATTTATGCCTCATCCTGCTCCTGCGAATGCAGTCTTGGAGAGAAGCCAAGAGAAATGCAGAGATTTCTTAGATCCTCCGGGAACTCGGTGACAACGACCATGTTTTCTGGGTGGAACAGAATCTGGAACAAAAACTCAGCCTTCCAATCCTGAATAACAGCTTCGTGCGATGAAGAAAAAAATAAAATAAACAAATATACAACATCATCTACGAAAAAAGAAACTGACGAAAAAATATCAAGGAATGAGGAGATATTGCTGAGTTAAAAAGAAGATACTTACACTACGCTTTCCGAATTTCACAACAAAGGTTTTGCCGTCATAATACTGAGCCATCTTCAGAACATAAAAGCCGCACTCGTTGGGGCCCTGCTCAGGGGTGCCCAAATAGCTAGCTTTTTTTGAAACATCCACCCAGTCTACCGACTCCTTTCTCTTGTACTCTTTTTCTCCATAAACCCTCTTCAACAATGCAGTCATCCTGATCATCTGGTGGAAAATAAAAAAAAACAAAAATACACATCACAACAAAAATTGTTCAACACGCCCACGCATGAAAAAAAAACAAGAAATGTGAAAAAAAGAAATTTTTTACCATTTCAGTGCGGTCACTGTGGTACTCAGACTTATGCCACCGCGTCGTTTGATCAACCGGTCCGCTGTACCTCCTAGTGTCATGAATGTCAAGGGTCGCGCGGTGCCTATTCATCATGTATAGCGAATAATGCTCGTCCTTCAACCGTGGTAACAGAATCTGATTTTGTTTCATCAAATTTGTTATGGGTTCGATCAATGAAAAGGGATTACTGGAAAAAATTGGGAGAGAAAATAAATACAAAAAGGCTGAACAAAAGCAAATCTGATAACTTACTAATTTGCAATCAAGAAGGTTCTCGTCATCACGGACATAAAGTTCGAACTGCTGTGCTGCATCTTCGACGTTAAACTTGCCGTGGACAAAAGGCAACACAACATTTCCATTTGCATCTCTATCCGCGTGATCATTCATTTGAAGCACATACTGCGTGTGGGTAATTCACAAAAGAAAGTTAATGCAGTTCACCTTAAAAAGATGTTCGCTTCGACGCTTAATAAAAAAACGGATCATGCTTCTCTAAAAAACAGTATGCAGTTCACAAATTCTCACCATAAATTGTTTCGTTTTAAGATGCATCGGTTAAGACACACACAAAAAATGTATGCAGTTCAGTACATTCTAAAAACAAATTATTATACACTATTTACTGCAGTTCACTAGAGCAGAAAAAAAATAAGAAAAAAAGAGAAATACCGTGATAAACAAAGGGGACAGCAGAACGCGTTCGCCAGATCGATAAACCACATTCATACTCTCGTCATTCTTCCAGAACCTGATGATATGATCCATCAATTCCGAGTCCATAAAACCACCTTTGGTGAAAGTTAAGAACATGTAGTCCACAGTCACGGTGTAGAGTTCGATAGGATTCCTGTGCAGGAAAAGCGCGGACCTGCACAAAAGAAATGGCAAAAGGTGGGGGGGTTAGTAGCACAAAAGCAAAAACACAGAAAAGAACATTACACACATTAAAAATCAAAAAAATATAAAAAACTAACGAAAAAAGAACTGACTCGCTGTATTTTTGCCTGAATTGTGTGCTCGTGATGAGTTGCAAGACTTTCCTCATCTCCACAAGATGGCTGAATCTCGCAGGATTCAACTTCTCTACAGGAGATCGAAACTTCGATGGCTTCTGCACAGGCCTCCTATTTGATAGAATTAGTGCCTCGCTGTCCGTCGGGCGTTCCACAGCTGAGCTCCTGGTCCTCCTAGGCACTGGTGGTGGCCTCTCAAAATCATCATCGCTATCTTCAGCATTCGGAGGGCTCGCAGCTTTCTTCCCATGCTTGACATTGACAGGAGATTTCTCAAGAGCTTTTTCATTCGAAGTGCCGGCGTCACTCCTCAACATCTTACACACAGGTTCTTTCACAACCTTAACGGGAGGTTCATCAAGGACAACTTTCTGAATAGTTGGAGTATGAACCTGAGTTTCAAACAAGGAAATACCACCTTGGTGTGCGCCTTCATCAAAGCCTGCACAAAAAAATGGATAATGAGCAAAAGTAGTGTAAAAGAATCATCAAGTTCCCTAAGGAAAAGTCATTTTAAACACACAAATGGGGTTCTACTAAAAAAGCTTAACAAAAGTAGTCGACCTCCCCTCTCTATACCAATGAAGTTCACTTAATAAAAAAGGTGTGTGACTCAAAAAAAATGTAATAACCTTCTTTAAAAATTAAAAGTGATGTCAGGTCCAGACAGCATTGCGACGAGGTCAGCCAACTATAGAGCATAGCCTTCCTGATGTAGCCAATGTGCTCCTTCCCAAACTTGGCAATCGTTTCACCATCCCAGGTCTGCATGAACTGGAACATGTAAAATCCACAATCAAGCCTGCAAAGAAAAACCAACACAAAACACATTAACAATGCAGTTCACTCAGTAATAAAAGTGCTACTGATGTTAGTAAAACAATGTAGCTCCATACACACAAAGATTACCGAGGGAGAACAACAAATAACACATTAGTAATGCAGTTCGCTCAAGGGAAAAGGTGCTTCTAATTTAGTAAAAACAATGCATCTCACTTACACAAGAAAAAATGAAGGAGGAAAAAGAAAAAAGAAGAACAGGTACAAACCCGTTTCCCTGTTGCGGGACGTTAATATGAGTCAGCGCATAGCCGTCCAGGGTGGGAGGGTTCAACGGCTCGTCGCAGCTTGCGCTGCCATCTTTCCAAACTTTTTTGATGTTCCTGACCATTTTCCTGAAGACAACACTTGCAGCAGCGCTGTCTCCTTCGTTCAATGAGTCAAGAAGCTCAAAACGCTTCTCTCGCGGGTTCAAAGTGACCAAGCAGTAGTGGCCTATCGCGTCCTTCACTGTTGCGGGAAGAGGGTCGAATGTTGCAAACATAATCTGAAATAAAAAAAGAATAAAACAAAACAGATGAAGAAAAATAGAAAAAACAGAAAACTTATTTTCAAGATGACGAAAAATGGTCAAGATGCGTTACCAAGTTTTTCTTGTCCACACGTTCCTCTGCGCTTGAAGAAAACATCTTTTTCAAAGCCCTATTTGTGGCACCGCCGTTCCAAATGGAATTCTGCAAAAAAGACAAAACCAGAGAGTTAATAAAAAATGGTTATAGCACAAATAAAAATTGGACGAGGGGGATAAAATATAAATTAATGAAAATGCTTACGCATAGGTTGTACGGGACAATCATAGTTTGAGATCCTTTGAACCTTTCAGCTAGCATAGACACGCCAATGTTTGCGAGGCGCGTGCTCAGCGTTCCATACGACCAAAAAGACTCGCCGACATGGCCGATAGTAATATCACCAAACTCTCCCTTGAACGCAACTAGATGCCTTCAGACAAGAAGAAAAAAACACAGCAAAAATTGATAAGATGGGAGCGTCCCTGAAAAAATAACATATTAATTAACCGGGGCGTAAGACAGAAAATGTCATACTGCTTCTTCTTGTCCCTCCTAGCCCTCGTAACAGCGTCATACAACTCGTTGTATCTCCTCATAAGAGCTGGATCAATCCTTGAAGGAGTAACAACAGGTAATTCCTCATCTGCATACAGGGTGGGGACGATATCAGATTATAAACACACACACGGTCCATTTCGCCCCCGGGAAAAAGAACAAAAAATAATGCAGTTCGCTTACCTTCGGTTTCAGAATAAACTTCCTGCGGCTGCTCGTATACATCTTCGCTGAGCATCAAGTGCTCCAGCCCGGTAATATCATCGTCAAGCGGCGCTTGATTACTCATGTCCTGAGAAAGTCTTGGCTGTTCCTCTTCGGAATCAATCGAAACTGTCTCCGCTGGGACTTTGGTTGTATCGGCTGGGAAAGCCAGATTGCCGACAGATTGCTCAGGGGCGCGAGGGACCACACAAAATTTCTCAGGCACCTCGTCGCCAACCAACAAAACAGTAGGCCCAACAACACCATCGATGCCAGCGGATGTCCCGGCATCATCAAATCCGACTCTGCGAGTTCCTTCTGTCTCTTCTGCAACTTCAACTGTAACACCAGGAGCTCCTTCTTTCTCTTCATCCTTATCACAATACACGATGTCCTCCCTTCCTTCTCTCTCTTGTGCCTTATCAGCCTCAACAGGACACTCCCCTCCTTCTCTACCTTCTGCCTTATCAACCTCCGCATCAGGCTCATGCCCTCCTCTCCCTTCCACGTTATCATCCCCAATGTTGCGCTCCGCTTGGATTTCAACATTTAATCCGCAGTTCTGATGAGTTAACAAAATAAAACACATTACACAAAAAAGCTAGAATGCAGTTCACTAATAAAAACGGACCATGAAGCTACCACGAAAAATAAAAAATAAAACACAAAAATGCAAAAATTCTCTATACTCACCAGGGCACCGTCGTCGCATTCCATCTCTTTACACTTGTCAGCCTCCTCATCCTTGCCAGCGTCGTCACCATCTGCCTCCTTCCCATGTATCTCCACATTTGATTCGGCAACCTAAAAAACATTAAAACATAAATAAAACTATTATCCAAATCTGCAGTTCTACAACTAAAAAACCAACACCAGATCATGCAGTTCACTGCTAAAAAAAAAGATGATGCTTCTTCTCTAAACAACAACTGCAGTGCACTACCACTTCTGGTGCACAAAAATACAAAGAAAAAGTTAAAAAATGCAGTTCGCTGCCACTGCTGATGCAAAAAAAAATATGATTGTTTGTTTTGGACACTACAAAAAAATCAAACAATGAAGTTCACTGTAACAAAAAATAATAATAGGAAGAAATCAAACATTGTCGATAACCACTTCGTCAATAGGATTGTCTTTGGCAGCTTCGTCAACGGGCGATAATGGCTTGTCAAACAAGTAATCAGAATCAACACCGTCGTGGTCCTGGTGCTCATCAACACGACCAACGTTAGCCTTGGAAGATTCTCCGACACATTGGGAAAAGAACAAAAACGATAGAAAAAACAAATAGTCAATGCAACAAACGCACAAAAAAATAGATAACAAAATATGGGTAAAAAAATTGTTCACATACGGAAAAAAGACATACATCCACATCTGCGGGGTCGGGCAGAGAAGGCCGGACAACATCTTCATGCCTGTTCATTTCCTTCACGATTGCATCCGCTTCCTGCTCATACGTAGCACACCTGTCATCCTGAGACTGCTTAAACTGAACGAATGAAGATCTGATATTCGTTACAGCCTGCTTAAGGAATTCAAGCTGCCCACGGTCAAAGTTATGAGCGGCCTCAATTTCTGCTTCAGAAGGGCCTTTGCCTTCAGGAAACAAACCGGCAATATTCCTCATCCTAGAACCGGATGTTGGGAAATCACTAGTTATATTGATGACCCTATCGAGAAGCTCATCGACCTGCACAAATCTATTGCGATCACCAGAAGCCTGTCCAGAAAAACCTCCAGCACCCGCCCTAGCAAAACCACGACCCCGTCGAATTGGAGCCGCCCTAGCAAGAGGCTCACAAAACATTTCAGGGGCTTCCGCAACTGCAGTCCGCTTATACACAATGTCCGCTTCCGCCTTCCACTAAAAAAATTAACAAAAAAAGAGATGCAGTTCACAAAGAAAAGTACATAAGAGGTTCACATTTTATCATGCGCGAAAAAAAAGGAATAAAAACAAAAACAAAGGATGGCTATGCACTCACCGGCAGCTTGCCAAACTTGTAAGAGTCCAGGTGTATCTTTCCCTGACAACGATGTCGGCGTTGTGAATCTTCTTCAACTGCACATGGGACAGTATTGCGGCGCGCGGAGTGCGTTTATCCATCACCGATACTTTTCGAAGGTTCAAGGAATCTAGGTACATGAACAGGGGAACGATGGTGCAACCCTCAGCGCAGTTCTGCTTGCTCCCTGTAGAATTCCACTTGTACACAGCGGCCTGCAGCTCGTCGACAACAAGCTGACAAAAATCCATGCTAGCCATAGATGCAATATCCAAGTTTTCAACCATAGCAGCTACCCTGGACAACCGAGTTGCGGGGCTAGGACAAAGCAAGCACTGGAAGACAATGAGAAAAAAAACCTTCACCGTCATATCAACCTTCGCAGGGTCCGCAGCCAGCGTGCGAAGTAAGGTAAGTAGGTCCTTCGCATCTATGCTCCAAGAACGGTTGAACCCGAGTTCATCCTTCAGGTTAGTCAGCGAATCATCATGGCCGATGGCAGCAGGCCTGGGAGCAGTGTGAGAACCCATAGGGAAGTCGAAAATGTGATGGACAGCCTCGCGATTGATTTCCAGAACCTTGTTTGGCCCACAGTCCAGTCTCATCGTGTCGGGGTCGATCTTTCCCATCAGCTTGCACATCAAAACACGAGAAACATTCTTCTCTAATTTCAGGTCAAAGACAATGCCAAAACCTGCTTGCCGCACCAAAGTTCTGTGCACCTCACCCAGCAAAGCGACAGCTTTGATTACATTTGGAATGGACAGACGAACAGTCATGTTGAAACGCCATTCGTGCGCAGCATCGTCTTCAGACCTCTTCCTCTTCGTACTCTTAGCAGCCTACAAAAAACACAAAAGAATAAAAAATGCAGTTCACATCAGCAAAACTCATGCAGAAACAACTTAAAAAGAAACAAAAAGAAAAAGTAAATAAACATCGTATACCTTACTAACATCGACATCCTCCTCATCAGAATCACTGTCCAGAGCTTCTTCAGCTGCAGTTTTCCGCGCAAGCGTAGATCGACGCTCACAATCAACACCAGAGTGATCGTCCGCGCGTCTCCGCTTTCCATGGATCCCACCCACATCAACCTCGGCGTAATTAGGTCTCTTTGAGTAATCAACACGCGGGCTCCGGCGTGGAGAACTTAAACCTTGCTATGCGACAGTGTTGAGTTTCCTCTTCACAGGATTCTTTGCGGGGGCAAATTTAGCAGACTTCTTTGAATCTGCAATCCTCCTTCCTATCTCCTTACCCTCCCCTAACTTTACTTGCTTCGCCCTATGAGCCTTCACGAAAGTATTACCGAGCGCAATAGCTTTCTGCCTTCTCCTCTCAAGATAGGCTGCAATCTGATCAGGGACCATCCAATCCTGTGTAACTGGCTCTGTGCCATCAACAGATTGCGACTGGGTTTCACTCAACTCAGGTGGAATGTTGACCTGATCAGACGTACCGCCACCGACAACATCGGCTGTGAAATAACGTGTAATCAAATAGTTAACGCCACCACCCCCTGACCCACCAGGAGATAAAACTGTGGGTGAGAAAAAACATAAAAAAAGATGTGTGTGTGAGATGAAGACCTAAACTTAATGCAGCTCATATCAACTTGGAAAAAACCAAAAAAATGTAGAAATGCAGTGCACTTTTCCAGCAGTTTATGTTTAACAATTAAAAAACATAACAGTAAACCTAAAAAATGCAGTTCATGTCGCTTGAATATCATATTCACGCGTGTCTGAAAGTGGACATTGGTACAGGGATATATGATGCAGTGCACTAATTCGTTCAAGTGACCAATTGACCGCATATAAAAAAAGAAGTGCACTTAGATATGCAAAACAAAACAAATTCATGCAGTTCTGTGAGAGGCAAAAACTAAAACTTAATGCAGCTCATATCGATTTCGCAAACCGCATAGTGGATAGACAAAAAAAATACAAAGTAGTGTCCAAAATGCAGTGCTCTTTTAGCAGTTTATGTTTAACAAAAAAACATAACAACTAACTTAATGTCCTTCCAAAAAAGTAAAAAACAATTAACTTGACGCAGTTCATATCAGTTTGCCACGCGTGTCTTAAAAAAAGGCCTTACTAAAAAGGGATCTAAGATGCAGTGCACTATTTCGTTCGACAAAAAAGAAGTAAATTGACCCTGAATGAAAACTGCAGTTCAGTTTAATGTAGTTACCAGATGGAGAAGCCGTTCTAACCGGTGACGCATCAATTGGTGAGGAAGAAGCCATACTGTGCCTCCAATCAGCAAGGGATGATAATTAAAACCTAAACCTAGACAGCAAACACCAAATTCAGGCACAGAAAAACTTTCAGTCCATAGGGAGTTGCAATTTCAAGCATACAAAAACATCCTTAAGAAGAGAATGCTGGCACGAAAAATAACCCTAGCACAAGATATGGACAGGATTAGGGGCGATTTGGGGCTCACCGTGGGACGAAGTGATGGCAGGACGAGGCGGGTGCGGACGGCAACGGCGGAGGAAGCGCCCTACGGACGGCGGCGGCTGCGGGCGTCGTCGCCCTCCACCACGAGTGAGCCCCTATGGACGGCGGCGGCTGCGGGCGTCGTCGCTCTCCACCACGGGAGCACGAGGGCGGGGGGATTTCTGTGCGGGCACGGGGGAGAGGGAAGTGGAGGCGGGCAAGGGGGCTGCAAGAGAGACTTAATGAATAAAAGCCCATCCGACAGGCCCACAGGTCATAGACAAAAAATAAAAAAACATCTCGGTGTTGTAACACGATGCAGTTCGCTTACGGAAAACCGCCTCGGCTTCTGAAGCGTTGCAGTTCGCTTACGGCGGACGATTCCGCTTCTGAAGCGATGCAGTTCGCTTACGGCTGACGATTCGGTTAGCCTGCCCTAAAATAAATGCGCCCACTATCGCCCGAAGCGCCCGCACCCCCCACCCCTCCTCTATCCCGGCGGTTGCACGCCGCATGAACTGCAACGATCATCACGAACCCACGATCACCAACACGGTTGGGAGACGAGATCGTGGCCTCGGCAGAAGTTGCTGCCGCTCCCATTTAAATCCCGCGCTCCATCAAACAGACCGTCCGCACAAAACACACGACGCTGACCCTTCATCCTCCTCTTCCTCCTCTTTGCAGCAATGGGGTTCAGCAGGACCTACGACGACGTGCATGCGCACGGGAACACGAAGCTGAAGGTGATCTACACCACCGATGTCGCCGCCATGGCGACGTACATCGAAGAGTTCAAGACAGTTCTCCAGCGGCGCCGCCAGAAGATCGTCGGCATCGATGTGGAGTACACACCCGACGACGAGAGGGCGGCCCTGGTTCAAGTATCCATCGGCAAGTACCATCCAGTGCTTCTTTTCCAGGTATGTGGTACATTGGGCAAGAGATGCATCCCCTTCGACAGGTTCCTCGGCGACCCAAGGTAAGCAATTCTCTCTGCCGAGTACGTGTTGCAGTTCTATATGCACATGTATGCAGTTCCGAAAGGTATAACTTGCGGTTCACTTTCCTCTCGGAAGTGCTTTCGTTCTAGTTTGCTTTGGGACAATGTTTGCTTATGTTGCGTTAGATTGCTTGATGATGTACTATGTTAATTATGACCGCAGAACCGTAGTTTCTATCTATCTAATATATGCAGTTCTCAGTAGTCTGTTTTCAGTATGTATATTGCTTCAAAACTGCTGCTGTAGCTAGGATACACATAAAAAACAAAACTATCATAGCAGTTCGCATAGAGTATTCTTTCACAAAACTGCTCCTGATAAGAAGGTTGATGCAGTGCTCTTTTATTAAAAAAAAACTCTAGTTCCGTGTGTGGGTTAAAAAAAGGAAAAGCTCGGTGGGGGTTTCCAGAATGCATGTTCTTCAACTGCTGCTGCACATGAAAAACTATATATAAAAGAGCAGTTCACTTATACTCAGAATTCTCATAAAGAAAATACACTAGAAGCAACGCAAAAAAGCAGTCCGCCGCACTTGACCAATCAAAAAAACTTATCAAAACTAGTCCCCACACACAACCGTGGCTGTAATGCAGTTCATACAGGCTCGCATTGCATATTAATGCAGTTCGCCGCACTACAAAAATTCAACGCGCATTGCATATTACTGCAGTCCACCCCTCTTGACCACGATTCTCAAAAAACATCTTTGAGAAACGACCAGAGCCAGTCGCGCCGCAAAAAAACATGGACAAAAAACTTAAAATTCTTCCAAATTAACAACTTAATCCGCTCCGATTCATACGGATAGATCAAAAGCAGCCCGTAATTGCCGAAAACAACAGAATATTACATACAAAAATGCAACAATTTCGATCCGCACGGGGAAGAACAGAGAACAGAGAAAAGCGGAAGAACGGACGCAGATCCGCCAAATCCAAGGATTTCCGTCGTTTTCTCGCAGAATTCAGTGCTTAACCACATATTAAATCAGCGCACGCACGAATAAACCAGTAGAAATCAGTCAAACTAGCCAGAAACGCTGCTAAATGAATGTTTCCTGCTGCACCTCTATGTGGTTCGCAGCAGAAGAAGGAAGCAGTGCGCATAGCTTTCCAATGCAATTTTGCAATGCAGTTCGGAAGTGTTATGAGAATATTATTCTCATAATGTTATGAGAATAGACCGGCTTATTCTCCTAACAACAGGCTTATTCTCCTAACAACCCTCCTCGTCCACTCCCCGCCTCCTAGCGCCAGAGGCCCGACACCCGCATCCTCCCCCACCCCTCCCCGCCTCCTAGCGCGGGAGCGCCCCGGCGGCCGGCGGCCAACGTCCTCCC
>LR738710.1:239171060-239183627 GCA_902687465.1 Secale cereale
GCCGGCGGCCGGCGTCCTCCCCTACGCCTCCCCCACCTCCTAGTGTGGGAGCGCCCGGCGGCCGGCGGCCGGCGTCCTCCCCCACCCCTCCCCCGCCTCGTAGCGCACGCGGAGCGCGCGCCAAAGCGGCCGGCGATGCAGTCCGTCGGGGACGAAATTTCCGCGGCGTCGTTTAGGAAGCGACGCCGCACCTCACCTTCGCCCCAACACCACCTGGAGGATCCGCCACTGAAGCATCCAGCCTCAGCCATGCATGACAGGGGGAAGCGAACTGCAAGGTTGACTACTCCATCGCATTCGTCGTGGATGCGAACTGCAATGGTGCACGTCCAGCCTTCTCCCGCAACAATGGCGAAGGTGGAAAAAGCGCATGAGTTCCTGCAGCGGAGGTGGACTGCACGACAACAGCAGCAAGAGCTGCATCTGCAGAAGGAGGGAACTGCATATAAGGTAAGAAAATCACATACCAAGCCCCCACATCCAGTTTGCAGTGCCGTTTTTATACCCATGCAGTCCCCCATCTTGCGTCGACTGCAGTCACATGTGTCTCCAAGTAGAAAAACAGAAAAGGATACTTCGAAAAATAAAAAACGCTGTATGGATCAAAATTGCAGTGCACAATGACTTAAATATGTAGAGCGTTGTTCCTAGAGTTGAAGTGCATTGTTTCTTCGCGTTAACTAACAGTGTCCCTGCTGTAGAATGACAAATTGAAGTGCAATTTCTTACCGTTGCAAAAATATAATGATATGTAGTACGAAAGATGCAGTTCATTTCATTGTTGACGTGCATAAAAAAAGCTTTGGCTTAATAACCTGCAGGAATTTACTATGCCTCAAAAACAGAAGATGCCTCGAATCATTTACGACCCCGAGCCCCTGAACTGCATTGGAAGAGAAGAGTGGGAGATGCCTGGATGGATAACACCTGAATTACCTAGGGGTTTCTTTAACACAACAAACAGAACTGCCTACTCCGTGGAGGAAGATGTAGAAGATAAAGATGAAAACAGTGAACCAAACATCATTCGAGATGGAGAAGGCAGTGAAACAAAAAACCCGCAGGATGACGAGGAGGACGACGACGATCTGGTCTTCATGGGGGTACACGCGCAGAAAAATGATGAGGAGGAGGATGATGACGAAGAGCAAATCATAACAGTTATGCAGCCAAGGTACACGCGTGTCTTTGAAACATTTGGTCAGCAGATCAGAACGGATGATATAGCACCTCCAGAAGCCGATGTTGAAACCCAGCAAGTTCGACAGGTCCATGTGCAAACGATTCGTCGACAAAGGGACAGTGGAATTCCACCAAGGCCGCCTACTTCCCAACAAAAGAATCGGAAGCAGAATCAAGGAGGGCCGCAAGCAACCAAAAAAGTAAAGTTCTCCACACTCCTGCCTCCTCGCGATCCTCAATTACACAGGTCTGTTGTCACCCCTCCATGCCCAATAAACATCGGTGAGCTGCAAACACCGTTAGAAGAAAAACAGTACACGCACGTAAGCATCCTTGCCTGACTACTGCAGTTCACTTATTACGCATAGTTTCAGCTTGTGCATTCTCATTAACAAAAAAAAGAAACATTCCATGTTGTCTGTGTGCAGGATGAGAACATGCTCCAAGAACTTGTGCTTGTGAAAGGTATGCAGTTCACATCAGAAGATGCGGCGCGAGAATTCTACAACACGTATGCGAGGCATGCAGGCTTCGGCACACGTAAAAACGGCGGATACAGAACAAACAGATACATCGTGTGCTCAAAGGAAGGCAGAAGCAAAAAAATTGTCACTGATTATGACAGAAAGCGAGAAAAAACATCAAAGAGGACTGGCTGCAAGGCGGGGATGAGATTGAAAAAAATAAAGGATGTGTTTGTGATAGCAGAGATTGAGCTCAATCACAACCACAGGATGATTGACAGCCCGGCTATGCTTCTGCACATGCACTCGCATAAGACGGATGACCCGTTGCTCGATAAACTAGTGAAGGACATGCAGAGCGACAACCTCACGCACACGCAGATGATGTCAACCCTGTCAAGGATGTCAGGAGGACTGCACTTTATGGGGCGCACCAGCCGTGACTGGGTGAACAGGTACGTTCACTAAAACAAAAAAACGATATCTCGTCTATTTCATGCAGTATGCTTTGTGCATTTTCTGTATGTCCATAATACTGAAAGTATATTGTTAATTCGAACTGCAGGAAGCATCAATTCGCGAGGGAGGAAACAGAGGACGATGTGAAGAAACTTCTGGCTTTCTTTGAGAAGATGCAGCAAATAAACCCAGAGTTCTTCTATGATTACGACAAAGATGTCGATAACCGTGTGCGGAACATATTCTGGGCGAACGCCAGCTGCAGGGGATCGTACGAAGATTTTGGAGATTGTGTCACATTTGACACGACCTACAAGACCAACAAGTTCCACATGCCTCTCGCCGTCTTCGTTGGAGTCAACCACCACCTCCAAAGTACAATATTCGCTGTGGCTCTCATCAGAGACGAAACAATACCGACTTTCGAGTGGGTGTTCCGGACATTCTTGCGTTGCATGAACAACAAGCGGCCAATCTGCATACTCACAGGTATGCTGAAAAAAAAAGAGTGAAATTAAATAACAATGCAGTTCACTGCCAAGTTTTGTAGTCCATTTCTTACATCCAATGAAAAAAAGAAGAAAAAAAGCAGAAAAAGGATATGCAGTTCTCTCAATAACTCGCTGCTTGTTTTTTTTCAAAAACATGCAGATCAATGCCCCTCCATGGATGCCGCGATAAAAAGTACGCTAATAGGCACGCTGCACAAGTTATGCCGTTGGCATATACTGAAAAAATACAAGGATCACCTGTCCTTGCTGTACAAAGCGTATGAGAAATTCAAGGATGAGCTGACCTCCGTTCTCAACCACCCACTGATGCCATCAGAGTTTGAACGCGCTTGGCATGAGCTCATGGAAAAGTATAACCTGCAAAATGATGAGATTATGAAGGCGCTGTGGACAGACAGAAAAGAATGGATATCGGCTTACTACAAGGAGGTGTTCTGTGCATGGATGACGTCGACACAGAGAAGTGAAAGCATGAACCGGATCTTGAAGAGGAACTTTGTCAAGGAAAGACACGACCTACACATCTTTGCATCCCAGGTGGACAGGTGCATCCAGACAAGGAAGGGCGTCGAGCACGCGGAGACCATAGCTAACGAGGTATATAAACAGAGCAAAGTTTTTAAGCTGGATGAGCAATTAATAAAAACACTACTCGCTTTCTTGATTTTTGCTGCAAAAAGACAACTACTTAACTGGTTTTCTTTGTTTCATAGACGGAAATAAAGACTACTACTCAGTTTGGATTCGAGGTTCAGCTCTCCAAGATTTACACCAGGGCGGTCTTTGCTGACTTCAAGCAAACGCACTACCGCAGCACTGCATCCAGATCTTAGCAGTCCACTGACAACCCGACGAAATATTTGGTGCGCCACTACAACCGGTCTGATGATTTTGATTGGGCAAGATACGAGTTCCAGGTGGTTGCTGATGTGACGAACGGTATCTACGAATGCGAATGCAAGCTGTGGACACACACAGGTAAGTGAGACAAGAAAACAAAAAAATAAGCACACGTAAAACAAAATGAAGTTCACTTATTGCTGGTAGCAAAAAAAGAGATTAAAAACAAAAAAATATATAGTGAAGTTCACTATAGCAGCAGACCCAGGACCTATTTATAATGCAGTTCATAAAACCAAAAAAATAAAAAAATGTTGCCTATTTATGTGAAGTTTGCTGGCATGAATAACCCAACAATTTTCTTTTGCTGCAGGCCTGTTCTGCGTGCACATCATTTGCATGTTGGATCAGCTGCGGGTGGACAAGATACCTGAACAGTACATATTGAAGAGATACACACGAAACGCACGCCAAAATCCAACTTTTGACTGCAGAGACTATGAGCAAACTGCTCCGGATGGGAGTTCGATGTTCTGCCGTAGGAGACTACTTGCAGAAACTGCAATGGCCCTGGCGAACAGAGGTGTCAAACCGGATAGAGGGTACAACAGAGCTTTAGCTGGGATGAGAAAACTCATACAAGAAGTGAACGTAATAAACAAAGAAGAAGAGGCAGAGAAGATCATGGATGCGCGGGGTGAAGAACAAGGAAAGGAGCACGAACATGCTGCTGATGGTGCAGTTCATAATATGAATGACACAATTCTTCCCCCGCCTGTTTCAAACACAAAAGGGAGAAAGAAAGAGAGCAAATCAGCCAATAAAAAAGCTGCAGCAAATGAAAAAAACCCTAAAAAAATAGCAGGCCTGAGCCAGAACTGGACAACGAAGGAAAACCAATGGGGGTAAGGATGTGTAAATCATGCAATAAGATTGCGGGACACAACTCAAGAACATGTGAGGAGAGGCTGAAACAAATCCAGGCTGAAAATGCCACCACAAATCACCAAGCTGACCAACAAGATGATACGCCAAAGAGAAGACTATGTAGCGTCTGCAACAAGAGAGAGAAGCATAACGCGAGAACTTGTCCAAATAGAACAGAGGAAAAAGATGAAGAAGATGACGAAGAAGATGCTGATAGAGAAGACAGTGAGGAAGCGAGCAAAGCTGATGACCGAGGAGGAAGATGAGGAAGAAGAAGAAGAAGACGAGGAAGAAGAAGAAGCAGATGAAGAAATCGAAGAACCATCATCAAAAACGAGGGGGAGAGACAGAATGCAGAATCCAGCGCGTAGGCAAGCATCGCGGTCGCACGGTCCCGTTACGAGGGGTAATGCGAACAACAAGAGCAAGACAGAAGCAGCAACAACCATTGAAACAAATGCAGAGCACAATCTGCGAAGAAGCACCAGGAAAAGGATGTAGATCAACACATGTGTAGTTTTGCATTTTAAAAAACATATTAACTTCATCATTTATATATATCGTATCGTATATAGTATATACAGCTTGTGTTCAGTGGACTGTAAAAAAAAAGAAATTCAACATGTAATACTGAAGTTCAAAAATGAATAGATACAACATATGTCATACATGCTTTGTGACCAATGTGCTGCGGGGGGGGGGGTGCTTCATAAAATGCAGTTCTCTTCTGTATGAAAAGAAAATAAGATGAGAATGCCACTCTCAGAATGCGTTTCTCTTCTGTAGGAAAAACCTGACATCGGAATGTCATTTTGAGAATGCAGTTCTCTTAGTCGTATAGAATCTGACATGAACGTGAATCAATACAGAAAAGCAGTTAGAAAAGAAAAAAAAATGTAGAGTCAGACTAGGATTCACATACACTGCAGTGCGTGCGTGGTGCGTTTAAAGCTTGCAGTGCAGTAACCTTCGAGTACACAGTGCAGTGCGCTTAGTGCAAAAAAATGTAAAAAAACGATCCCGCTTCTGAAGCGATGCAGTTCGCTTACGGGAAACGAGTCCGCTTCTGAAGCGATGCAGTTCGCTTACGGCGGACGATTCGGTTCGCCTGCTGTAAAATAAATGCGCCCACTATCGCCCGAAGCGCCGCGCCCCGCCCCTCCTCTATCCCGCCGGTTGCATGCCACACGAACGCCACGATCATCACGAACCCACGATCGCCAACACGGTTGCGCGACGAGATCATGGCCTCGGCAGAAGTTGCTGTCGCTCCCATTTAAATCCTGCGCTCCATCAACCAGACCGTCCGCAAAAAACACACGACGCTGCGCCTTCCTCCTACTCTTCCTCCTCTTTGCAGCAATGGGGTTCAGCAGGACCTACGACGACGTGCATGCGCACGGGAACACGAAGCTGAAGGTGATCTACACCACCGACGTCGCCGCCATGGCGACGTACGTCGAAGAGTTCAAGACAGTTCTCCAGCGGCGCCGCCAGAAGATCGTTGGCATCGACGTGGAGTACACACCCGACCAGGAGAGGGCGGCCCTGGTTCAACTATCCATCGGCAAGTACCACCCAGTGCTTCTTTTCCAGGTATGTGGTACATTGGGCAAGAGATGCATCCCCTTCGACAGGTTCCTCGGCGACCCAAGGTAAGCAATTCTCTCTGCCGAGTATGTGTTGCAGTTCTATATGCACATGTATGCAGTTCCGAAAGGTATAACTTGCGGTTCACTTTCCTTAGGTTCGAGTTCGCTGGCTTCGCCATCAAGCAGGACAAGGAGAAGCTCGCACGCTGCAACCTCCACATCCCCAACTTCGTCGACATCCAGACGAACTAGAGGGTGCCTGATGGAACGAAGCCACTGGACTCCCTTGGCGATGTAGCTGCTGCCATCATCGATGATGAGTACGCAGACATGAAGATGAAGATGACAGACCACGACCACAGCCTGTGGACTTCGATTCTCAGCACCAAGCACGTCGAGTATGCTGCCAAGGACGCCTACGCTGCGTTCGAGATATGGAACCGAATCACCACGATGAAGAAAGGCCTCGCGTGCGCTGAAACAGAGAAGACCAGGAAGCGCCCGAGGTCGTCCTGGAGGGGGGAGGGCAAGGGGGCATCAACTTCCACCTCCAACTCCAACGGGTGGAACTAGTGAAGCAGGACAGATGCTGAAAAGCCAAGGATTCCTGTCGGAAGTGCTCGATTAGTTTCCCTCTGCGTATGTAGATTAGTTTGCTTTCGTTGTAGTTTGCTTTGGGACAATGTTTGCTTATGTTGCGTTAGTTTGCTTGATGATGTACTATGTTAATTATGAGCGCAGAACCGTGGTTTCTATCTATCAACTATATGCAGTTCTAAGTAGTCTGTTTTCCGTATGTATATTGCTTCAAAACTGCTGCTGTAGCGAGGATACACATAAAAAACAAAACTATCAGAGTAGTTCACATAGAGTATTCTTTCACAAAACTGCTCCTATTAAGAAGGTTGATGCAGTCCTCTTTTATTAAAAAAACTCTAGTTCCGTATGTGGGTTAAAAAAAAGGAAAAGCTCGGTGGGGGTTTCCAGTATGGATGTTCTTCAACTGCTGCTGCTGATAGGATGCACATGAAAAACTATATGTAAAAAAGCAGTTCACTTATACTCAGAATTCTCATAAGAAAATACACTAGAAGCCACGCAAAAAATGTCAAATTATTACAACAAAAATGTCTCATGCTGCTGCTGCTCAAGCAAGACTGATCTAAAGCAAATTTAACTTGATTTCCAAACACTTTGCATGCCCATAAAACATAGCCATCACAACATCCCCAGCCTAAAGACCAGCTTCCTCCACAAATTCCTTCCAGCCATCTTTGAGAACCAAACAATCATCAGAGCCAACAGAATACATAACATCAACATCATGATATCCATTCTTGCTGACCAACACCAAATTAACACAGCTTTCTGTTACCCTGACTAGACTAGAAGGGAATTTCTGCAAGCAAAACAAACAAGAACAGAAAAAAATAAGAACAAATAAGAAAAAGATTACAATCTTTCAGAAACTAAATTGCTGCTACAATCTTCATAAAAAAATATTGATGTCAACACATAATAATATTGACTAGACAAAATTGCTGCTGCTCCTACAATGTTCATAATAAAACTTTTGTGTGAAAAAAGCAGTTCACTTATACTTAGTGAAAAAATATTTCTTCAGAAACTAATACTACTACAAAAATTCAAATAGTGTTAACTACAAACAACACATGAAAAAGAATATGCGAGAAATACATACCCATGAAACACTGACATCATCGTCAGTCATCTGATGGACGAATGGAGCCCGAAATCCAATACCTGAAGAATATAGAAGGGAACAGAGCGCGTTGTGCCGCTGCCTCTGGTTCAGAACCAAACCTTCGGAAAAAACGCATGTCTCCAGCATCGGCTCCAACCTTGCCAGGCAGCCGCACGCGCAATCCATTGCCAGGCGAAAAACAGATCTGGTTGGGAGAAAAATAGATCGAGGAAGAGTGGCGCCGCCAGGGATAAGGTGAGATGGGAGCCGCCAGGGATAAGGTGGGAGGGGAGCCAATTGACCCACCAGTATATATATATGTAAAGGAAACAACATAAAAAAAACGACAAATAAAGCAGTGCGGTTACATAACAATGTGCATTTCGCATTACGTATTACTGCAGTCCACCGCGCTTGACCAAGCAAAAAAACTTATCAAACTAGTCCCTCCACACCCCGTGGCTGTAATGTAGTTCATACAGGCTCGCATTGCATATTAATGCAGTTCCCCGCCCTACAAAAATTCACCGCGCATTGCATATTACTGCAGTTCACCGCGCATTTGCATATTACTGCAGTCCACCGCTCTTGACCGCGATTCACAGACGAATAACACAGCCTGCAATGCAGTTCTAACAACTATATAATGCAAAAAAATCTCAAAAAACATCTCTGAGAAACGACCAGAGCCAGTGGCGCCGCAAAAAACATGGACAAAAAACTTAAATTCTTCAAAATTAACAACTTAAATCCGCTCCAATTCATACGGATAGATCAAAAGGCAGCCTGTAATGGCCGAAAACAACAGAATATTACATACAAAACGCAACAATTTCGACCCGGACGGGGAAGAACAGAGAACAGAGGTTTTTCCGCTAGAATAGAGATATACGCGACAAATTATACTGAAATTTCAATCCTATTAGCAGATTAATCTGTCGCGGAATAACACAAACATCAACGCGATAATGGCAACACGCTAGGACCGCGCTATAAAAATAGAATACGAACAGCCAATAGCAAGATGCGAAACTCCTGAACCAGCGGAAGAACGGACGCAGATCCGCCAAAATCAAAGGATTTCAATCGTTTTCTCGCTGATTTCAGTGCTTAACCACATATTAAATCAGCGCACGCACAAATAAACCAATAGAAATCGATCAAACTAGCCAGAAACGCTGCTAGATGAAGATTTCCTGCTGCACCTCTATGTGGTTCGCGACAGAATAAGGAAGCAGTGCGCATAGCTTTCCAATGCAGTTTTTCAATGCAGTTCAGAAGTGTTATGAGAATATTATTCTCATAATGTTATGAGAATAGACCGGCTGTATATATATCCTGTCTTCGCAGTAAACCGGCCAAACCGTAAAATTACGGTACATAATCGGGCCGTCATGCAAATCACTATGTATGATCCGCATCATGGGCCTAGTCATCATGGTCTGTTAACAGGCCTAAATGTAAATTGGCACACTAGTAGATTCGGGCCTTTAATAGGCCGAGTAAACCGCCGGCCCTATTTTCGCAAGAAAAACTCAAGGGGCTTTTAGGAGGCTGAAAAGTAGGTTGGGCCTGAAACGTGCCGAACAGCTCACGTGCCGACAGCAGGCCGAAATAGACCCCAGCCCATGATTGTGCCAATCACATCACTGGCCATTAATAGGCCAAAATTTTCTCGGTCTTCGTTTGTCCCAATCAGATTATTGGTTGTGAGCAGGCCAGATGCAAACCGGGCCATAGTTAGGCCCAACTATATGACGGGCTTTTAACAGGCCGAAATAAATATAGGGCCAAAATGTGAAATGGGCCTTTAACATGCCGAAACTAATATCAAGCCGAATTACTAAATGGGCCTTTAGCAAGTGGTCCCAAAGCATAGCGTCCAGTTGACGGATCGAATATGATATGGGCCATAATTTAGCCCAAATCCTCTTAAAGGGCCAGATTTGATATGGGTCGTAATTTGGCCCAAAACGTGGTAGGCTTATAACGGGCTGGATCTCAAATGGGCCTTTATTAGGCCCGGAACGTGGCAGGCTGATAATGGACCAGATCAAATATGGGTCGGTATTTGGCCCAAAACATGGCAGCCCGTTAATGGGCCGGCCCACTAGTGTCCTCAAAATCTTGTGGGCCTTTACCTGGGCCAGCCCACTCGTGTCCTCAAAATCTTGTGGGCCTTTAGCTGGGTCGGCCCATTTTGGTCGGCGAAATCTTGTGGGCCTTTAGCTGGGCCGGCCCGTTATGGTCCGCAAAATCTTGTGGGCCTTTAGTTGGGCCGGCCCATTTAACCTATATAGGCCTCTATTGGGCCGTGCCATGTGTCGACGTATCATAGGCGCCTCCTATCCAATGAATGGATGACATCTGTCCCAACGGTGAGCTGACACGTGTTTCCTCCGGCCAATGAGAATTTTACACGTGGAAAATCCTCATTGATCCAAGCTGTTACAGGGTTATCGAATCCAAAGACGGACCCGATCTCTTAGCAGCGACCCGTTATGGTGGATGCCATGTGTTGGTCACCCTTGACGAAAGCACTTCCATGACGCGCCACTTATCGTCATGGAAGTGGACACTTCCGTGATGATAATTTTGGTAATGTCATGGAACACTTCTACGACAACACATGTATGACTATCTTGATTCTGTCATAAAATCATCATGGATGTAAATGCATGACAGAAAACGTGACCTACTGTGAAAAACACGTATCATCACGGAAGTGTATTTTTTGTAGTATTCGTTCACTCGTGTCCGGCAGGATAGATGCGTAGCTTCAACAAATTGGTCACTAGCACACCCAGGAGCAGTATATGCATGAAATGGCGGCTTGTTCTGATCACGTACCCTTATTATTGTGGCAGGAACCTTACACATGCACACTGGGGCCCAAGACATTTAAATATGAGCTTGCATGGGAGACTCATGAAAGGGTTGTGTATGAAGCGGTGGAATCAGGCTGGAGCCCTTCTCGCTGTGAAACTGTCACATCAACCAAAGACAAATTGATGTCACTTTCATCAGACCTGGCAGTTTAGGACAAAGAGGTGTACGAGAACCTAAAACAAGAAATCCGACAACTGCAGCATGAACTGGAGATTCTTCGAACTTTCCTAGGTAGGGTGGGCCCTACACGTGCAGAAACCAAAATATGTGATAGGTTGGTCGAACTATTCCATCGTGAGGAAATTCTATGGCGCTAGAGGGCGTGGGTCGAATGGCTTGCTAGTGGGGATAAAAATACCTATTATTTTCATCTTCCTGCTAGTAGGCGCCGCCAAAAAAACCGGATTAAATGATTACAACTCCCTGATGGTCGAATAACTAAGAACGAGACCGAGATGGAGGATTTGGCAACCTTTATTACAATAACCTTTACGCTTCCGAGGGAGTGCATGACATGGGATGGGTGTTAGATGCTGTACCAAAGAGAGTTACTCCAGCAATGAATGATATGTTAAATGCCAGGTACACTCAAGAGGAAGTTAAAACGGTATTAATTCATATGTTCCTGACGAAGGCACCAGGGCCTGATGGGTTTCTGTAATGCCCAGGATGGAGTTATACCTCCTACGTGTCGAGGCACGACTTAAAGGCATAAGTCCATCCTAGAATGATCTCAAGTTTGGTAATCTTTGCACAACTCATGTAAAAGAGGGATAGTAAACTTAAGATAGTTGGCTTACAATCGCCACGTCACAGAATAACAGTACAAGTTTCAAACATCATACAAAAATAGCACTACAACCCTCTAAGGGCAAAAGCCAAATGTCAAAGTACCAAACTCAGATAAATAAACCATAGGCAGATCGAATCCTAGTAAGAGACTCCACTACTGATCGTCCGGGTAGCGCACGTAGTAACGACTACGCTCCTCGTCGTACTCCCAATCCAGCTCGGTGCCATCACCTGGATAGCTCACAGCTGGACCTGCATCTAGTGTGTGAAGTAACTGTGAGCCACAGAGGACTCAGCAATCCCGTTCCCGGGTAACAGAACTATCAAAGCCTTTGGGTGAGGGGAAAAGGCTGAAGAAAGAACAAGTCTGCAGCAGCAACTAGCATCTAACTTACGCAAGTGAGAGCGAGAAGAGAAGGCATCGGCGAGAAGTGATCACTAAGTGATCCTAGCTACAAGCTCACAACCATAACCCCTCCGTGTTCAACTCCCGAATCCCGATTCGGAAATTGACAGTCACGGAACACACGCTGGTAGTGTATTAGTATCATTGTGTCAAGTTTTCTACAACCGGAATTAACAAGCTCCCATCTGCCACATAACCGCGGGCACGGCTTTCGAAAGTTTAAACCCTGCAGGGGTGTTCCAACTTGACCCATTACAAGCCCACGATCCGCGGAGTCGCAACTCCAAAATGGGAAGACCCGAGTATCCTCGGAATCCCGTGCTCAAGATATACCGAGCTAAGGTAAGGCTAATCCAGCAAATCCTCCCGGCGTGTCGACACCCTGATAGTAGCCGCGCGTATCTAGGTCTCAGGACACGTCCGGATGAGCGCTACGTACAGATACCAAAGACCCCAGCGAACTGGGTAGTATCCGCAAGTGACTCTGGTTTGGACCAACACTCAAGTCGAGCACTGGCCCAGGGGGTTGAATTAATTAAGCCTCGGGTTAATTACTCCCTCGGAAAGTTTTTAGTTGTTTATGCAAATAGTACCAAGGTTGGGACTTGCTGGAAAAGACTTAGCACTTAGCGGTTTATCGAGGGGGTCCCATACACCCCAACCGTGTTAGGAACGCAAAATCAAGGAACATAAAACCGGCTTATACGGATCCTAACGGCATGAGTGGAACAAAACACCAAGCAAAAGGCTTAGCCTTCCACCCTTGCCAATATATAGATGATTTCAATTAAAGCATTTA
>LR738710.1:239184824-239274941 GCA_902687465.1 Secale cereale
GCACAAAGTTATGCATGATCTAAAACAGCATCAGCACACAAGTTAACAGGGACTTAGAAGATTAGGGTTCCACCTAGATCAGATCTGGATCTGGACAAAAGAGTAGACGGGCCGGCGGCTGGGATCTGGCAGAGTTTCGGATCTGGAGTAAAAAACGAAAAAAAAAGAGGGGAGAGAGGAGGAAGAAGAAGGAGATGCCCAAATAGACTAGGGGGTCTATATGTAGCAGTTTTAGACTAGGGTTTGGAGACTAGGGGTGTTTAGGAGCCCTCCGATCGTGATCCAACGGATCCGATCGCGGAAATAGAATAAAAAGGACTAGGGGGAGATAACAGACTGCGGTAGGGGTGTTTTCGGGACACGAAGTAAGGGCACTTCGGGCCCACACGAGCAACGGAGGGAAAAGTCAACGGAGTCCAAACGAGACGAGATTTGAGAGGCGGGTTGCACACAACAAAACAACAACACACAACACAACCTCGCGGCACACCGGTAACGAAAAAACGCCCGAACAACAAAGTAGGCCTACGGGACGTCACGGACACGCGAGGGAGCTCCGGAACACGAAACGGACAACGGGAAGAAACACGACGAACCGGATGCAACCCACAACACAAAAGCAATGCAATGCACATGTCTACATGATATGAATGAATGCCACACACTCACACAACAAAACGACGAAAGCCCGAAAGACAAAGAACCCGAAATGGAAATAGATGAAGCCGGAGATATATTATATACCCAAAAGGGAAAGTATTACATCCGGGGCATTACAAACTCTCCTCTACTACAAAAAGATCTCGTCCCGAGATCTAGGACTGGAAAAAGGAAGAGTACTCGGAACGAAGATGATCTTCTCGTTCCCAGGTAGCTTCTCGGTCTGTGTGATGTGACCACTTGACTTTCAGAAACTTGATGGACTTGTTGCGAGTCTTGCGTTCAGTTTCTTCGAGAATTGCAACTGGATGCTCTCGGTAGGAAAGGTCTTGTTGAAGATCAATCTCCTCAAACGGAATCATGCGCTCAGGTGCCTTGAAACATTTGCGAAGCTGAGACACATGGAAGACATCATGAACATTTGCAAAGTTGGAAGGGAGCTCGAGCTGATAGGCTAGATCGCCTCTTTTGCCAAGAATTTTGAAAGGCCCGACGTATCTAGGAGCAAGTTTTCCTTTGATACCGAATCTCTGGGTTCCTTTCATCGGAGAAACTCGGAGATAGACATGATCACCGATGTCGAAAGCCAAATCACGATGCTTGCCGTCATAGTAGCTCTTCTGTCGCGACTGAGCGGCCTTGAGATTCTCACGTATGACTTTGCACATTTCTTCGGCTTCAGAGATCAAATCATTGCCAAGAAGTTGGCGTTCGCCTGTTTCAGACCAGTTGAGAGGGGTACGGCACTTCCTGCCATAGAGAATTTCAAACGGTGCTTTGCCTGCACTTGCTTGAAAGCTGTTGTTGTAAGAGAACTCGGCAAATGGAAGACAGTCTTCCCATTTCATGCCGAAGGAGATGACACAGGCTCTGAGCATATCTTCTAGGATCTTATTCACACGCTCGACTTGACCACTAGTCTGAGGGTGAAAGGCAGTGCTGAACCTGATCTTCGTGCCCATGGCGGACTGAAAGGAGTCCCAGAACCTTGATGTGAACAAGCTGCCACGGTCTGAGGATATCACTTGAGGAATGCCATGTAGGGACACAATTCTGGAAGTGTACAGCTCTGCAAGTTGAGCTGCATTGATTGATTCTTTGACTGGAAGAAAGTGAGCGACTTTGGTAAGCTTGTCAATCACCACAAAGATAGCATCATTTCCTCGCTTGGATTTAGGAAAACCAGTGACGAAGTCCATTTCAATGTGGTCGAACTTCCACTCAGGAATAGGAAGAGGTTGGAGAAGACCGGCTGGACGTTGATGTTCTGCTTTCACTCTTCTGCATACATCACATTCATTCACGAATTGGGCAATTTCCCTTTTCATGCGTGTCCACCAGTAAGATTGCTTGAGGTCTTGATACATCTTGGAACTGCCAGGATGAATGGAAAGGAGAGAATCATGAGCTTCTTCCATTATGAGCTTCCTGAGATCACCTTTGGGAACAACGAGTCTGTCCTCGAAGAACAAGGTATCTCTCTCATCAACACGGAAGCACTTGTATTTTGGAGTGCCCTTTGCAATCCCATGTTTCACCTTCTTCACCATGGTATCACTGAGCTGAGCCTCACGGACTTGATCTTCCAAGGTAGGAGCAATCTGGAGATTTGCAAGAAAACCCTGCGGAACAACTTGAAGGTTGAGCTTTCTGAAAGCTTCACAAAGCTCAGGCTGGTGTGGCTTGATAAGAAGGCTGTTGCAATATGCCTTTCTGCTCAAAGCATCTGCAATCACATTCGCCTTGCCTGGAGTGTACTCAATGCTGGGGTTGTACTCTTGGATCATTTCAACCCAACGAGTCTGGCGGAGGTTCAGATGCGGCTGTGTGAAGATGTACTTCAAGCTCTTGTGATCAGTGAAGATGTCGACCTTTCTGCCCAACAACAGATGTCTCCACGTAATCAGAGCATGTACCACAGCTGCTAGCTCGAGATCATGTGTGGGATAGTTCTTCTCAGCTGGCTTTAGCTGACGTGAAGTGTATGCCACAATTCTCTTATCTTGCATAAGCACACCACCAAGACCTTGAAGAGAAGCGTCACAGAACACTTCATAGGGCTTGGATTCATCCGGAGGAATCAGAACTGGAGCTGAGACAAGCTTCTCTTTGAGGGTTTTGAAAGACACTTCACACTCGGGAGACCAAAAGTATTTGACATTCTTCTGGAGGAGGTTGGAAAGAGGCTTGACAATCTTGGAGAAGTTCTCCACAAACCTTCTGCAATAGCTGGCAAGACCCAGAAAACTGCGGAGCTGCTTGACGTTCTGAGGAGCTTCCCAGTTGACAATTGCTTCAACTTTCTCGGGATTAACCGCAATACCGTCAGCTGAGATGATGTGGCCCAGGTACAAAACCTTATCGAGCCAAAACTCGCACTTGGAGAACTTGGCATAGAATTTATGCTCTCGGAGTCGATCAAGAACCAGACGCAAGTGCTTTTCGTGATCTTCTTCATTCTTGGAAAACACCAGAATATCATCCAGATACACAAGCACGAATTCGCCAGTATAGGGGTTGAAGATGTAATGCATCATCCTTGAAAAGGTAGGAGGAGCATTGGCGAGACCGAAGGACATGACGGTATACTCATATGAACCGTAGCTCGTTCTGAAGGCCGTCTTGGGAATGTCTTCCTCGCGAATGCGAATTTGATGGTAGCCCATTCGGAGGTCAAGCTTAGAGAACACTTTAGCTCCTTTGAGCTGCTCGAAGAGTTCGTTGATGTTGGGGAGCGGATACTTGTTCTTAATCGTCTTCTTGTTCAGTGGCCGGTAGTCAACACAGAGACGCTCCGTGCCATCTTTCTTCTTGACAAATAAGACACCACAGCCCCACGGAGATGTACTCGGTCTGATGAGACCCATACGCTCCTGTTCATCCAACTGTTTCTTCAATTCCTTCAATTCATCTGAAGAGAGCTTGTAAGGACGCCGGCAAACAGGTTCGGTGCCCGGCTCGAGTTCAATGACAAACTCCACCTGACGGTGTGGAGGCATGCCTGGAAGTTCTTCTGGAAAGACGTCTTGATATTCGTTCACCACTGGAATTTGCTCTATGGCATTAATTTCACCCTTATCATTAAGAGAGAAAAGCCGAATAGTATTATCCCTGGAGGCGAAGATAATCACATCTTCATCAGAATGAGTCAACTTGACTTCCTTTTGAGCACAATCAATGTGAGCATCGTGCTGAGAAAGCCAATCCATTCCGAGAATGAGGTCGATGTCAGAATGACCAAGAACCACCGGAGAAGCCAAAAATCGATAATCACCCATGCGAATAGAAATATCCGGAACAACTGTGTTGGAAGTCATTTGCAAACCCGGAGAAATAATCTTCAACGGTCTAGGAATCCTCTCCGGAACCAATTCATGCTTAGCAACAACAGGTCTTGAAATGAAGGACAAAGATGCACCCGAATCAAACAATACTTTAGCTGGAAAAGAGTTAACTGAGAGGTTACCCAAAATGACATCAGAAGAGTTCTCTGCTTCAGCTGCACTCATCAGATTGACCCTTGCAGACTTTGGATCATGCTTGACAATAGCTGAACTCATAGGAGGAGGAGGTGGAAGACGCTTCGGATTCGGACATCTGTTGGCATAATGACCCTTCTGGCCACACTTGTTGCACACCACTTCAGAGAGAGGACGGAACTGAGAGCCACTGGACTTGGAGCCTTGAGACTGAAACTGCTTCTTCGACTAGTTGCTTGGGTTGGGTGGGTGGGAGAAACCACGACCACTAGAGTTCTTGTTGTTGGAGTTGTTGAAGTTGCTGGAGTTGTTGTATGGAGCTCGAATCATTGGAGGAGGAGGAAGCCAGAATTTCTGTTGTTTCGCAGCCAACTGAGACGATGAGGTAGAGTGAACAGCATCTCGAATTCTCTTCTTAGAAGCCTCCATCTTAAGCTGAGCTGCTTCTTGTTTCAAAGCCATATTATAGAACTTATCGAATTCGTCTGGCTCGAACAAAGTGAGAGCAAGCTGAAGTTCATCTTTGAGACCTCCACGGAACTGATAGATTTTGCTCTTAGCATCAGGAATGTCTTGCTTTGCATAGCGAGCGAGGTTTTGGAACTTGACATTATACTGATAAACTGTCATGGAGCCCTGCTTGAGGTTGCGGAATTGCTCACGCATACCCTCGATAACACTTGTAGGAATGTGATGCGAGCGGAAATCCTTGCAGAAATTCTCCCATGAGATCACTTGACCCGGCCTTGAGTCTTTGTACTGCTGCCACCAGTCAGCTGCTTGATCTTTCAGTTGGAAGGCTGCAAACTTCACATAGTCATCTTGTTTCACGTTACTGCACTCAAAATGCTTCTTGATATCGGTCAGCCAATCTTCAGCATCAAGAGGGTCGACACAGTAACTGAAAGCTTTAGGATTGTTGGCCAAGAACTGGTTGAGGGTAGCATGGTGCTGCTGGAAGAAGTTGCCTTGGTTCATTGGAACGCCCTGATTAGCTTGATTAGCTTGATTAGCTTGCATCATCTGCATCATCAACTGAGTGTTCTGAGCAGTAGTCTGCATAATTGCTCTCCAAGCCTCAGGCGGAGGAGGAGGGGAAGGAGGACGTTCTGGAACCTCTTCACCCTCTGGGTTGGCATTCGGAACCTTTTTCGGAGCCATCCTGTAAGAGATGACCACGAATCAGCAATTGATTGACAAAAGGAATAAGCTGAATCAATGGAATGAATTGCAACAAGTCTTCACAATAATCATTCGAACAATAAGAACGAATGAAATCATCCGAACAAGAGGAACGAATGAATTCCTTAGTTAATTGATAACATCAGTCTTCACGAGAAGCCACATAGGGATCAAAAGGATAAAATAATAAAAACAACAAGGTACAGACGGGAACAAACACAAGAGAGGAGTTTCGTTCTAACATCTTTGTGCTGAAAGCATATGAACGCGTTACGAAAAGGTTTTGCAATCCCCGGATCAGCATAGCCAAGGACCCTTTAAGATGCAACTCCTGATAGTAACCTCGGTCATATAACTCCTTCACTCAATGTCGAACCCCAAACTCACTAAACTGCATTCGATGGAAGAATGCCTACGATCTACTGGATAAAACCCACCTATAGTTTTCCGAAAGATTCCAGTTATGCAATCAGGTGTTGGGGATACACGGGAAGCACCGCGCAATCAACTCTAACCTACATCCTGGTGTATCCATCCTTCAACACATAACCAGTCTTTCTCGGAAACTGTGTACCTCGGACCTTCGAAAAGCATCCACTATAACAAGCTATGGCAATACTCCCGAACTACCTCCCCAGTACTGGGTGATGTCGGGGTTATCTTGCCACTGGCCGTATAGGGGAGATTTTCGATGTCGGCCGTCTTAAGTATTTAGTACTGTCGCGATATGCTTGTTACAATGATACCCCGAAGCTCAACTCCTCGGTAACAGGAGGCATCAGGAACAATATCCTTGTCACAAGAACATCGAAACAATCCCAGAATACTCGCGGGATTCCTAAAAAAAAAATTGTGCAAATTTTGAAGATAGGAGAGACAAGAGTAGACGTCAGGAGTCCTCACCAGAGAGAAAGGGGATGAGAAGCAAAGGAATCCTACTCTCCGATATAATATAGGACTCAAAAAGTTTTCAGTGTGTGCCTAGACTCAACCGTCAACGGTTCGATCAAACAGTGGGGGCTCCTAGGTCGGAGAAGGCTCTGAATACCAACTTGTAATGCCCAGGATGGAGTTATACCTCCTACGTGTCGAGGCACGACTTAAAGGCATAAGTCCATCCTAGAATGATCTCAAGTTTGGTAATCTTTGCACAACTCATGTAAAAGAGGGATAGTAAACTTAAGATAGTTGGCTTACAATCGCCACGTCACAGAATAACAGTACAAGTTTCAAACATCATACAAAAATAGCACTACAACCCTCTAAGGGCAAAAGCCAAATGTCAAAGTACCAAACTCAGATAAATAAACCACAGGCAGATCGAATCCTAGTAAGAGACTCCACTACTGATCGTCCGGGTAGCGCACGTAGTAACGACTACGCTCCTCGTCGTACTCCCAATCCAGCTCGGTGACATCACCTGGATAGCTCACAGCTGGACCTGCATCTGGTGTGTGAAGTAACTGTGAGCCACAGAGGACTCAGCAATCCCGTTCCCGGGTAACAGAACTATCAAAGCCTTTGGGTGAGGGGAAAAGGCTGAAGAAAGAACAAGTCTGCAGTAGCAACTAGCATCTAACTTACGCAAGTGAGAGCGAGAAGAGAAGGCATCGGCGAGAAGTGATCACTAAGTGATCCTAGCTACAAGCTCACAACCATAACCCCTCCGTGTTCAACTCCCGAATCCCGATTCGGAAATTGACAGTCACGGAACACACGCTGGTAGTGTATTAGTATCATTGTGTCAAGTTTTCTACAACCGGAATTAACAAGCTCCCATCTGCCACATAACCGCGGGCACGGCTTTCGAAAGTTTAAACCCTGCAGGGGTGTTCCAACTTGACCCATTACAAGCCCATGATCCGCGGAGTCGCAACTCCAAAATGGGAAGACCCGAGTATCCTCGGAATCCCGTGCTCAAGATATACCGAGCTAAGGTAAGGCTAATCCAGCAAATCCTCCCGGCGTGTCGACACCCTGATAGTAGCCGCGCGTATCTAGGTCTCAGGACACGTCCGGATGAGCGCTACGTACAGATACCAAAGACCCCAGCGAACTGGGTAGTATCCGCAAGTGACTCTGGTTTGGACCAACACTCAAGTCGAGCACTGGCCCAGGGGGTTGAATTAATTAAGCCTCGGGTTAATTACTCCCTCGGAAAGTTTTTAGTTGTTTATGCAAATAGTACCAAGGTTGGGACTTGCTGGAAAAGACTTAGCACTTAGCGGTTTATCGAGGGGGTCCCATACACCCCAACCGTGTTAGGAACGCAAAATCAAGGAACATAAAACCGGCTTATACGGATCCTAACGGCATGAGTGGAACAAAACACCAAGCAAAAGGCTTAGCCTTCCACCCTTGCCAATATATAGATGATTTCAATTAAAGCATTTATATAGTGTGATATAACCCAACCAAACTTCATCATGAAGCAAGCATCTTCACTTCACCTGCAACTAGCAACGCTATAAGAAGGGCTGAGCGAAGCGTACTTAGCCAAGCAACGGTTTTGCATAGGTAGGGTGGTTAAACATGGCAATTGGTTACAAGTAGGAGGCTGACAAGAAGAACATGGGCATCGAGGCAAAACTATAGATCGAGACTACTAGCAATAGGCTAAGATAGTAAAGTTATCGGGGTTCGGTCATCTTGCCTGAAGAGAAGACGTTCGGATCGAAAGAAGGGTCCTCGTGCTCAAACTCGTTGGAAACCTCGTGCTCAACCTCGTTGGAAAACTCGTGCTCAACTTCCGGCTCTAAACACAACAAACACACCAAACACCAATCAACAAAATGCAATGCGCACTCGAAAACATGAATGCATGATGGATGCACTAAAGATGCACATGGAGCACGTAAAACATCACTCAAGCAAAACACCTCAAAACAAGATAACAAGCTGATATTATTAATCTACACAGAAAAACACCCAAGTTTGATATAAGATTCGCTGAAATCGGAGTTACGGGCTAAAAGTTATGCCCGAAACAAGATTTGAGCGAAAACTGCAAATTACAGCAACATAGCAACTTTGGAGCTCAAAATAATTAATCTACAGCACCCAAAAAGCATGGCAAAGGACTTGAACACAAACTAGATATAAAGTACAGAAACTAGGTCCAAAGTGCACCCCCAACGGAGTCACGGATCAATAGCAATGATCTTGGACATATTGAACTTTGAAATAAAATTCTGGCAGCAGAATTTTATTGAAAGTTTGGAGCAAAAGATAAACATGCTACAGCCACTTAAATGGACATGTGAGGACATGGATGGAAAGACAACAATATATACTTCAAGGAACAATCAAAATCCACCCCAAAACTATCATGCTTTGTCCTACAACATCACACGAACATGGCATCGGAACGTTACAGATTTCAGACTTAGTGAAATTTCACTAAGTCCTAAAACAGCAATATCATCATAGCACACAAAAGAGCATGTTTGAGTCACCTCGAAACTAAACATGGCAAAGGGTAAGCACCTCATCAAAATACATATGAAGGTGATCCCGAAACACACAAGCATGCATCATTGTGGTGAACACAACGATTGCAACGAGCTCAAGAAGATGGCATTTCATAACAAGTGAAAACACAACATGTGAACATGGCACTTTGCAACGATGATAACAAGGAAACAATAAATCTACCATGCCACCTATCACACACAACACGTAGTTCGTGATGAGACGAACACGTGGACATGTCATCTGCATCGTTTGGACAAACGAGCTAAAAGATATCACATGTCAAAGGTGGCATGAAAATAACACATAACAGCAGTTTATATCATGATGCACTCTTGCAACAGCAAAACAAGTGTCAAGATGACATCTAACATGCATGACTACAACAGGTAAAACGTAGAGGGCATCTCCACGAACATCTGGACATGCTACACGCGCAAAACGGAGCAACATGCACAAAGTTATGCATGATCTAAAACAGCATCAGCACACAAGTTAACAGGGACTTAGAAGATTAGGGTTCCACCTAGATCAGATCTGGATCTGGACAAAAGAGTAGACGGGCCGGCGGCTGGGATCTGGCAGAGTTTCGGATCTGGAGTAAAAAACGAAAAAAAAAGAGGGGAGAGAGGAGGAAGAAGAAGGAGATGCCCAAATAGACTAGGGGGTCTATATGTAGCAGTTTTAGACTAGGGTTTGGAGACTAGGGGTGTTTAGGAGCCCTCCGATCGTGATCCAACGGATCCGATCGCGGAAATAGAATAAAAAGGACTAGGGGGAGATAACAGACTGCGGTAGGGGTGTTTTCGGGACACGAAGTAAGGGCACTTCGGGCCCACACGAGCAACGGAGGGAAAAGTCAACGGAGTCCAAACGAGACGAGATTTGAGAGGCGGGTTGCACACAACAAAACAACAACACACAACACAACCTCGCGGCACACCGGTAACGAAAAAACGCCCGAACAACAAAGTAGGCCTACGGGACGTCACGGACACGCGAGGGAGCTCCGGAACACGAAACGGACAACGGGAAGAAACACGACGAACCGGATGCAACCCACAACACAAAAGCAATGCAATGCACATGTCTACATGATATGAATGAATGCCACACACTCACACAACAAAACGACGAAAGCCCGAAAGACAAAGAACCCGAAATGGAAATAGATGAAGCCGGAGATATATTATATACCCAAAAGGGAAAGTATTACATCCGGGGCACTACAGTTTCCAACCCACTTTTTTCAGCGTCACTATGAGATTTGTGGGAGTGATGTCACCCATGCCATCCTGCACACTATTGAGGGCATTGAATCAGTTGAAAGTATCAATGAGACTACTTTGGTTTTAATACCGAAGGTAAAAAATCCTACTCAGTTAACATAATTTCAGCCTATCTTATTGTGCAGTGTCTTGTATAAGATTGCTTCCAAAGTAATATCCAACATGCTCAAGTTAGTACTACCAGACATTATCTCAGAGGAACAGTATGCCTTTTTCCCAAGGAGATTTATTACTGACAACATAAATTGTAGCCTATGAGTGCCTTCATTTTATGAAAAGGAACACAGAGGTAAGAATTAGACATTGTGCCTTGAAGCTTGACATGATGAAATCATATGACAGAGTGGAGTAGGATTATCTGAAAGCAATAATGTTGAAGTTGGGTTTTTTTTTGAAAAGTGGGTGCATATTGTTAAGGGCATGGTGAGCTCCGTAAAATTTTCAGTGCTCTTCAATGGGAAGAAACTTCAACAATTCAAATTGTCTAGAGGGATTCGACAAGGAGACTCTATCTCCCCATACCTTTTCTTGATAGCAGCAAAGGGCCTTTCGTGCCTCCTAAAATCTACAGACGAGTCATCTAACCTAAATGGTCTCAAGGTATCCCCTTCGGTGCCACCGGTGAACCATTTACTATTCGTAGATGACAACCTACTATTCTTCAAGGCAAGTGCTAGTGGAGCAAATGAGGTAAACCAGGTGTTGGATTCTTACTGTCAGGCGTCTGGGCAACGCATTAATCATGATAAAGCAGTCGTTTTCTTCGGTAAACGGTGTCCAAAGAATGTTAAACAGGAAGTGAAGGCCTTCTTGCAAGTGCCAAATGAAACTCTTAGTGCTAAATATTAGGGAATGCCAACTCAGGCGGGGTCATCCAAAAGTGGTGCTTTCAAGTACCTAAAGGAGTAGTTGTGGAGCAAGGTGCAAGGATGGATAGAACATACGATGTCATGAGCAGGGAAAGAATTTCTTATTAAAGCGGTAGCACAAGCAGTTCTATTATATTCTATGTCTTGTTTCGAATTGTCGATAGGTTTTTGTGAGCACTTAAATATGTTGATAAGGAAATTTTGGTAGGGCATCAAAGAAGGGAAGCGCAAGCTGAATTGGGTATCTTGGGAAGCAATGACGCAGCCCAAGAGCATGGGAGCCTTAGGATTCAAGGATTTTGAATTATTTAACCTTGCTTAGTTGGCAAAATAGGCGTGGCGAATTTTGATATCTCCAAATATGTTGAGTGCAAGTTTGTTGAAGAGTATCTATTTCCCTCATGGTACCATCCTGGGTACTGAACTTGGAGGCCACCCTAGCCAAATCTGGAGGTCGATTATTGATGGACGGGACATCCTAAAGCAAGCCTTTATAAGGCAGATCGGAAACGACGAGAGTACTAATATCTGGGGTGATATCTAGATCCCCAGGGACTCGATGTTGCACTGATACGTCCATTTCGCATCATGCTTTTATGTTGATATTTATTGCATTATGGGTTGTTATTACATGTTATGTCACAATACTTATGCCCTTTCTCTCTTATTTTTACAAGGTTTACATGAAGAGGGAGAATGCCGGCAACTGGAATTCTGGGCTGGAAAAGAAGCAAACTCTGGAAACCTAATCTGCACAACTCAAAAAATTTGAAACTCCACACGACACCGTTTCAGAAAATATAAAAAATATCTGGCGAAAGAAGATCACCAGGGGGCACCACTTGTCCACGAGGGTGGAGGGCGCCCCCCTCTGGGCGCGCCCCCTGCCTCGTGGGCCCCCCGATGGCCCTCCGATGCCCATCTTCTCCTATATGAGGTGTTTTGACCTGGAAAAAATCATAAGGAGGCTTTCGGGACCAGACGCCGCCGTCTCGAGACGGAACCTTGGCGGAAACCAATCTAGGGCTCCCGTAGAGCTGTTCTGCCGGGGATACTTCCCTCCGGGAGGGGGAAATCGTCACCACCGTCGTCACCAACAACTCTCCCATCTTGGGGAGGGCTATCTTCATCAACATCTTCACCAGCACCATCTCCTCTCAAACCCTAGTTGATCTCTTGTATTCAATCTTTGTACCCAAACCTCAGATTGGTACCTGTTGGTTGCTAGTAGTGTTGATTACTCCTTGTAGTTGATGCTAGTTGGTTTATTTGGTGGAAGATCATATGTTCAGATCCATTATGCATATTAATACTCCTCTGCTCATGAACAATATTATGTCTTGTGAGTAGTTACTTTTGTTCCTGAGGACATGGGAGAAGTCTTGCTATTAGTAGTCATGTGAATTTGGTATTTGTTCGATATTTTGATGAGATGTATGTTGTCTCTCCTCTAGTGGTGTCATGTGAACGTCGACTACATGACACTTCACCATTATTTGGGCCTAGAGGAAGGCATTGGGAAGTAATAAGTAGATGATGGGTCGCTAGAGTGACAGAAGCTTAAACCCTAGTTTATGTGTTGCTTCGTAAGGGGCTGATTTGGATCCACTTGTTTCATGCTATGGTTAGGTTTACCTTAATACTTCTTTTGTAGTTGTGGATGCTTGCATTAGACGTCAATCATAAGTGGGAGGCTTGTCCAAGTAAGGACAGCACCCAAGCACCGGTCCACCCACATACCAAATTATCAAAGTACCGAACGTGAATCAGATGATCGTGATGAAAACTAGCTTGACGATAATTCCCATGTGTCCTCGGGAGCGCTTTCCTTCATATAAGAGTTTGTCCAGGCTTGTCCTTTGCTACAAAAAGGATTGGGCCATCTTGCTGCACCTTATTTACTTTTACCTTTTGTCACTTTCTAGCAATTACCTTATCACAAAACTATCTGTTACCTATAATTTCAGTGCTTGTAGAAAATACCTTAATAAAAACTGCCTATCATTTCCTTCTGCTCCTCGTTGGGTTCGACACTCTTACTTATCGAAAGGGCTACGATAGACCCCCTACACTTGTGGTCATCAAGACTCTTTTCTGGCGCCGTTGCCGGGGAGTGAAGCGCCTTTGGTAAGGAAAAATTTATATATCGTGCTGAAATTTATTGTCACTTGGTACTATGGCTCATCGTCCGTTGAGAGGCTTGTTCGGGGTATTTTCACCCCGGCCAGAAGAGCAAAGAGTTGCTCCTCAACCTACTGCACCTACTGAAAATGTTTGCTTTGAAATTCCTTCGGTTATGATAGAGAAACTGCTAGATAATCCCTTTACAGGAGATGGAACACTGCATCCTGATTTACACCTAATCTATGTGGATGAAGTTTGTGGATTATTTAAGCTTGCAGGTATGCCCGAGGATGTTACCAAGAAGAAGGTCTTCCCTTTATCTTTGAAGGGAGATGCATTGACATGGTTTAGGCTATGTGATGATATTGGATTGTGGAACTATAGTCCTCTGAAGTTGGAATTTCATCAGAAGTTCTACCCTATGCACCAGGTTCATCATGATCGTAATTATATTTATAATTTTTGGCCTCGCGAAGGAGAAAGCATCGCTCAAGCTTGGGGAGGCTTAAGTCAATGTTATATTCATGCCCCAATAATTAGCTCTCAAGAGAAATGATCATTCAAAAATTTTATGCTCGGCTTTCTCTCAATAATCGCTCCATGCTCGATACTTCTTGTTCCGGTTCTTTTATGATGAAGACTATTGAATTCAAATGGGATTTATTGGAAATAATTAAATGCAACTCTGAAGAATGGGATCTCGATGAAGGTAAGGAGTCAGGTATGACCCCTAAGTTTGATTGTGTTAAAGCTTTTATGGATACTGATGTTTTCCGTGAGTTTAACACTAAATATGATCTTGACTATTAGATAGTAGCTTCTTTCTGTGAATCATTTGCTACTCATGTTGATCTTCCCAAGGAGAAGTGGTTTAAATACCATCCTCCCATTGAAGTAAAAGTAGTTGAACCTGTTAAAGTTGAAGAAAGACTATCACTTATAATGTTGATCCTATTGTTCCTACTGCTTATATTGAGAAACCACCTTTCCATGTTAGAATAAAGGATCATGCTAAAGCTTCAAATGTGGTTCATAAGAGTAGTACTAGAACACCTACACCCTCTGAGCAAATTAAAGTTGAACCTAGTGTTGCTATGGTTAAAGATCTCTTGGTTGAAAATTTAGATGGACATGTTATTTACCTCCAAGAGGAAGCTGCTAGAATAGCCAAACCCGATGCTAGGAATAAACATAGACCTGTTGTAGGCTTGCCTATTATCTCTGTTAAAATAGGAGATCATTGCTATCATGGTTTATGTGACATAGGTGCTAGTGCAAGTATAATCCCTCATTCCCTATATCAAGAAATTATGCATTATATTGCACCTGTTGAGTTAGAAGGGATTGATATTACTATTAAGCTTGCTAATAGAGACACTATTTCACCAGTTGGGATTGTTAGAGATGTTGAAGTTTTGTGTGGGAAAGTTAAATACACTACTAATTTTCTTACTCTTAGTTCCCCACAAGATGATTTTTGTCCCATTATATTTGGTAGACCCTTCTTGAATACTGTTAATGCTAAGATAGACTGCGTTAAAGATATTGTCACTGTTGGTTTAGGGGATGTGTCTCATGATTTTAACTTTGCTAAATTTCGTAGACAACCCTTTGATAAAGAATTACCTAGTAAGGATGAAATTATTGGCCTTGCTTCTATTGTCGTGCCTCCTAATGATCCTTTAGAACAATATTTGCTAGACCACGAAAATGATATGTATATGAATGAGAGAAGGGAAATAGATGAAATATTATTTAAGTAGGGACTCGTCTTGAAAAACAACTTGCCTGTTGAAATCCTAGGGGATCCTCCTCCACCCAAGGGTGATCCCGTGTTTGAACTTAAACCTTTACCTGATAATCGTAAGTATGTTTATCTTGATGAAAAGAAGATATATCCTGTTATTATTAGTGTTAACCTTTTAGAGCGGGAAGAAGAAAAATTATTGAAAACTCTGAAGAAGCATCGTGCTGCTATTGGATATACTCTGGATGATCTTAAGGGCATTTGTCCCACTTTATGCCAACACAAGATAAAATTGGAAGAAAATGCTAAACCGGTTATTGATCATCAACGACGGTTAAATCCTAAAATGAAAGAAGTGGTAAGGAAGGAAATACTAAAGCTTCTAGAGGCAGGTATTATCTATCCAGTTGCTGATAGCCAGTGGGTAAGTCCTGTCCATTGTGTCCCTAAGAAGGGAGGTATGACTGTTGTTCCTAATGATAAAGATGAATTGATCCCACAAAGAATTGTTACAGGTTATAGGATGGTAATTGATTTCCTCAAATTAAATAAAGCTACTAAGAAAGATCATTAGCCCTTGCCTTTTATTGATCAAATGCTAGAAATGTTATCCAAACATACTCATTTTTGCTTTCTAGATGATTATTCTAGTTTCTCTCAAATACCTGTGTCAAAAGGGGATCAAGAAAAGACCACTTTTACTTGTCCTTTCGGTACCTTTCCTTATAGAAATATGCCTTTTGGTTTATGTAATGCACCTGCTACCTTTCAAAGATGCATGATGGCTATATTCTCTGATTTTTGTGAAAAGATTGTTGAGGTTTTCATGGATGATTTCTCCGTTTACGGAACTTCTTTTGATGATTGCTTGAGCAACCTTCATCGAGTTTTGCAGATATGTGAAGACACTAATCTTGTCTTGAATTGGGAGAAGTGCCACATTATGGTTAATGAAGGCATTGTCTTGGGACATAAAATTTCTGAAAGAGGTATTGAAGTTGACAAAGCTAAAGTTGATGCTATTGAAAAGATGTCGTGCCCCAAGGACATCAAAGGTATACGAAGTTTCCTTGGTCATGCCGAGTTTTATAGGAGGTTCATTAAGGACTTCTCAAAAATCTCCAGGCCTCTGACTAATCTCTTACTAAAAGATATTCCTTTTGTCTTTGATGATGATTGTCTAGAAGCATTTGAAATACTTAAGAAAGCATTGATCTATGCACCTATTGTCCAGCCTCGTGACTGGAATTTACCCTTTGAGATTATGTGCGATGCTAGTGATTATGTTGTAGGTGTTGTTCTAGGACAAAGAGTTGATAAGAAGTTAAATGTTATCCAATATGCTAGTAAAACCCTAGACAATGCCCAGAGAAATTATGCTACTAGTGAGAAGGAATTTTTAGCAGTTGTATTTGCTTGTGATAAGTTTAGACCTTATATTGTTGATTCTAAAGTAACTATTCACACTGATCATTCTGCTATCAAATACCTTATGGAAAAGAAAGATGTTAAACCTAGACTTATTAGATGGGTTCTCTTGCTGCAAGAATTTGACTTGCATATTATTGATAGAAAGGGAGCTGAGAACCCCGTAGCAGATAACTTGTCTAGGCTAGAGAATATACTTGATGACCCACAACCTATTGATGATAGCTTTCCTGATGAACAATTAGCTGTCATAAATACTTCTCATACTACTCCATGGTATGCTGATTATGCTAATTACATTGTTGCTAAGTTTATACCTCCTAGCTTCACATACCAGCGAAAGAAAAAGTTCTTCTATGATTTGAGACATTACTTCTGGGATGACCCACATCTTTATAAAGAAGGAGTAGATGGTAGTATTAGACGTTGTGTACCTGAGCATGAACAAGAACAGATCCTGCGCAAGTGCCACTCCGAAGCTTATGGAGGACATCATGCTGGAGATAGAACTGCACATAAGGTATTGCAATCTGGTTGGCCTACTCTCTTCAAGGATGCCCGTAAGTTTGTCTTATCTTGTGATGAATGTCAAAGAATTGGTACTATTAGTAGACGTCAAGAAATGCCTATGAATTATTCACTTGTTATTGAACCGTTTGATGTTTGGGGCTTTGATTATATGGGACCGTTTTCTTCCTCTAATGGATATACACATATTTTAGTTGCTGTTGATTACGTTACTAAGTGGGTAGAAGCTATTCCAACTAGGAGTGCTGATCACAACACCTCTATTAAGATGCTTAAAAAAGTTATTTTCCCGAGGTTTGGAGTCCCTAGATATTTAATAACTGATGGTGGTTCACACTTTATTCATGGTGATTTCCGTCAAATGCTTGCTAAGTATGATGTTAATCATAGAATTGCATCCCCTTATCACCCACAGACTAGTAGTCAAGTAGAATTAAGTAATAGAGAGCTGAAATTAATTTTGCAAAAGACAGTTAATAGGTCTAGAAAGAATTGCTCCAAGAAACTTGTCGGTGTACTAGAGTAGGGGTACCCTAGTATCCCGAACTTGTGCACGGGCAGTCGCAGCACCCCTGCGGCAAGGCTTGCCGGGTGTCCGCCAAGGTCCTCCGTGGTTCCTTTGGAGCCATTCAAGAACAAAGTATTCAAGCCAAGGAGACGAGGCCCCGGCAAGAGGAGCTTGCCGGGAAGGCCACTCAAGGCACAAGACCCCGGCAAGAGGAGCTTGCCGGGAAGGCCAACCAAGGCATCTCAAGGAACTTCCCGCGACGCGCCACGCGTCCCGGCAAGGCCCGGTGAGCGGCAAGCTCCCGGACGCGACAAGACAACGACCGCGGCAAGGCGCTTGCCGCGGCAAGGCGCTTGCCGCGGCAAGCTACCACTCTGTACCCACGCTCCAGCACATCCGCCAACGTGTCGCTCTAGGACCCTTCCAGGCGTACGTGGCGGGAGGTTGTGCAGCCAGCGGTGCGCGGTGGCAAGCGGCGCTGACAAGGTTGCCGTCGTGGCGAACGGTGGCGTACCTGATGGTCCCTTTTTGTACTATTTGGGCGACGCAGACGGGCATTTAATGCCCTTGTCCCCTGCCGTCAGGGTTAGGTATGATACACTGTACAGGTAGTTGTACCAACTACAACACCTTTTCATTTTTACCCTTAGCTGTGTTGCCACCTGTCGGTGACCCCTTGAGCATATAAAAGGAGGCCCATGCGCAACGTAGGGGGGTTCGAGGCAGAAGAACTCTCACGCTCGGTCTCGTTAGCTACTGGTGTGTACTGTAGCATTCAGCGCTCCTGAGCAAGAACTCAATACAAACCACAAAGCAGGAGTAGGGTTTTACGCATCCATGCGGCCCGAACCTGGGTAAACTGCTCGTGTGCTTCGCCTCGATCCGCTCTTCGTGCGATCTCCGCCCCCCACCGAACCGAAAGGGGCTCGGTCCCCATAGGTGCTCGTGGATCAGTTTCCCCGACATCTTTGGCGCAAAGGAGAAGATAGTGGTATGGACCAGGCGTCGTTCAAGAAAGTTTCGCCTTGCCGGGAAGCGAACAACAGAAAAGCTAAGTTGCCAAAGCTTGAGCAATCAGATTTTTAAATTTTTAAGTTATCTTCCTTGAACGACCGTGCTTTGTATGGAAAACCTGTGCGCGGAGGAACCAACTCGTAGCTAGTTGCGCCCTTAACTTTGTTTCGAGCTCGCTTAACAACTTTGTTTCGAGTCCACTCAACAACTTTGTTTCGAGTTCGCTCAACAACTTAAGTGAGCTGCAACTAGTTGCGACAAGGTTTCTTGTCGGTAACGGCACCGCCAGCAGGCTGCTGACGTCCCGCACTCAGCGCTCGCGGCTAAGGTGCCTACGCCGGCAAGTTCCCTAAAAGCGTAGGGCAAAAACATACAAAGGAAGGAATCAAGTAAAGGAAATAACATAGCAATCCTACCCAAAATAGAGTTATATTACAAGATAGCTTGTCGCAGCTCTAACAGATTGTTCTCATAATATGGCTAGCAGCGACAAGAAAAGAAGAAAACGAGCGGCCTAATCTACGCGATCGCCCTCAACCCTCTTGATCCCGCTCACCTTGTCCACAATGGGTGCGACAAGGGCCTTGAGCGCCTCCAAATCAGCATCCTGTGGCAGGGACTTGAGGACGTTGGTGAGGTTGAGGCCCGGGTTGCGGAAGGCCACCTTCACCAACACCTTTTGGAGAGCTCCCGCGCAGAGCTTGCGCGACTCGTCGGCCAGCTGCTTTGGGATCCTCTCCCGGAGTCGCTGGAGGGCCGTCGCCATGCCTTTGAAGAACAGAGTGAGCTTGGCGCTGGGTTGGAGGTTCTCATCGGAGGGATGCCCGAGATCCTCCATCCCCAGCTGCGCCAGCTCCTTGTCAATATCCGCGGCAGCGTTCACGAGACCCTCCGTCCAGTGCTCGACGGTCTCCCTGAAAGTGTTCTGGACGGCAGCAGCACTCGCCAGCAGCGCCTTCTCGGCCTTGATCTCCTCCTTCAAGGCCGCCTCCCGCTCCCTGGCGCCGTCCAGTGTCTTGGTCAAAGTGGTCAGCTTCAACTCAAGATCCGCGTTGGAGTCCTTGGCGGCTGCAAGCTGCTTGCCCTTCTCGGCGAGGCGGACCTGCAGCTCTGAGTTGCTGTGGGCGTCCTTCTCCCGCTCATGCTTGAGCACGGCAAGCTCTTCACCTCTCGCCTTGAGATCGGCCTCGAGCTGCGCCACCTTTGTCTCCAAATCCTTCTTGGCGACCTCGGCAGCTGCGGCAGCGTCCTCTGCTTGCTTGAGGGCTCCGCCAAGTGATCGCTCGCGCGCAGCAAGCTCCTCCTCGTGGCTGTCAAGATTGACCTTCCGCTGCGCTAGCTCGCCCTCCCGCGTGGACAGCTTCTCAGCGGCAAGCCGCTGCTGTTCTTCGACTTCAGCCTTCTCGAGGAAGAAGGCCTGCTGCTCCTCGGCAAGTTGCTCCCGCTCTTCTGCCAAGGACCAGAGAGCTGCCTGGTTGAGACCCCGGAGCTCCTCCGCACGCTTCTCGATGTCAGCTCCCGCCTTTGCGGCAAGCGCCTCTCGGGACTCCAGCTTGGCCTGCCGGGCGCGGTATAGCGACAACAGCTTCCGCAGCAGCTGCTCCTCCTCAGGCTCGCCGTTGCTGCTGCTCGGCGCATCGACCAGCGTCAGCCCAGCGGAGGCAAGCACCTATCAGTCGAAGCTCTCTCCTTCAACCGGCGCCCTGGAGAGCGACGCCCAGGGGAGGTTGATGAAGATGCCATCGCCGGCCTTCAGGTAGACACCTGGATGGGGCTCTTCGGAGCCTGACGCTGCGGCAGCGGCGGAGGGATCGATGGTCGGCGTAGCGCCAGGCGCTCCTGCGGCCTCAGGGCCGTCAGTGCAATCGCCGGACCCCTCGCCAGCTGCTGCGGCGGCAGCCTTGGCGGCCTCGTCGCCAGCAGGATCGTCAGCACCGGCCGCTTCTTCGGTGGCAGCGGCGTCGCCGGTGTCGCCGCTCGTATTCTCCTCGCCAGCAGCCTCCGTCTCCATCGGCTCCGCAGCAGATGGGTCTGACGGCAGGAAAGGGGAGAAAAACAGTCAATCAAATATCCAAAAAGAAGAATCAAAAGAAGAAAAGCCCAAGGGAAGTTTGAAGCGAGAGGATTACCTGCGGGAGCCGGCTCCTCGGCAGGCTCCCTTGCCGGAGAGCTTTCCCTTGGCGGCGCAGTCGTAGTCTCCGCCGGCGGGGGGGCGCTGGTGCTCTCCTTTGCCGGAGAGCTCTCCCTTACCGGAGGACTCTCCCTTGCCGGAGAACTCCCCCTTGCCGGAGAGCTCCCCCTCGCCGGAGGACTCCCCCTTGCCGGAGGACTCTCCCTGGCAGCGTAGTCGAAGCAGATGGCACGTCGGGGGCGGTCTCCGGACGCCCCTGGTCTGGCTGCTCTGCTCCTACACAAATCAACAAACAAATGTCAGCAAAGAAAGAGCACCCACGCACGCCTAACAGCGGAAAGTGAACCATATACTTACGCTGGGGGCTGCTCTGAAGATTAGTTGCCGGGTCCGGCAAGGTGGTCTCGGTGGGTTCGTCCTCAACGATGATCACCTCCTCTCTCCTCGCCGGGACCTTGGCTCTCTTTGCCGCTCTTTGGGCCAGAGTCCTGAAAAGGAATAAGTCCGGAATGAAGCAAATGAGATACAAGACAGAACAGCAAAAATTGAAGAAATACAAGAATCTTACTCTTCTTCTTCCTCGTCGGAGCTGAGCGCAGAGAAGTCGAAGTCCGGCTCACGTCCAGCGCGAGGAGGCGGAGGAGTAGGCTCCCTTGGCCGCTTGGCGGGAGCAGTGGCGGTGGTCTGAGATGACCCCGCTCCGGCTGCCGCCGTGGCGTGGGGAGCGGCAGGAGCAGAAGCGGCGGTCCGGGAAGACCCCGCTCCTGTTGCTGCAGAAGCGCGAGGTGCTCCCGCGGCAACCGTGCTTGCCGCGGTGGAGCATGTCGCGCGGCGCGGCGGCTGTTGGCTCGTCTGCCGCTCCGCAACGTCCCCGGCCTTGCGGAGACGCCTTCTTGGTGGAGCTGGGGGCTCTGCTTGCGGCGAGCTGCCCGAAGATGAGGAGGAAGAGAGTCGATCTCCAGCGAGCCGCTCGTATCCTCAGCGGGCTCGCTCAACTCGACGTCATGCCCGGCACGGCTTGCCGCCTCTATTGCCTCTGCCTCCTCCTCGCCGGCAAAGTCCTCTCGCTCGGCAAGGCTTGCCGCCTTTGCTGCCTCTGCCTCCTCCACGGTAAATCTGAACTCGCCCGCGGCTGCGGCTGCCGCCGCCTCTTCCAGCCTAGTGGTGATACGCTTAAGCTCCGTATCGGTGGTGTCGTGGGTGAGGCCCTTCTTCTCATCGGAACGAATCGACACTTCTTCCAAGCTGTCGAAGAACTCCTGCACGGCGTCATCTGCAGGCTCTTGCCAAGTTGGGTCAATCCCATGAGAGTCGCACAGCGGCATCATTGCGCGAATGCGGCTGAGCGCGGAGTTGTTGCACAGCGGGACGACACCCCTCGGCAACCTGAACACTTCGGGATGCTGAGGATCATACTTGAATAGCTCCTGGAGCATCGCATTGAGCTCCAGGACAGTGAAGTTGAAGTTGAGGCCCGGGCGCAGCCTCATGATGTCCGCCGCATTCTCAAACTCCCAGGCGGGTCTCTTCCTCTCCTGCAGGGGGGCGATGCGGCGGCGAAGGAAATCTGCGCCAACTGCACCTACAGTAAGCCCGGCAAGCCTGAGGCGTTGGATTCGGGCGACGGCAATCTTCAACCTATCGTCTTCCGGGGCCATGTTGCTCCAGTCGCTTCTGCGCACTACTGGGGTTTAGCGACAGGCGGTAAAAGGCTGCGGGTTCTCCTCGACAATCCAGCACCAGTTTGCTCTCCACTCCTCCCACTTGCCGCGGAGCTCTCCCTCCAGATAAGCTTCCTTCTTGTGGGCCCTCGAGATCTAGGAGACTCCGCCGGATAAAGGCTCTCCTCTCTCAACTCGGGGCATGAAGAAGTGGCGGAAAAGGGCTACATTTGGATGGACTCCGACAAAGTTTTCGCAGAGATGTGCGAAAACTGCCATGGTCAGAACGGCATTGGGGGTGAAGTCAAGGAGGCGGAACCCGTAGGTGTTCATAATGTCGCAGAAAAATTCAGAGAAAGGCGGGCAGAGCCGGCAGTAGAAGAACAAGGTGAAGAAAGGGTATCCATTCGGAGCCGTTTTCCATGCGATGGCTGGAAGTACCTTCGTGCGCGGGTGCGCCCGCATCTCCCCCGACCAGAAGAGGTAGTAGCACTCCCTCATCTCCCTCGCGGCAAGCTTGGGGGGAAGACAGCCCGCTCCTTTCGCAGCGCCGCAAGCCGCTGCGCCTCGGCCGACTTCGCGCCCTTCCCCTTGTCGGTTTTTGGAGCCATTGCGGAAGTGGTGAGGGAGGTCGACGGCGTCGGTGGTGCTGGTGGCGATGGGGGCGGAGCGCTGCTCTCTTTCAGCTTTGGGAAGAAGGGGAGCGGCGGAGATTTTCGAGGTTGGAGTAGCAACGGGCGGATGGGCGAACTGCCCGTGTTTCCCCTGCTTATAAAGAGGGAGGGGGCGGAGGTTCCGCCTTTTCCGAATAAAGAAACCGCCCACGATCTCTCCCACGACGCCGCAATCAACGCGTGCCGTTCGGGGAGGGCGCGGTGGATACGGAGAAAGATACGGCGTAACCCAGGCCGCGCGTGCCCGTGCCCTGTTTTGGGCCTGGCCCAACAGCGCTCGGCACCGTGTATGGCCCAGGCCCGGGGGCTCCTGTCGGTGTACTAGAGTAGGGGTACCCTAGTATCCCGAACTTGTGCACGGGCAGTCGCAGCACCCCCGCGGCAAGGCTTTCCGTGTGGCCGCCAAGGTCCTCCGTGGCTCCTTTGGAGCCATTCAAGAACAAAGTATTCAAGCCAAGGAGACGAGGCCCCGGCAAGAGGAGCTTGTCGGGAAGGCCACTCAAGGCACAAGACCCCGGCGAGAGGAGCTTGCCGGGAAGGCCAACCAAGGCATCTCAAGGAACTTGCCGCGACGCGCCACGCGTCCCGGCAAGGCCCGGTGAGCGGCAAGCTCCCGGACGCGACAAGACAACGACCACGGCAAGGTGCTTGCCGTGGAAAGCTACCACTCTGTACCCACGCTCCAGCACATCCGCCAACGTGTCGCTCTAGGACCCTTCCAGGCGTACGTGACGGGAGGCTGTGCAGCCAGCGGTGCGCGGTGGCAAGCGTCGCTGACAAGGTTGCCATCGTGGCGAACGGTGGCGTCCCTGACGGTCCCTTTTTGCACTGTTTGGGTGACGCAGACGGGCATTTAATGCCCTTGTCCCCTGCCATCAGGGTTAGGTATGATACACTGTACAGGTAGTTGTACCAACTACAACACCTTTCCATTTTTACCCTTATCTGTGTTGCCACCTGTCGGTGACCCCTTGAGCATATAAAAGGAGGCCCATGCGCAATGTAGGGGGGGTTCGAGGCAGAAGAACTCTCACGCTCGGTCTCGTTAGCTGTTGGTGTGTACTGTAGCACTTAGCGCTCCTGAGCAAGAACTCAATACAAACCACAAAGCAGGAGTAGGGTTTTACGCATCCGTGCGGCCCGAACCTGGGTAAACTGCTCGTGTGCTTCGCCTCGATCTGCTCTTCGTGCGATCTCCGCCCCCCGCCGAACCGAAAGGGGCTCGGTCCCCATAGGTGCTCGTTGATCAGTTTCCCCGACAAAACTTGATGATGCATTATGGGCCTATAGAACAGCATACAAAAATCCTATGGGTATGTCTCCATATCAAAATGGTTTATGGAAAAGCATTGCACTTACCTCTTGAGCTAGAACATAAGGCATATTGGGCTATTAAAGAGCTCAATTTTTATGAATGGAGAACCCAGGGCTATGAGAATGCCAAGTTGTTTAAAGAAAAAGTTAAAAGATGGCATGAAAAAGGATACAAAAGCGTGAGTTTAATGTAGGTGATTATGTATTGCTATACAACTCTCGTTTAAGATTTTTTGCAGGGAAACTTCTCTCTAAATGGGAAGGACCTTACGTTATCGAGGAGGTCTATCGTTCCGGTGCCATAAAAATCAACAACTTCGAAGGCACAAATCCGAAGGTGGTGAACGGCCAAAGAATCAAACATTATATCTCAGGTAATCCTATAAATGTTGAAATCAATGTTATTGAAACCATAACCCCGGAGGAATTCATAAGGGACACTTTCCAGAACGATTCAGACCCTGAAAAGGAAGGGGTATGTGGTATGGTAAGTAAACTGACTCCAAAACAGTTCTAAATGCAATTTTCCACCGTTTTGGAATATTTAGAAAAATAAGTGGCAGTCCGGAAGAGACACGAGGCGTCCATGAGGGTGGAGGGCGCGCCCCCTTCCCCTGGGCGCGCCCCCTGCCTCGTGGGCACCTCGTGTGCCTCCCGGACTCCGATTTCTTGTAGGTTACTCCTTTTGGTCGGTAAAAAATCATTATATATTCTCCCGAAGGTTTTGACCTCTGTATCACGCCAAAATCCTCTGTTTTTGTTTTGAGTTGTTTCCATCACAGATAGAAGCAATATGTCGTCCCAGGATTCGGAGGGAGAAAGCTATGTGGCTGATTCCATTGCGGACCCAAAGGTCTATGGGGACTGGGAGCATTATGGTTGGACCACAGAGGAAGAAGAAGACCATGATCCCAAGGGAAAGGATTGGACTAGCTCAGAAGAAGACGAAGTCCCTCTACCTCAACCTGGGGACATGCATGTGGAGTTCAAAAAGTCAAGCCTCCCCGACAGAGCAAAGAAATCTAAGATCGAATTTATCCCTTTTCACCTCTTGCAGGAAAACAAGGAGGCACTATGGAAGAAAATATTAAACCTTGAGCAGGAGATCAATGATCTAAGGGAGCAAAATTCTGCCCTTAAGCGCAAGTTAAGGAAGAAGCCTACATCACCACCACCGAAGAAGGGGACATAATCATATGGGTATGGGCACTCCCCTTGGCAACTGCCAAGCTTAGGGGAGGTTCCCCAGTATCGTATCACCATCACACTCCTATCTTTACTGTTTTTTTCTTAGTTCGATCCTTTTGGTAGTATCTTGATCTAGGAGAATAAAGTTGGCATGATCTAGTTGTGAGATTTTGCTTTATGATCTTTACCCTTTGTAATTGAGTCCGTGAGCTATATAATAAAGATTAGTGTTGAGTCAAGGGCTTGATTTCCTCACTTTGGTCATGATAGAATAAAAGAAAACATAAAAAGTATCAAAGAGATCCTATTGATCTTATGGGAAGTAATGACTTCACGTAAAAAGAGTATGATGAGTAAAAGTTGTTGAGAGTAGAAAAACATAGTTTTGGTCCTCGTTGCAATTAATAAGAAGTAATAAAGAAACAGAGGTTTCACATACAAATATACTATCTTGGACATCTTTTACGATTGTGAGCACTCATTAAAATATGACATGCTAAAGAGTTGATGTTGGACAAGGAAGACAACATAATGGGTTATGTTTTCTTATATCTAAAATTTAGAGATATTAAAACAGAGCACTAATCCAACCATCTCAGGCCATTAGCGTTCACAGCCGTTGGATCTTCAGTTTTAGGCGTTTTCGGCCGTCCAATTTCCCTCAATCATGCGCTTTCTCACCCTGTTCGTCTGGAACCAGCCGTACCCATGTTGGGCCGCTGCTCTGGCAGCATTTTTTAGCGTCTGGTGTGTACTTGGGCCTAATGGGCTAGAGGTCCCCAGTCCCGCGAAGCCATATAAAACATACAGTCCTCTACACGACCTTGTTTTCTCGTTCACGCACAGACGCAGCAGTTGCATGCGCGTGGCTATATAAAAAAACAAATCACGTGCGCATGGAGTGACTCCCATGGCCACCGCGCCTGAGGTCTGACTGACGCGACGGACGGTGTCGTGTGCCAACTGCCTTCGGGTCCGATCAAGATGGGCAGTGCCCGAGGGATGCAGATCGATACCTGTCGACTCGGTATCACTCGCCGGCGATTCAATACCATTCACAGGGCTTTATTGGCATTAGATGTGCATGCCCGTGGAGGATAATTACAGGTCAGTTACCATGGCGCTTCCTGTACTCCCCGCGTGTCCATATATTCCCTCCTTCCTTCGGTCCTTCCTCTCATCGGGCTACGTCGCGACCAAGGCAACAGACCAGTGGCTGATTCCTCTGCTCCTCAACCCCTCGCTTTCCGTCCACGGCGCAGCGACCATGCCCTCGGGAGCGAACTGGCTGCAGGGCAAACCGAGGCGGGAGCACGACTTTGCTACGCAGGGGGGAAAGTGGTTGCGTTGGGTCAAGCAAAGGCAGCGCAAGGAGCTGCCCTCCCACATCGCGGAGGTGGTAGACAAGTAGGCCGAATGCAAGAACGTCTTGGGCAAGCGTTCCAATGCCAGGTATACAAATTCCATGGAAAAAATAGGGGCACACGTCTCTCCAAAGTATCCATGGCTTGATTAGATAATTGTATCAGATATGAGGGTTAAATTGACACTACATACTTACTGAAATACTAAATGCCTAAAATTTTGGACTTAGCACTGACTTTTATTGCTCCACTGATTGTAATAGAGATGGATGAAAACGTACCGATACAATTGCTTGAAAGTATCACCTTATTACTAATTTTAACCGAAAGAGGTTTGATGTTTTTTAAGAGATATTCAGGTTAACGCCACCAAAAGTTCTTACATGTAGTATACATGTTCTTGATTATATTCATGCAAGATTTTGGCCTTTGATTGCAGGTTGCTAATACTTTTGACAGAATTTACTGAAAAGGTCGGACTTAATATTTACTGTCTATCAATCCTTTACTGGTACTACATAAATTCATGAATATCTTATGATAGAGTTGACAGTTGACAGTTAGGGTGTGGCAAAGCTGGGGCACTGGTTTAGTTTCACCGGCTTTTTCCATAATTATAAATGTGTTGCTTGTCATATATTTCAGGTAAATCATTAGCTAGATTTTGGTGGATGGGAGAACTGAAGAGACGAGGAAACTAAAATCTTATGGTTGGTTGGCAGGCAAAAAGATGAGAACAATGGACGAGATAAGTTTCTCTATTATAGGAATATCTTGACCTGAAAGCAAAGGAAAAACTGTTGTAAAGACATAGTAGGAACCAAGATGGATTGAAAAGATGCAGGATTTGCTGAATATACAAGTACATATATATATATATAGGAAAATGGTTGTGTACTCCTGGGAGTACGTACTCCCGCTCCTCATATACCATATAGATGAATATTTTATACCTCTTTATTATTTTTAATATACTTCATTAGTAATTATTAGATACCCCAAAATGATTTTTATGAAAAAATTCATGTGAGTTTATATATTTTAAATGTTTACGTATATACTGATGTGTTTGTACGTGAAAAGGGTATATTACAAAAAGTACGTCGCAGATGATATTTTTTCACCAAAACTCATATTGGGGTATCTTAGAATATTTAATGAAGTATATTGAGAATGATAAAGAAGTATAATTAATGCGTATATGAGGTATATTGAGGATGGGAGTACATACACCCAGGAGTACAGAAGAGGAGTCCTATATATATATATATATATATATATATATATATATATATATATATATATATATATATATATATATATATATATATATAATTTTCTGAATTTATGATCTATCCCCAATTAGTAGTTTACTTGTGATCTCTAAGATCAAAGTGACCATGTTATAATTTGACATATCCACAAAACAACTAAATTTTCCTTCTTCCAATATACAAGTCACTGAATACGAAAATTCTGAGAAATTTATATTGAACTAACGTATGGGCGCTCGGATTGGACTTTGTCTGTTTTCTGGGCAAGTGAGCGAACCATTCATACGAAGTGAGCCATCTAAGCATCGCCAATGTTGAACAGACGCCATGAATTTTTTTGTGTATGGCAAACGACCAAATGAAAGTCCAGCCATCTCACGAAAACGTACTAACCTAATTCTTTTTTGGCTATCGTCCTAATTTCCTTACAATACATTTTCCTCATCCAACGACACACACCTACAAATTACAAATATTGTTTTTTCAATAACTAACACTAAAAATACAACCGCAAATAGTTGTATCAAATATAAATATTAAAGTGCCAAAATTGATTGGCGCAGCAACGCGCGCCTTCAATGATCTAGTAAAGTATATTGTCATGGATCATCCAACATGTTGAGGTTGCCTTTCCCCTCATGCTAGCCAAAACTCCTTGTACCAAGTAGAGATACTACTTGTGCTTCCATACATCCTTAAATCCAGTTTTTCCATGAGAGTCCATCATACCTACCTATGGATTGAGTAAGATCCTTCAAGTAAGTTGTCATGTTGCAAATTCGCTAAAATATGTATGATTTATTAGTGTGGAGGAAATAAGCTTTATACGATCTTGTGATATGGAAGTAATAAAAGCGACGGACTGCATAATAAAGGTCCTTATCACAAGTGGCAATATAAAGTGACGTTCTTCTGTGCTAAGACTTTGTGCATCCAACCATAAAAGCACATGACAACCTATGCTTCCCTCTGCGAAGGTCCTATCTATTATCTCTGCCTTATAAGGGTCAAGGTGAAAATCATCTTTCCTTTTTACATTTTATCCTTTGGCAAGCACATTGTGTTGGAAAGATCCTGACATATATACCCAATTGGATGTAAGTTATCATGGTCTATTACTGTTGATGTTACCCTTGAGGTAAAAGGTTGGGAGGCAATACCATAAGCCCCTATATTTCTCTGTGTCCGATTAAAACTCCATACCCATAAATATTGCATGAGTGTGAGCAATTGTCAAAGACTATATGATAGTTGAGTATGTGGGCTTGCTGAAAAGCTCTTATATTGACTCTTTCTGATGTTATGATAAACTGCAATTGCTTCAATGACCAAGATCATAGTTTGTTGGTTTTCAATGAAGTTTCTGATTCATACTTGACATTGTGAATGAATTGTTACTTTAGCATGAGAATCATATGACAATATATTATATATGTTTTTGTTATGAGATTGATCATGATGCCCTCACGTCTGTATTTTATTTTTATCGACACCTCTATCTCTAAACATGTGGACATCTTTTTCGATATCGGCTTTCGCTTGAGGACAAGCGAGGTCTAAGCTTGGGGGAGTTGACACGTCCATTTTGCATCATGCTTTTATGTTGACATTTATTGCATTATGGGCTCTTATTACATGTTATGTCACAATACTTATGCCCTTTCTCTCTTATTTTACAAGGTTTACATGAAGAGGGAGAATGCCGGCAGCTGGAATTCTGGGTTGGAAAAAAAGCAAACTCTGGAAAAATATTCCGCACAACTCAAAAAGCTCTGAAACTCCACAGGACACCGTTTCAGAAAATATAAAAAATATCTGGCAAAACAAGATCACCAGGGGGGCCACCACCTGTCCACGAGGGTGGGGGCGCCCCCCCTCTGGGCGCGCCCCCCTGCCTCGTGGGCCCCCTGATGGCCCCCCGATGCCCATCTTCTCCTATATGAGGTGTTTTGACCAGGAAAAATCATAAGGAGGCTTTCGGGACCAGACGCCGCCGTCTCGAGTCGGAACCTTGGCAGAAACCAATCTAGGGCTCCGGCAGAGCTGTTCTGCCAGGGATACTTCCCTCCGGGAGGGGGAAATCATCACCGCTGTCGTCACCAACAACTCTCCCATCTTGGGGAGGGCTATCTTCATCAACATACTCACCAGCACCATCTCCTCTCAAACCCTAGTTCATCTCTTGTATTCAATCTTTGTACCCAAACCTCAGATTGGTACCTGTGCATTGCTAGTAGTGTTGATTACTCCTTGTAGTTGATGCTAGTTGGTTTATTTGGTGGAAGATCATATGTTCAGATCCATTATGCATATTAATACCCCTCTAATCATGAACAATATTATGTCTTGTGAGTAGTTACTTTTGTTCCTGAGGACATGGGAGAAGTCTTACTGTTAGTAGTCATGTGAATTTGGTATTCATTCGATATTTTGATGAGATGTATGTTGTCTCTCCTCTATTGGTGTCATGTGAACGTCGACTACATGACACTTCACCATTATTTGGGCCTAGAGGAAGGCATTGGGAAGTAATAAGTAGATGATGGGTTGCTAGAGTGAGAGAAGCTTAAACCCTAGTTTATGCGTTGCTTCGTAAGGGGATGATTTGGATCCACTTGTTTCATGCTATGGTTAGGTTTACCTTAATACTTCTTTTGTAGTTGTGGATGCTTGCATTAGAGGTTAATCATAAGTGGGAGGCTTGTCCAAGTAAGGACAGCACCCAAGCACCGGTCCACCCACATACCAAATTATCAAAGTACCGAACGTGAATCAGATGATCGTGATGAAAACTAGCTTGATGATAATTCTCATGTGTCCTCGGGAGCGCTTTCCTTCATATAAGAGTTTGTCCAGGCTTGTCCTTTGCTACAAAAAGGATTGGGCCATCTTGCTGCACCTTATTTACTTTACCTTTTGTCACTTTCTACCAATTACCTTATCACAAAACTATCTGTTACCTATAATTTCAGTGCTTGCAGAAAATACCTTACTGAAAATTGCCTATCATTTCCTTCTGCTCCTCGTTGGGTTCGACACTCTTACTTATCGAAAGGGCTATGATAGACTCCCTACACTTGTGGGTCATCATGCACCCATTGGGGAGTCGGGTGCTTCACCCACCCGAACTGGTATCCCACTTGAACGATAGTACTTCTGCCACATGGAATCTCGTGAAACTAGAGGAGGTATGTTTACCCTTTAACATCACAGTTGATACGTTTCCAACGTATCTATACTTTTTGATTGTTCCATGCTATTATATTATCTGTTTTGGATGTTTTATATGCATTAATATGCTATTTTATATGATTTGGGACTAATCTATTAACCTAGAGCCCAGTGCCAGTTTCTATTTTTCCCTGTTTTAGAGTTTCGCAAAAAAGGAATACCAAACGGAGTACGAACGTAATAAAACTTACGCGATGATTTTTATTGGACAAGAAGACACCCAGGAGACTTGGAGTGCAAGTCAGAAGAGCCACGAGGCGGCCACAAGGGTGGAGGGCGCGCCCACGGGGGAAGAGCGCGACCCCCAACCTTGTGGGCCCCTCGTAACCTCCTCACATAGATCTTCCTCCTATATATAATCTTATACCCCAAAAACATCCAGGGGAGCCACGAAACCACTTTTCTACCGCCGCAACCTTCTGTACCCGCGATATCCCATTTTGGGGCCTTTTCCAGCATCCTGGCGGAGGGGGATTCGATCATGGAGGGCTTCTATATCAAAACCATTACCTCTTCGATGAAGCGTGAGTAGTTTACTTCAGACCTACGGGTCCACAGCTAGTAGCTAGATTGCTGCTTCTCTCTCTTTGATTCTCAATACAAAGTTCTCCTCGATATTCTTGGAGATCTATTCGATGTAATACTCTTTTGCGGTGTGTTTGCCGAGATCCAACGAATTGTGGATTTATGATCAGCTTATCCATGAATATTATTTGAATTTCCTTTGAACTCTTATATGCATGATTTGATATCTTTGCAAGTCTATTCGAACTATCGATTTGGTTTGGCCAACTAGATTGGTTTTTCTTGCAATGGGAGAAGTGCTTAGCTTTGGGTTCAATCTTGCGGTGTCCTTTCCCAGTGGCAGTGGGGGCAACAAGGCACGTATTGTATTGTTGCCATCAAGGATAAAAAGATGGTGTTTTCATCATATTGCTTGAGTTAATTCCTATACATCATGTCATCTTGCTTAAGCCATTACTCTGTTCTTTATGAACTTAATACTCTAGATACATGTTGGATAGCGGTCGATGTGTGGAGTAATAGTAGTAGATGCAGAATAGTTTCGGTCTACTTGACACGGACGTGATGCCTATATTCATGATCATCGCCTTAGATATCGTCATAACTTTGCACTTTTCTATCAATTGATCGGCAGTAATTTGTTCACCCACCGTAATATTTTCTATCTTCAGAGAAGCCTCTAGTGAAACCTATGGCCCCGGGTCTATTTTCCATCTTACAAGTTTCCGATCTACAAATCTAGTTTCCTATTTACTTTCTTTGCAATCTTTTACTTTCCGTTCCATAAACCAAAAATATTACTTTACCATTTATCCATCTCTATCAGATCTCACTTTGCGAATAACCGTGAAGGGATTGACAACCCCTTTGTCGTGTGGGTTGCAAGTTGGTGTTTGTTTGTGCAGGTATTCGGTGGCTTATTGCGTTGTCTCCTACTGGATTGATTCCTTGGTTCTCAAAACTAAGGGAAATACTTACGCTACTTTGCTGCATCACCCTTACCTCTTCAAGAGAAAAACCAACGAATGCTCAAGAGGTAGCAAGAAGGATTGCTGGCGCCGTTGCCGGGGAGATCTACACCAAGCCAAGACATACCAAGTACCCATCATAAACTCTCATCCCTCGCATTACATTATTCGCCATTCGCCTCTCGTTTTCCTCTCCCCAACTTTTAAAGCAGTTTTCGAAAAGCTTCGCCTTTTCTTCGCCCCTCTTCCATTCGTCTTTTTTGCTTGCTTTTTGCGTGCTCGTGTGTTGGATTGCTTGCTCTGTCACAATGGCTCAAGATAATACCAAATTGTGTGACTTTTCCAACACCAATAATAATGATTTTATTAGTACTCCGATTGCTCCCGATGCTAATGCAGAATCTTGTGAAATTAATACCGCTTTGCTGAATCTTGTTATGTAAGATTAATTTTCCGGCCTTCCCAATGAAGATGTCGCATCCCATCTTAACAATTTCTTTGATTTGTGTGATATGCAACAGAAAAAAGATGTGGATAATGATATTGTTAAGTTGAAGTTATTTCCGTTGTCGCTTAGGGATCGCGCTAAACTTGGTTTTCATCTTTGCCTAAAAATTAGTATGGATTCATGGAATAAGTGCAAAGATGCTTTTATTTCCAAGTACTTTCCTCCCGCTAAGATCATCTCGATATTACGAATTTTAAGCAACTTAATCATGAACATGTTGCACAATCTTTGGAGAGGATGAAATTGATGATTAGAAATTGCCCTACTCATGGTTTGAATTTGTGGATGATTGTACAAAAAAATTATGCCGGATTGAAATTTTCTTCTAGAAATCTTTTAAATTCGGTCGTGGGAGGCACTTTTATGGAAATTACTTTAGGAGAAGCTACTAAACTCCTAGATAATATTATGGTTAATATTTCTCAATGGCATACTCAAAGATCTTCCACTAGTAAAAAAGCGCATGCAATTGAAGAAATTAATGTTTGAGTGGAAAGATGGATGAGCTTATGAAATTGTTTGCTAATTAGAATGCTCCTATTGATCATAATTATATGCCTTTGTCTACTTTGATTGAAAACAATAATGAATCTATGGATGTGAATTTTGTTGGTAGGAACAATTTTGGTAATAACGCGTACAGAGGTAATTTTAATCCTAGGCCGTTTCCTAGTAATTCCTCTAATAATTATGGTAATTCCTATAACAATTCTTATGGAAATTATAATAAGATGCCCTCTGAATTTGATAATAGTGTTAAAGAATTTATTAGTTCGCAAAAGAATTTCAACGCATTGATTGAAGAAACATTGCTTAAGATTGATGATTTGGCTACGAACATGGATATAATTTCTCTTGATGTTGATTCTTTGAAACTTAGATCTATTCCATCAAAGCATGATATCAATGGGTCTCTCAAAGCCATGAGAATTTCCATTGATGAGTGCAAAGAAAGAACCGCTAAGATGCGTGTTAAGAAAGATTAGTTTATAAAAGCGTGTTCTTGTAGTTTCCGTGAAAATAATGATGAAGATCTTAAAGTGATTGATGTGACTCCTATTCAATCTTTGTTTTCCAATGTAAATCTTGATAAATATGGGACTGGATATGAGTCAACTTTAGTTATAAGGCGTCCCAAAAAATTAGAGTTTTTAGATCTTGATGCAAAAATTGATAAAAGTGGGATTGGAGAGGTCAAAACCTTAGATAGCAATGAACCCACTCTCTTGGATTTCAAGGAATTTAATTATGATAATTGCTCTTTGATAGATTTTATTTCCTTGTTGCAAACCATGTTGAATTCTCCTCATGCTTATAATCAAAACAAAGCTTTTAGAAAATATATCATTGATGCTATGCTGCAATCTTATGAAGAAAAGCTTAATTTGGAAGTTTCTATCCCTAGAAAACTTTATGATGAGTGGGAACCTACTATTAAGATTAAAATTAAAGATTATGAATGCCATGCTTTGTGTGATTCGGGTGCTAGTGTTTCCACGATTCCAAAAACTTTATGTGATGTGTTCGGTTTCCATGAATTTGATGATTGTTCTTTAAATTTGCATCTTGCGGATTCCACTATTAAGAAACCTATGGGAAAAATTAATGATGTTCTTATTGTTGCAAATAGGAATTATGTGCCTATAGATTTCACTATTCTTGATATAGATTGCAATCCTACATGTCCTATTATTCTTGGTAGACCTTTCCTTAGAACGATTGGTGCAATTATTGATATGAAAGAAGGAAGCGCTAGATTTCAATTTTATTTAAGAAAAGTCATGGAACACTTCCCAAGAAAGAAAATTAAATTGCCTTATGAATCTATTATGAGAGCCACTTATGGATTGCATGCCAAAGATGATAACACTTAGATCTATTCGTGATTTATGCCTAGCTAAGGGCGTTAAACAATAGCGATGGTTGGGAGGCAACCCAAATTTATTTTTGTTCTTGCTTTTTAGGTCATGTTTGGCAATAAATATTTTATCTAGCCTCTGGTTAGAGTGGTTTTGTGTTTGAATTAGTGTTTGTGCCAACTAAGACCTATGGGATAACCTACGGTGATAGTTGATTTGATCTTGTTGAAAAACAGAAACTTTTGCACTCATGAAAACAGTTATCATTTTTTATCAAGAATGTGATAAAATACTGATTCGTTTTGAAGAAGATTAATAAACAAGTTTTCTAGTATTTCCTATTTTCTCAGGATTTTTGGAGTTACAGAAGTATTCCAACTATTCAGATTGCTATAGACTGTTCTGTTTTTGATAGATTCTGTTTTTCGCATGTTGTTTGCATATTTTCATGCATCTATGGCTAGTATCGTGGGTATGAACCATAGAAAAGTTGGAATACATTATATATTACACCAATATAAATAAATAATGAGTTCACAACGGTACCAAAAGTGGTGATTTATTTTCTTATACTAACGGAGCTTACGAGATTTTCTATTGGAGTTTTGTGTTGTGAAGTTTTCAAATTTTGGGTAAGGATTTGATGGAATATGGAATAAGGAGTGACAAGAGCTTAAGATTTGGGATGCACAAGTCACCCCAAGGTAATATTCAAGGATGTCAAAAAGCCTAAGCTTGGGGATGCCCCGGGAAGGCATCCCCTCTTTCGTCTTCGTCTATCAGTAACTTTACTTGACGCTATATTTTTATTCACCACATGATATGTGTTTTGCTTGGAGAATCTTGCATGATTTGAGTCTTTGCCTTTTAGTTTGACACAATCATACTTGTTGTACACACCTTTTGATAGAGACACGTATGAATCGTGATTTATTATAATGCTCTATGTGCTTCACTTATATCTTTTGAGCTAGGCAAAATTTGCTCTAGTGCTTCACTTATATCTTTTTAGAGCACGGCGGTGGTTTTATTTTATAGAAATTTATGAACTCTCGCACTTCACTTACATTATTTTGAGAGTCTCTAAACAGCATGGTAATTTGCTTTGGTTATAAAACTAGCCCTAATATGATAGGCATCCAAGAGGGATATAATAAAAATTTCATATAAAGTGCATTGAATACTATGAGAAGTTTGATTCCTTATGATTGTTTTGATATATGAAGATGGTGATATTAGAGTCATGCTAGTAAGTAGTTGTGAATTTGAGAAATACTTGTGCTAAAGTTTGTGAGTCTTGTAGCATGCACGTATGGTGAACCGTTATGTGATGAAGTCGGAGCATGATTTTTTTGATTGTTTTCCTTATGAGTGGTGGTCGAGGACGAGCCATGGTATTTTCCTACCAATCTATCCCCCTAGGAGCATGTGCGTAGTACTTTGTTTCAAGAAATAATAGATTTTTGCAATAAGTATGTGAGTTCTTTATGACTAATGTTGAGTCCATGGAGTATTCGCACTCTCACCTTTCCGCCATTCCTAGCCTCTCTAGTACCGCGCAACTATCGCCGGTACCATAAACCCACCACATATCCTTCCTCAAAACAGCCACCATACCTACCTATTATGGGATTTCCATAGACATTCCGAGATATATTGCCATGCAACTTTCCACCGTTCCGTTTATTATGACACACTCCATCATTGTCATATTGCTTTGCATGATCATGTAGTTGACATCGTATTTGTGGCAAAACCACCGTTCATCATATTTTTTATACATGTCACTCTTGATTCATTGCACATCCCGGTACACCGCTGGAGGCATTCACATAGAGTCATATTTTTGTTCTAGTATCGAGCTGTAATTCTTGAGTTGTAACTAAATAAAAGTGTGATGATCTTCATTATTAGAGCATTGTCCCATGTGAGGAAAGGATGATGGAGACTATGATTCCCCCACAAGTCGGGGTGAGACTCCGGACGAAAAATAAATAATGAAAGAAAAAAAGAGGCCAAAAAATGAGAAGGCACAAATAAAAAAAAGAAAAAGGAAAAATGAGAGAAAAAGAGAGAAGGGACAATGTTACTATCCTTTTTGCCACACTTGTGCTTCAAAGTAGCACCATGATCTTCATGATAGAGAGTCTCCTATGATATCACTTTCATATACTAGTGGAAAATTTTCATTATAGAACTTGGCTTGTATATTCCAATGATGGGCTTCCTCAAACACCCGAGGTCTTCATGAGCAAGCAAGTTGGATGCACACCCACTTAGTTTCTTTTTTGAGCTTTGATAAACTTATAGCTATAGTGCATCCGTTGCATGGCAATCCCTACTCACTCACATTGATATCTATTAATAGGCATCTCCATGGCCCGTTGATACGCCTAGTTGATGTGAGACTATCTCCTTTTTTTGTCTTCTCCACAACCATCGTCTATTCCACCTATAGTGCTATGTCCATGGCTCACGCTCATGTATTGCGTGAAAGTTGAAAAAGTTTGAGAACATCAAAAGTATGAAACAATTGCTTGGCTTGTCATCAGGGTTGTGCATGATTTAAATATTTTTTGTGATGAAGATAGAGCATAGCCAGACTATATGATTTTGTAGGGATAAGCTTTCTTTGGCCATGTTATTTTGAGAAGACATAATTTTTTTAGTATGATTGAAGTATTATTGTTTTTATGTCAATATTAAACTTTTGTTTTGAATCTTACGAATCTGAACATTCATGCCACAATAAAGAGAATTACATGGATAAATATGTTAGGTAGCATTCCACATAAAAAATTCTGATTTTATCATTTACCTACTCGAGGACGAGCAGGAATTAAGCTTGGGGATGCTTGATACGTCTCCAACGTATCTATAATTTTTTATTGTTCCATGCTATTATATTATCTGTTTTGGATGTTTTAAATGCATTAATCTGCTATTTTATATATTTTTGGGACTAACCTATTAACCTAGAGCCTAGTGACAGTGCCAGTTTTTTGTTTTTTTCCTTGTTTTAGAGTTTCGCAGAAAAGGAATACCAGACAGAGTCGAAACAGAATAAAACTTTCGTCATGATTTTTCTTGGACCAGAAGATACCCACGAGACTTGGAGTGCAAGTCAGAAGAGCCACGAGGCGGCCACAAGGGTGGAGGGCGCGCCCCCAACCTTATGGGCCCCTCGTAGACCTCCTGATGTAGATCTTCCTCCTATATATACTCTTATACCCCCAAAAACTTCCAGGGGAGCCATGAAACCACTTCTCCACTGCTGCAACCTTCTGTAGCCGTGAGATCCCATCTTGGGGCCTTTTCCGGCATCCTGCCGGAGGGGGATTCGATCACAGAGGGCTTCTATATCAATACCATTGCATCTTCAATGAAGCATGAGTAGTTTACTTCAGACCTACGGTTCCATAGCTAGTAGCTAGATTGCTTCTTCTCTCGCTTTGATTCTCGATACAAAGTTTTCCTCGATGTTCTTGGAGATCTATTCGATGTAATACTCTTTTGCGGTGTGTTTGCCGAGATCTGATTGAAGGAAATATGCCCTAGAGGCGATAATAAAGTTGTTATTTATATTTCCTTATATCATGATAAATGTTTATTATTCACGCTAGAATTGTATTAACCGGAAACTTAGTACATGTGTGAATGTATAGACAAACAGAGTGTCCCTAGTATGCCTCTACTAGACTAGCTCATTAATCGAAGATAGTTTAGTTTCCTAGCCATAAACTTGTGTTGTCATTTGATGAACGGGATCAAATCATTAGAGAATGATGTGATGGACAAGACCCATCCGTTAGCTTGGCACTATGATCGTTTAGTTTATTGCTATTGCTTTCTTCATGACTTGTACATGTTCCTATGACTCAGAGATTATGCAACTCCCGAATACCGGAGGAACACTTAGTGTGCTATCAAATGTCAAAATGTAACTGGGTGATTATAAAGATGCTCTACAGGTGTCTCCGATGGTGTTTGTTGAGTTGGCATAGATCGAGATTAGGATTTGTCACTCTGATTGTCAGAGAGGTATCCTTGGGCCCTCTCGGTAATGCTCATCACTATAAGCCTTGCAAGAAATGTAACTAATGAGTTAGTTGCGGGATGATGCATTAAGGAACGAGTAAAGAGACTTTTCGGTAACGAGATTGAACTAGGTATGGTGATACCGACGATCAAATCGCAGGCAAGTAACATACCGATGACAAAGGGAACAACGTATGTTGTTATGCGGTTTGACCGATAAAGATCTTCATAGAATACGTAGGAGCCAATATGAGCATCCAGGTTCCGCTATTGGTTATTGACCGGAGATGTGTCTCGGTCATGTCTACATAGTTCTCGAACCCGTAGGGTCCACCCGATTAACGTTTGATGACGATTTGTATTATGAGTTATGTGATTTGATGTATCGAAGGTTGTTCGGAGTCCCGGATGAGATCACGGACATGACGAGGAGTCTCGAAATGGTCGAGGCATAAAGATTTATATATTGGAACATCGGAATGGTTCCGAAGTGTATCAGGTATTATCCGGAGTACCGGGGGGTTACCGGAACCCCCCGGGGGGTTAATGGTCCTTCATGGGCCCTAGTGGAAGAGAGTAGGTAGCAGCCAAGTGGAGGCGCCCCCCCCCCCAAGCCCAAACTGAATTGGACTAGGGGTTGGGGGGCCCTTTCCTTTCTATCCTCCTCCTCTTTCCCCCTTCTCCTTGTAGGAATAGGAAAGGGGGGCGAATCCTACTTGGAGTAGGACTCCCCCCTTTGGGCGTGCCACCCTTGGCCGGCCTCCTCCTCCCTCCATCCTTTATATACATGGGGAAGGGGCACCCTAGAAAACCCAAGTTGATCTTTTAGCCGTGTGCGGTGCCCCCTCCACAGAAACACACCTCGGTCATACCGTCGTAGTGCTTAGGCAAAGCCCTACACCGGTAACTTCATCATAACCGTCACCACGCCATCGTGCTGACAAAACTCTCCCTCGGTCTCAACTGGATCAAGAGTTCGAGGGACGTCACCGAGCTGAACGTGTGCAGATCACGGAGGTGCCATGCATTCGCTACTTGGATCGGTTGGATCGTGAAGATGTGTGACTACATCAACCGCGTTACTAAACGCTTCCGCTTTCGGTTTACGAGGGTGCATGGAAACACTCTCCCCTCTCATTGCTATGCTTCTCCTAGATAGATCTTGTGTGATCGTAGGCAATTTTTTTGAATTACTACGTTCCCCAACAGTGGTATCAGAGCCAGGTCTATGCGTAGATGTTATATGAACGAGTAGAACACAAAGAGTTGTGGACGATAATAGTCATACTGCTTACCAGTATGTCATACTATGATTCGGCGGTATTGTTGGATGAAGCGGCCCAGACTGACATTACATGACCGTGTTCATGAGACTAGTTCTACTGCCGTGCTTCGCACGCAGGTGGCTAGTGGGTGTCTATTTCTCCAACTTTAGCTATTCGAGTTTGACTATGGCCGGTCCTCATTGAAGGTTAAAAAACACACTTGACAAAGGATCGTTGTGGTTTTGATGAGTAGGTAAGAACAGTTCTTGCTAGAAACCCATAGCAGCCATGTAAAACTTGCAACAACAAAGTAGAGGACGTCTAACTTGTTTTTGCAGGGCTTGCTGTGATGTGATGTGGTCAAGACGTGATGATATATAATTTCTTGTATGAGATTATCATGTTTTGTAACAGTTATCAACAACTGGCAGGAGCCATATGGTTGTCGCTTTATTGTATGAAATGCAATCACCATGTAATTGCTTTACTTTATCACTAAGCGGTAGCGATAGTCGTAGAAGCAATAGTTGGCGAGACTACGACGATGCTTTTATGGAGATCAAGGTGTCAAGCCGGTGACGATGTTGATCATGACGGTGGTTTGAAGATGGAGGTCAAAGGCACAAGATGATGATGGCCATATCATATCACTTATTTGATTGCATGTGATGTTTATCCTTTTATGCATCTTATTTTGTTTAGTACGGCGGTAGCATTATAAGATGATCTCTCACTAAATTATAAGGTACAAGTGTTCTCCCTGAGTATGCACTGTTGTGACAATTCGTCGTGCCGAGACACCACGTGATGATCGGGTGTGATAAGCTCTACGTTCACATACAACGGGTGCAAGCCAGTTTTGCACACCAGAATACACAGGTTAAACTTGACGAGCCTAGCATATGCAGATATGGCCTCGGAACACTGAGACCGAAAGGTCGAGCATGAATCATATAGTAGATATGATCAACATAGTTATGTTCACCATTGAAAACTACTCCATCTCACATGATGATCGGACATGGTTTAGTTGATATGGATCACGTGATCACTTAGATGATTAGAGGGATGCCTATCTAAGTGGGAGTTCTTAAGTAATATGATTAATTGAACGTTAATTTATCATGAACTTAGCACCTGATAGTATTTTGCATGTCTATGTTCTTGTAGATAAATGGCCCGTGCAACTGTTCCGTTGAATTTTAATGCGTTCCTAGAGAAATCTAAGTTGAAAGATGATGGTAGCAACTACACGGACTGGGTCCGTAACTTGAGGATTATCCTCATTGCTGCATAGAAGAATTACGTCCTGGAAGCACCACTAGGTGCAAGACCCGCTGTAGGAGCAACACCAGACGTTGTGAACGCCTGGCAGAGCAAAGCTGATGACTACTCGATAGTTCAGTGTGCCATGCTTTACGGCTTAGAACCAGGACTTCAACGACGTTTTGAACGTCATGGAGCATATGAGATGTTCCAGGAGTTGAAGTTAATATATCAAGCAAATACCCAGATTGAGAGATATGAAGTCTCCAATAAGTTCTACAGCTGAAAAAGGGAGGAGAATAGTTCTGTCAGTGAGCATATACTCGGAATGTCTGGGTACCACAATCACTTGACTCAACTCGGAGTTAATCTTCCTGTTGATAGTGTCATTGACAGAGTTCTTCAATCACGGCCACCAAGCTACAAAAGCTTCGTGATGAACTATAATATGCAAGGGATGGATAAGACAATTCCCGAGCTCTTCACGATGCTAAAGGCTGCGGAGGTAGAAATCAAGCAGGAGCATCAAGTGTTGATGGTTAACAAGACCACTAGTTTCAATAAGAAGGGCAAAGGGAAGAAGGGGAACTTCAAGAAGAATGGCAAGCAAGTTGCAGGCCCAAGTCTGGACCTAAGCCTGAGACTGAGTGCTTCTACTGCAAAGGGACTGGTCAATGGAAGCGGAACTGCCCCAAGTATTTGGTGGATAAGAAGGATGGCAAAGTGAAAGGTATATTAGATATACATGTTATTGATGTGTACCTTACTAATGCTCGTAATAGCGCATGAGTACTTGATACTTGTTTTGTTGCTCATATTTGCAACTCAAAATAGGGGCTATGAATTAAGCGAAGATTAGCTAAGGACGAGGTGACGATGCGCGTGGGAAATGGTTCCAAAGTCGATGAGATCATCGTCGGCACGCTACCTCTACATCTACCTTCGGGATTAGTTTTAGACCTAAATAATTGTTATTTAGTGCCAGCATTAAGCATGAACATTATATCTGGATCTTGTTTGATGCGAGATGGTTATTCATTTAAATCAGAGAATAATGGTTGTTCTATTTATATGAGTAATATCTTTTATGGTCATGCACCCTTGATGAGTGGTCTATTTTTATTGAATCTCGATAGTAGTGATACACATATTCATAGTATTGAAGCCAAAAGATATAAGTTTAGTAATGATAGTGCAACTTATTTGTGGCACTGCTGTTTAGGTCATATTGGTGTAAAACGCATGAAGAAACTCCATGTCAATGGGCTTTTGGAATCAGTTGATTATGAATCACTTGATGCTTGCGAACCATGCCTCATGGGCAAGATGACTAAGACTCCATTCTACGAAACAATGGAGCGAGCAACAGACTTGTTGCAAATAATACATATTGATGTATGCGGTCCTATGAGTGTTGATGCTCGTGGAGGGCATCGTTATTTTCTGACCTTCACAGATGATTTGATCAGATATGGGTATATCTACTTGATGAAACATAAGTCTGAAACATTTGAAAAGTTCAAAGAATTTTAGAGTGAAGTAGAAAATCATCGTAACAAGAAAATGAAGTTTCTACGATATGATTGTGGAGCTGAATATTTGAGTTACGAGTTTGGTCTTCATTTGAAACAATTCAGAATAGTTTCGCAACTCACGCCACCTAGAATACCACAGCATAATGGTGTGTCCGAACATCGTAACTGCACTTTATTAGATATGGACCGATCTATGATGTCTCTTACTGATTTACCACTATCGTTTTGGGGTTATGCTCTAGAGACGGCTGCATTCACGTTAAATAGGGCACCATATAAATCCGTTGAGACGACGCCATATGAACTGTGGTTTGGCAAGAAACCCAAGTTATCATTTCTTAAAGTTTGGGGATGTGATGCTTATGTGAAAAAACTTCAACCTGATAAGCTCGAACCCAAATCGGAGAAATGTGTCTTCATAGGATACCAAAGGAGACTGTTGGGTACACCTTCTATCACAGATCTGAAGGCAAGATATTCGTTGCTAAGAATGGATCCTTTCTAGAGGAGTTTCTCTCGAAAGAAGTGAGTGGGAGGAAAGTAGAACTTGATGAGGTAATTGTACCTGCTCCCTTATTGGTAAGTAGTTCATCACAGAAATCAGTTCCAGTGATTCCTACACCAATTAGTGAGGAAGTTAATGATGATGATCATGAAACTTCTAATCAAGTTACTACCGAACCTCGTAGGTCAACCGGAGTAAGATCCGCACCAGAGTGGTACAGTAATCCTGTTCTGGAAGTCATGTTACTTGACCATGATGAACCTACGAACTATGAGGAAGTGATGATGAGCCCAGATTCCACGAAATGGCTTGAGACTATGAAATCTGAGTGGGATCCATGTATGAGAACAAAGTGTGGACTTTGGTTGACTTGCCCGATGATCGGCATGCCATAGAGAATAAATGGATCTTCAAGAAGAAGACTGACACTGGCGGTAATGTTACTGTCTACAAAGCTCGACTTGTTGCGAAAGGTTTTCGACAAGTTCAACGAGTTGACTATGATGAGACCTTCTCACCCGTAGAGATGCTTAAGTCCTTTCGAATCATGTTAGCAATGGCCGCATTTTATGATTTTGAAATTTGGCAAATAGATGTCAAAACTGCATTCCTTAATGGATATCTTAAAGAAGAGTTGTATATGATGCAACCAGAAGGTTTTGTCAATCCAAAAGGTGCTAACAAAGTGTGCAAGCTCCAACGATCCATTTATGGACTGGTGCAAGCATCTTCGAGTTGGAATATATGCTTTGATAGTGTGATCAAAGCATATAGTTTTATACAGACTTTTGGAGAAGCCTGTATTTACAAGAAAGTGAGTGGGAGCTCTGTAGCATTTCTGATATTATATGTGGATGACATATTGTTGATCGGAAATGATACGGAATTTCTGGATAGCATAAAAGGATACTTGAATAAGAATTTTTCAGTGAAAGACCTCGGTGAAGTTGCTTATATATTGGGAATCAAGATCTATAGAGATAGATCAAGACGCTTAATTGGACTTTCACAAAGCACATACCTTGATAAAGTTTTGAAGAAGTTCAAAATGGATCAAGGAAATAAAGGTTCTTGCCTGTGTTACAAGGTGTGAAGTTGAGTCAGACTCAATGCCCGACCACTACAGAAGATAGAGAGAAAATGAAAGTCATTCCCTATGCTTAAGCCATGGGTTCTATAATGTATGCAATGCTATGAACCAGACCTGATGTGTGCCTTGCTATTAGTTTCGTAGGGAGGTACCAAAGTAATCCGGGAGTGGATCACTGGACAGCGGTAAGAACATCCTGAAATACCTGAAAAGGACTAAGGATATGTTTCTCGTTAATGGAGGTGATAAAGAGCTCGTCGTAAATGGTTACGTCAATGCAAGCTTTGACACTGATCCGGATGAATCTAAGTCACAAACCAGATACGTATTTATATTGAATGGTTGAGCTGTCAGTTGGTGCAGTTCTAAAGGGAGCGTCATGGCGGGATCTACGTGTGAAGCGGAGTACGTAGCTGCTTCAGAAGCAGCAAATGAAGGAGTCTGGATGAAGGAGTTCATATCCGATCTAGGTGTCATACCTAGTGCATCGGTTCTAATGAAAATCTTTTGTGACAATACTGGTGCAATTGCCTTGGCAAAGGAATCCAGATTTCACAAGAGAACCAAGCACATCAAGAGACGCTTCAATTCCATCCGCGTTCAAGTCAAGGAGGGAGACATAAAGATTTGCAAGATAACTACGGATTTGAATGTTGCAGACCCGTTGACTAAGCCTCTCTCACAAGCAAAACATGATCAGCACCATGACTCCATGGGTGCTAGAATCATTACAATGTAATCTAGATTATTGACTCTAGTGCAAGTGGGAGACTAAAGGAAATATGCCCTAGAGGCAATAATAAAGTTGTTATTTATATTTTCTTATATCATGATAAATGTTTATTATTCATGCTAAAATTGTATTAACCTGAAACTTAGTACATGTGTGAATACATAGACAAACAGAGTGTCCCTAGTATGCCTCTACTAGACTAGCTCATTAATCAAAGATGGTTAAGTTTCCTAGACATAGACATGTGCTGTCATTTGATGAATGGTATCACATCATCAGAGAATGATGTGATGGACAAGACCCATCCGTTAGCTTAGCACCATGATCTTTGAGTTTATTGCTATTGCTTTCTTCATGACTTATACATGTTCCTATGACTATGAAATTATGCAACTCCCGGATACCGGAGGAACACTTAGTGTGCTATCAAAACATAACGGGGTGATTATAAAGATGCTCTAAAGGTGTCAACGATGGTGTTTGTTTAGTTGGCATAGATGGAGATTAGGATTTGTCACTCCGATTGTCGGAGAGGTATCTCTGGGCCCTCTCAATAATGCTCGTCACTATAAGCCTTGCAAGCAATATAACTAATGAGTTAGTTGCAGGATGATGCATTACGGAACGAGTAAAGAGACTTTCCGATAACACTAGTAGAAAACAGGGCTTTGGTTGGGGCCTGGCTAGCCCATTAGTCCCGGTTCAGTCATGAACCGGGACCCATGGGGGCATACGTCCCGGTTCATGCGCCCAGGGGGGCGGCCGGGTCTCGTGGGGCATCTATCCCGGTTCGTCTGGACCCATTTGTCCCGGTTCCAGGCACGAACAGGGAACAATGGTCCTCGCTCCTGGCCCACACCCATTGGTCCCGGTTCGTGGCTGGAACCGGGACAGAAGGGGGGCCTTTAGTCCCGGTTCTAGCCACGAACCGGTACCAATGGGGTGCCTATATATACCCCATTGCTGGCGAGCAGAGCACTCCACACTGCTTTGTTTTTTCTGGCCGGCAAGGGGGGAGAGCTTTGTGGTGCTCTAGCTCACCTCCTATGCACATGAGGTGCTCGATGAAATGCCCGAGCCACACTAGTTAAGCTTTCTCCTCTCGAAGCTCGACCTCCAAGCTCCATTTTCTCTGAGATTTGTCTAGGTTTAGCGGTCCGTCATGTCCCGTACCCATCTTCACTGCCGTCGATTGCCTACGCCGATCTCGTCGCCGGCACCACCGTGGTGAGCCGCTTCTTCTGTCTATGATTTTCTTACTTTTATTATTGCTTTTTATTATTGTTTTAGATAGATATTTGTCTAATTTTCTTACTTTTATTATTGCTTGTTATTATATAGTGCGATGTTTTTGCTCTCACCCCACGTCGGCCCTCGTCTTGTCTATGATTCAGATGTGGTGTATTATCTTTAATTTATAACTATTTGTTTTAGTGTTTATGACAATTTTGCCAACCAACGTGACATCGATGTTTTTATCTAGGAGGTAGTTGAACCAGAAATTCCAACTGACCCTCTTGTGGAGAGGTTAAATTTAGTTGAAAAGGAAAACATTTACTGGAAGAAAAAATTGGAAAAAACGGAGGAGGAGAAGATGAAATTGGAGCATGTTGAGAAAGTCGTCGATGATCACAAGATCAAGATGGACCCTATTGTCAAGAGGTTAAATTTAGTTGAAGAAGAAAACAATTACTTGAAGGAAAAATAAAAAAAATTGAGGAGGAGAAGATGATATTGGAGTTGCATGTTGCGGATGTCGTCGATGATCACAAGATCAAGATGGATGCCATGCGCTTGAAGATTAGAAAGATTAGAAAATATGCCATTCATACCGAGGCTTGGTATCATTATGTCGTTGGATCAATTGTTACCTTGGTTGCGATTATGATCTGGAGAGCTATGTATGTACTTTGAATTTAATGTGATGATGAACTTCTATTAATTTGATCACTTATCTATCCATGATGTTCTATAATGGTTTTTGACATACTTAATTATATGTAAATGCAATCAGATGAACCGGCAATGGATGTACGGTGACATACACACCTTCGAGTACATTAATGGCGTGCATAATTTTCTCAAAGTGGCTGAGGCAAACAAGCAGAATAGTTTTACGTGTTGTCCATGCCCAAGCTATGGGAATACGAGGTCTTACTATGACTCGAAAACCCATCACACCCACCTACTTTATAAGGGTTTCATGCCACAATATAATGTTTGGACCAATCACAGACAAATAGGGGTTATGATGGAAGACAGCGAAGAAGAAGAGGACGATGACAACTATGTGCCCCCAGAATATGGTGATGCTGCAACGGGGGAAGCTGCAGAAGATCAAGAGGAACCAAACGATGTTGTGCCCGATGATGATCTCTGCCGGGTCATTGTTGATGCAAGGAGACAGTGAAAAAGTGAAAAGGATAAGCTGAAGTTCGATCGCATGTTAGAGGATTACAAAAGGGTTGTACCCCAATTGCGAAGATGGCAACACAAAGCTCGGTACCATACTAGAATTGCTGCAGTGGAAGGCAGGGAATTGTGTGCCTGACAAAGGATTTGAGAAGCTACTGAAAATATTGAAGAAGAAGTTTCCAAAGGATAATGAATTGCCCGACAGTACATACGCAGCAAAGAAGGTTGTATGCCTCTAGGATTGGAGGTGCATAAGATACATGCATGCCCTAATGACTGCATCCTCTACCGCGGTGCGTACGAGGATTTGAACGCATGCCTGATATGTGGTGCACTGCGGTATAAGATTAGACGAGATGACCCTGGTGATATTGACGGCGAGCGCCCAAGGAAGAGGGTTCCTGCCAAGGTGATGTGGTATGCTTCTATAATACCACGGTTGAAACGTCTGTTCAGAAACAAAGAGCATGCCAAGTTGATGCGATGGCACGCATAGGATCGTAAGAAAGACGGGAAGTTGAGAGCACCCGCCGACGGGTCGCAGTGGAGAAAAATCGAGAGAACATGTTGGGAAGAGTTTGCAGGTGACGCAAGGAACGTATGGTTTGGTTTAACCGTGGATGGCATTAATCCTTTTGGGGAGCAGAGCAGAAATCACAGCACCTAGCCCGTGACTCGATGTATCTATAACCTTCCTCATTGGTTGTGCATGAAGCGGAAGTTCATTATGATGCCAATACTCATCAAAGGCCCTAAGCAACCCGGCAACGACTTTGATGTGTACCTAAGGCCATTAGTTGAAGAACTTTTACAACTGTGGAATGGACAATGTGTATGTGTTTGGGATGAGGACAACCAGGAGGAATTTGACCTACATGCATTGCTGTTTGTAACCATCAATGATTGGCCTGCTCTCAGTAACCTTTCAGGACAAACAAACAAAGAAGGGATACCACGCATGCACGCACTGTTTAGATGACACCGAAAGTATATACCTGGACAAATGCAGGAATAATGTGTACCTGAGGCATCGTCGATTTCTTCCGACCAACCATCAATGTTGAAAGAAAGGCAAGCATTTCAAAGGCGAGGCAGATCACCGGAAGAAGCCGGCCATGCGTACCAGTGATCACGTACTTCCTATGGTCAATGATTTACAGGTAATCTTTGCAAAGGGTCCCGACGGACTATCTGTTCCAAATGACGTTGAGGGATGCGCACCCATGTGGAAGAAGAAATCTATATTTTGGGACCTACCCTACTTGAAAGACCTAGAGGTTCGCTCTTCAATCAACGTGATGCATGTGACGAAGAACCTTTGTGTGAACCTGCTAGGCTTCTAGGGTGTGTATGGGAAGACAAAAGATACACTGGAGGCATGGGAGGACCTACAACGTTTGCACGAAAAACACGGCATGCCTCCAAAGCAGTATGAACTTCCTGCCAGCTACACTCTTACCAAAGAAGAGAAGGAAATCTTCTTTGCATGCCTTCTCAGTATGAAGGTCCCGTCTGGCTTCTCGTCAAAAATAAAGGGAATAATAAATATGCCAAAGAAAAAGTTCCAGAACCTAAAGTCTCATGACTGTCACGTGATTATGACGCAACTGCTTCCGGTTGCATTGAGGGGGCGTCTACCGGAAAATGTCTGATTAGCCATTGTGAAGCTATGTGCATTCCTCAATACAATCTCTCCGAAGGTGATCAGTCCAGAAATCATACCAAGGCTAAGGAGTGATGTGGCGCAATGTCTTGTCAATTTCGAGCTGGGTTTCCCACCATCCTTCTTCAATATCATGACGCACGTCCTAGTTCATCTAGTCGACGAGATTGTCATTCTGGGCCCCGCATTTCTACACAGTATGTTCCCCTTTGAGAGGTTCATGGGGGTCCTAACGAAATATGTCTGTAACCGTGCTAGGCCAGAAGGAAGCGTCTCCATGGGGCATCAAACAGAGGATGTCATAGGGTTTTGTGTTGACTTCATTCTTGACCTTAAGAAGATTGGTCTTCCTAAATCGCGGTATGAGGGGAGACTGACTGGAAAAGGCACGCTTGAAGGGGACTCAATAATATGCAGGGACGAGCATTCTTGGTCTCATGCACACTACACAGTTCTACAGAGCTCTACCTTGGTGACCCCGTATGTCGATGAAGACAAGAACAGTCTGCGCTCCAAACACCCAGAGCAGTGTGACGACTGGATTACATGCGAACACATTAAGACTTTCGGCAGTTGGTTGGAGACACGTCTCAGAGGTGACAACACTGTTTGTAATGAGTTGTACTCGGTGTCCAGGGGACCATCTTCGACTTTATTGACTTACAAATGATATGAGATAAATGGGAATACATTTTGCACGATCGCCCAAGATCAAAAGAGCACCAACCAAAACAGCGGTGTCCGCTTTGATGCAGCAACCAAGAAGGGAAAGGACACATATTATGGTTACATAGTGGACATATGGGAACTTGACTACGGACATGATTTTAAGGTCCCTTTGTTTAAGTGCAAACGGGTCAATCTGTCAGGAGGCGTGGTACAGGTAGACCCAAATTACGGAATGACATCAGTGGATCTGAACATTCTTGGGTACACAAACGAACCGTTCGTCCTAGCCAATGGTGTGGCGCAGGTTTTCTATGTGAAGGACATGTCTACCAAACCCAGAAAAAGCAAAGATAAGGAAGCGAACACATCATATGATGAGCCAAAGCGCCACATAGTTCTTTCAGGAAAAAGAGACATCATGGGAGTGGAGGGCAAGACAGACATGTCCGAAGATTATGAAAAGTTTCATGAAATTTCTCCCTTCAAAGTCAAGGCTGACCCAAGCACCCTAATAAACGATGAAGATTATCCATGGTTACGACACAATAAGAAAAGGACACAAGCAAAGAAATAGTGAATTCTTTCTCTCCACAACTATTATGATGATGCCACTGCAGTTACATGTGAAGAAATGAAATGCCTGTAGTAACAAACGAGTTTCCGTTTGAAACCCTGATACCTCGAAAGAGATTGTCCGTTTTGTACACAAGTGCATCCAGTTTTTCCATAACCCTCTCTACTTTTTTGCACATGCTATGCGGGTGAAATAATGATACCATGCCAACTTTCAACCTTTTCAGAGTTCATTTGAAATGCTTTTTAATTTCCGGGTCTTATAGCTCAAAAAAATCAGTAAATCCATGAAAAATAACAAATGAAGTCAGAAAGGGTTGAAAATTGATGATGTGGCTTTGAATGGTGCATTTTGAACACAGAAAAAGTCTGGAGTTCAAATAACTTCAAAAAAATGAAATCCCTTTGTAACAGACGAGTTTCCATATGAAACCATGATACCTCGAAAGAGATTGTCCGTTTTGTACACGAAGTGCATCTAGTTTTTGTTGTAACCCTCTCTACTTTTTTGCACATGCTATGTGAGTGAAATGATGATACCATGCCAACTTTCAACCTTTTCAGAGTTCATTTGAAATGCCTTTCAATTTCAGGGTCTTATAGCTCAAAAAATTAAGGAAATGCATGAAAAATAACAAATGAAGTCAAAACGGGTTGAAAATTGATGATGTGGATTTGAATGGTTCATTTTGAACACAGAAAAAGTCTGGAGTTCAAATAAGTTCAAAAAATTGATATCCCTTTGTAACGGACGAGTTTCCGTATGAAACCCTGACACCTCGAAAGAGATTGTCCGTTTTGTACATGAAGTGCATCCAACTTTTGCCGTAACCCTCTCTACTTTTTTGCACATGCTATGTGGGTGAAATGATGATACCATGCCAACTTTCAACCTTTTTAGAGTTCATTTGAAATGTTTTTCAATTTCAAGGTCTTATAGTTAAAAAAATCAGTAAATGCATGAAAAATAACAAATGAAGTCAGAAAGGGTTGAAAATTGATGATGTGGCTTTGAATGGTGCATTTTGAACACAGAAAAAGTCTGGAGTTCAAATAAGTTCAAAAAAATGAAATCCCTTTGTAACAGATGAGTTTTCGTGTGAAACCTTGATACCTCGAAACAGATAGTCCGTTTTGTACACGAAGTGCATCCAGTTTTTGCCGTAACCCTCTCAACTTTTTGGCACATGCTTTGTGGGTGAAATGATGATGCCATGCCAACTTTCAACCTTTTCAGAGTTCATTTGAAATGCTATTCAATTTCAGGGCCATTTAGCTCAAAGAATGAACTAATATAAAAAAGAATGAACTGGAAAACTTTTATGAAAATCTAATAGAAAAAATAATAAACTAAAATAATGAACTAGAAAACTTTAATGAAACTCTAATAGAAAAAAGAATGAACTAGAAAACTTTAATGAAACTCTAATAACTAAAGGAATCAACCCAAAAGCTTTTATAAACCTCTAGTATTATTAAAACTAAAATTATATAAAATTTATGCAACTAAAATTATCAAAGTATTTTTCGTTCAAAACATTAAAAGCAAACAATTCATAAAATAAATAAAAACAAAAAATAAAATAAAATAAATAAGTAGAATAAAAATAAAATAAATAAGTAGAAACAAAATAAACTTTAATAAAGTAAAATAAATAAATTTTAATAAAATAAATAAAAATAGCAACAATAAGTATTTTGTTGAAAGTAGAAACAAAATTAAAAAGATAAAGCAACAAAGAAAAAATGGAAAAAATAAAAAAAAAATGCCACCTACTAGGCCACTACGACCTGAATACGACTAGAAACCCAACTGTGGGCCAGGATTCAGGCCCGCAGAAGGCCCAGTAGGCCCACATGCAAATACATAGTGTTTAGGCCCGTAAGCCTGCAGTTCAGAGGAGTTCGAAAGGAGAGGCACAACCATGCTTATAAACTGGTGCGGAAGCCCCTCAGCTAGCGAGGTGGGACTAAACATCCACCGCGGCTGTGCCAGGCACAGGCTATTGGTCCCGGTTGGTGGCTTGAACCGGGACCAATGCCCACCTTTGGTCCCGGTTCATGGCACCAACCGGGACCAATGCCTCCCCTTTAGTCCCGGTTGGTGCCACCAACCGGGACCAAAGGTCTCTGCTTCCCGCCCTTGGGCTGCCTAAAAGAGACCTTTAGTCTCGGTTGCTGACATCAACCGGGATTAAAGGGGGGCATTAGTCCCGGTTGGTGCCACCAACTAGGACTAAAGGCTTTGATATATAAGATGAAACTTAGCAAATTTTCACTTCTCATCTCGCAGTTGCCCCCGACGATGCCGACGACATCGATGCCGCCAGGCTACCCCGACGCCACCTGCCGCCCTCGCCGTGGCCGTTGCCGTCGCCCGCGCCCGTCGCCGTCTTCGCCCGCCACCTCGTTGTTGCCCGCCGTCCCCGTCGCCGTCGCCCGCGCCCTCGCCTGATGACGTCGCCGCTCGATGCCCCTGCCCCGACGCACACTACCCCGGCCCTGCCCCGACACGCGCTACCCCGGCCCGCCCCCGTCGTCGCTGTCGCCCTACCCATCCTCTTCGTCATCATCTCCCCGTGCCCCGAGCGTGCGCCCCCTGCCCCGTTGACGTCATCGCCATCGCCGTCCTCGCCGCCGACCCCGCGCCCTTGCCCCTCCTCACCTTGGTCCGGTCGGCGCCCTCCCTGTCCTTGTGTTTTTTCATATATATGATGATATATATGCTTTTTTTCATATATATGCTTGTTTTTTCATACATATTATGATATATATGCTTGTTATCATAATTGTTTTTGTTCATATATATGATGATTTTTTTTGTTCATGAGAGAGGCGGGGACGTAGAGGAAGTTGTACTGTTTAGGGTTAGGGTCATCGAGGAAGAAGGAAAATAAGGAAAAAATATAAAAGAGGAACAAGGAAGAAGGAATAAGGAGAAGAAGAAGAGAGAAAAATAAGAAGAGGAAGTAGAAGGAAAAAAGGAGAAGAAGAAGGAATAGAGGAGAAGAAGAAAAAAATTGAAAATCCATGCCCTCTTTTTTCTTCTTCTATTGTTTCTTCTATTTTCTTATTCTTCTTCTTCTTCTTCTTCTCCTCTATTCCTTTCTTTTTCTCCTCTTGTTCTTCTTCTTCCTCATCTTCTTATTTTTTATCAGGTATGTCGTTAACGATATACCTTCTCCCCGATAACTTCGACATGAGGGGGGGTCGATATACCCCCTCCCTGATAACTTCGACATGAGGGGGGAGGGGTCACCGAGGGTTCTAGGGGCGAGGGTCGGGAACTAGCTAGGGTAGAGGGTCGAGGGTCGCCGAGGGTTCGAGAGTCGAGGGGTCGAGGGTCGTCGAGGGGCCGAGGGTTTGAGTCAAGGGTCGTCGAGGGGTCGAGGGTCGAGAACTAGATAGGGTAGAGGGCTGAGGGTCACCGAAGGGTCAGGGGTCGCCGAGGGTTCGAGGGTCGAGGGTTTGAGGGTCGAGGGTCGAGGGTCACCGAGGGGTCAAGGGTCGACAAGGGGTCAAGGGTCGAGGATCGCCGAGGGGTCGAGAGTTTGCCTAGTGTCAAAGTATTGAAGAAATCCATGGCTTCATCATTAGCCGGAAGTAACCGGAGCATGATGGTATGAAGCTCTTCAAAGTTATTCTGGAATAGAGTCCCGGATAGGATAATCTGCCTTTTGGTACGAATTTCAGCAAAGGCCTTCCAAATAGCGATGTTCGGAAGGCTCTTGCTGAACTTTGTACCAAAAAGAGAATTATCATATCTCGGACTCCGTTCCAGAACAACTTTGAAGAGCTTCGTACCTTCATGCGCCTGTTACTTTCGCCTAATGATGAAGACATGGTTTTGTTGAATCCTTTGACACTAAAAAACGTGACATGAGGGGGTCGAGGGTCAGGAACTAGGGTAGAGGGTCGTGGATCGCCGAGCATTCGAGGGTCGTCCAGGGGTCGAGAGGTCGCCTACTGTCAAAGTATTGAAGAAATCCATGCCTTCATCATTTGTCGGAAGTAACCGGGGCATGTTTGTGTGAAGCTCTTCAAAGTTGTTTTGGAACGGAGTTCCTGATAGGATAATCCGCCTTTTGGTACGAATTTCAGCAAAGGCCTTCCAAATAGCGATATTCGGAAGGCTCTTGCTGAACTTTGTACCAAAAAGCGAATTATCCTATCTCGGACTCTGTTCCAGAACAACTTTGAAGAGCTTCGTACCATCGTCATGCACCTGTTACTTTCACCTAATGATGAAGACATGGTTTTGTTGAATCCTTTGACACTAGACAAATGTGACATGAGGGAGTCGAGGGTCGGGAACTAGGGAAGAGGGTCGTGGATCGCCGAGCGGTCGAGGGTCGAGGGTCGTTTGGGGTTCGAGGGTCCTGATTTATCAAGAATGCCCCCACTATGGATGTGCACAAGTTGATCCAAAAAATTTCTGATCTCATATACACCGGATTATCCTATCAGGAACTCCGCTTTTGGTACGAATTCAACCCATATCAAGAATGCCCCCATTATGGCTAGGTCCGATCAGATCCGGGCTCCTACCCGTCGGATCTGGCCGGATCCGTCCCGTCCTCGCCGCCGGCGAACCCTCTCCGCCGCCCCGGCCTCGCGCCGCCCTCGCCGGTCATCGCTGCAGTCTGCTCGGGGTCGAGCAGAGGAGTGGCTCGACCCGGCTGCCGGGCGCCCACCTCCGCTCGTGGGCCCCGCAACGGTCCAGCGAGCCGGTCGGCCCAGCGGTGCCGGCGTGCCTCGCCTCCTCTCCACTTGGGCCAGGCCCACTAGGTGAGACACCTCCTATACTTCGCCCAGTGCAACCATAGCTATTCGACGCTCATGTTTTTTTTCGGAGTTAGAAAATCTGCTAAGTACCCAGATCTGCGTAAATTTATTGCCGCCTTCTCCATGTGATAACTTTGTGCTCGTAGCTCCGTTTTGCGCGTATGATATGTCGAAATGTTCGTCTCGTCGTGCTCTACATGATAGCATAAGTTTCATGCATGTTAGAGATCATCTAGTTGACTTAATCTTTGTGGAAAGAGTTCTTCGTGATGAAACTGTTTCATCACTTGTTGTCTGTGTAAATTTGTTGGCATGTTTGTGAGCTAGTAACTTTGTGCATGTTGGTCCGAATGAAGTGAATGATCTGTCCAGATCTTCATTGTGAAATGCTCTACATGATGTTTGTTGTAGAATTCATGTTAGGTGTCATATTGCCATGTTTATCTCTGTTGCAAAATTGCATTTGGCTGATAAGCTTCTGCACTTGTTATGAGATGATGTTTTGTCTTGCTTGTGCATAGTAATCCATGTGTCATATGAGCTAGGTGTCAACATGAGTTTTGCTCTTGGATATGTGCTCTACATGATAGATTCTTTGTCATGCCATGATATGTCTTGAACTGAGTGCAAAAAGTTTGTTAACATGTCATCATGATGTTAAATTTCTGCTAAGTGTGAATCTGTTAATTTTATTGCCATGTATCCATGATGCCACTGTCTTTGTTGTGCATGCTTAGAGTTGTCCAGTGGGTGTTCCTTGATGTATATGTTATGCTCTACCTATCCATGCTCTTGTTTGCCATGATGCCATGATGTAGCTTGTTGTAATGAGGCCCTCAAGTTGCTATAAAATGTTCCTGACAGCATGCCCAGATTTTGCGAAGTCTGGATAAACTTTTGCACTTTTGCCATGGTGTTTGGGACATGTTCTATTATGTTGTAGAAGTAGCCATGTGGTTGTTCTTGAAGAGCACGTTATGTATGTTATTGCCATGCCTTTTGCTTGCATGATGGCTTGTTGTAACTTGTTGTTTTCATGCTCTCAAGTGACTATAAAATATATTTTTCAGCATGTTATCAACAAGTTCAGTTTTTCCACGAGTGTAGCTAGTGTTCTATGCATCCTATGAGCATGTTCTTGCTTTGAGTAGCTTCTCAAATATGTCTTCTTGATGTTAGTTATCTTAACTTGTCATGCTATGCTTTGGGTTGAGTTGCACAAGCTTGTGAACATGCCTATTCGTTGTAATTCTGCCATGCCTTGTAATTTTCCCTAAGTCTGAGAATTCTGTAAATTTATTGCAACTTGCCATGCTTGTTTAATTATGTTCCAGCAAGGTTTTGGGTGTGCTCTAAGTTCATGCTCGTTAAGTATCATGGCTATTTCACATCCATGTATTTTATCTCCATGTTTGGGTGTTGTAGCATAATTATTTCTTGCTCCAAAGATGCCATGGTGCTGTAAACTGCAGTTTTGCTTGAATCTTGTTTTGCTTTCCATTTGCAAACCGTGCATCCGTTTCCGGTGATATTTATATCAATTTCAACTGAAATCTTCCAATCTATCCAGTGGCTTGCTTGGTTACCCTAGATGAGGTCATTTCCATCATCTTCTCCTTAGGCTTTAGAGCATCCTCATGCATACACATCATACTTGCATCCCATGATATGTCTTGCATCATGTTGATTATGCATTGTACCGTGTTTGACATTGTGCCGATGTTGTGCTTTTGTGTTGAATAGAGCCGGGAGCCGATACCGAGATCGAGAATCTTGCCGAGACTGACTCCGAGGAGCCGTCTTACCATCCCACCGACGACTTACCAGGCAAGATGAACATTCCCAGATATCACTTCTATCTTTGCCTATGCTAGATGTCTCGCTGTTTAGATATTGCCTCGATGCCTATTCTTGTTTTTCAGCCCTCCTATTGATGCCATGAAACCCTCTAACCGCCTTCCTAGGAAACCGTTGTTTGGCTAAGTACGAATCGCTCAGCCCCTCTTATAGCATTGTTAGTTGCAGGTGAAGTTTTGAATATTGCTCCGTGATGAAGTTGTTATTGGGATATCACAAATATAATACCTGTTAAACTAATTCACCTATATATTGGTAATGGGTGGAAGGCTAAGCCTCTTGCTTGGTGTTTTGTACCACTCATGCCACCTTAGGAACCGATAAACCGGTGTTATGTTCCTTGATTTTGTGTTCCTAACATGGTTGGGGTTTATGGGCCCCCCTTGATAATTCGCTCTGTGCTAAAGCTTTTCCAGCAAGGCCCAATATTGGTTTTACATTTGCCTAATAACTAAAACTTGCATAGAGCGTTGCAAACCCGAGGTCTTAATTAACAACCCGAGCCAGTGCTCCTCATGAGTGTTGGTCCAAACTGGGGGTTTTGCAGGGCCGCCTTGGGGAGACCCGAGGTATCTGGTATAACGTGTAGAATCGCCCATCCGGTCGTGGCCTGAGACGACATATGCGCGGCTACTATCAAGGTGTCGGCACGCCGGGAGGCCTTGCTGGATTAGTTTTACCTTTGTCAAAATATCTTGAGCACGGGATTTCGAGAATACTCGCGTCTTCCCACTTTGGAGTTGCGACTCCGCAGATCATGAGATTGTGATGGGCTAAGTTGGGACACCCATGCAGGGTTTTGATCTTTCAAAAGCCGTGCCCGCGGTTATGTGGCAGATGGAAATTTGTTAATATCCGGTTGTAGACAACTTGACACCTTATTCATGAATACACTACCTGTGTGAGTAACCGTGATGGTCTCTTTCTGAAGGGCTTCGGGAAGTGAACACGGTGGGGTTATGATTGATCGCGAGTAGCTAGGATCACTTCTTGATCAACTCGGCGATCGTTGGCACTTGTTCTCTTCTCGCTCTAAACTCGTAAGCTAGTGCTTAGTGCTTGCTGCAACCTTTGTTTACAGCCTTTCCACACCTAAGGCTTTGGTAGTTTTGATACCCGGGAACGGGATTGCTGAGTCCTCTGTGGCTCATAGATTCATCACACACCAGATGCAGGTACCGTTGAGAACTATGCAGGAGATGGTTTAGAGCTGTACTGGGAGTTCGATGAAGAGCGTGGACGTTACTATGTGTCTTATCCCGACGATCCGTAGTGGTTCTTACTAGGAGGATCCAGGCTTGTGTTATTTATGGTATCTTTTCGTTTGGATTTGGTCTGTAGTCGGACTCTGATGTTATTTGGATGATGTATGCTATTGTATTCACTTGTGTGACGTGGCGAGTGTAAGCCAACTATCATTTTACACTTTCATCCCTGAATTTTTACATGAGTTGTGCAAAGATACCATACTTGAGATCATTCTAGTATGCGTTTATGTCCTTAAGTCTTGCCTCGACACGTGGGGGACATAGCCGCATACTGGGCATTACAAGTTGGTATTCAGAGCCTTCTCCGATCTAGGAGCCCCCTGATTGATCGAATAATTGACAGTTGAGTCTAGGCACACACAAGAAAATGTTTTGAGTCCTATATATATATCGGAGAGTAGGATTTCTTTTTACTCCTCATCCCTTCATCGCTCCGGTGAGGACTCCTGACATTGTTCTATCTCCTCTACTCTCAAAATTCACTAATTTTTTTTAGGATCAGGCGAGTATTGTTTGGATTGTTCCGATATCTTTGTGACGAGAACATTGTTCTCGATGCCTCCTGTCATTTAGGGGTTGTGGCAGTGTCCCGAGGAGTTGAGCTCCGAGGTGTTGTCGTCACAAATGTATCATAGCGGTTCTAGAATACTTAAGACGTCTGACATCGAGAACTCTTCTATGCGGTTAGTGGTGAGATAACCCCGACGTCACCCAGTACTGGGGAGATAGTTCGGGTGTATTGCCACAGCTAGTATAGCGGATGCGTTTCGAAGGTCCGAGGTAAACAGTTTTCGAGGATGACTGGTTATGTGTTGACGGATGGATACAGCTGGATGTAGGTTTAGAGTTGAGTGCATGGTGCTTCCCCTGTATCCCCAACACCAGATTACATAACCGTAAACCTTCGGGAATTAATAGGTGGGTTTTTCAAGTAGCTCGTAGGCATTCTTCCAACGAGTGCATGGTTTGAGGTTTGGGGTTCAACATCGAGTGAAGAGGTTTCATGGGCGTTGTTCCAATTGGGAGTTGCATCTTAAAGGGTCCTTGGCTATGTTGATCCGGGGATGAAACACCCTTTGTAACATGTTCCATGGGGCATTCAGCACGAACATGTGGGACGAAACTTCTATCATGTATTTGTTCCATCTGTACCTTGTTGTTTTTATTTTATCTTTTGTTCTCCCAAGTGGCTTCTCGAGAAGATTGCTGTACCATTAAACTTGGAATTCATTCGTTCATTTTGTTCGAATGTTCATTGTGAAGACTATTGTTGCAAATATCTAGCCGTTGATTCAACTTATCTATTTTGCTTCAATGGCTAACAGTTGTCATCATATTCAGGATGGCACCTAAGAAGGTTCCCAACCCAAACCAAGAGGGTGAAGAAGAGCGTCCTCCTTCCCCTCCTCCTCCGTCTGAGGCATGGAGAGAAATTATGCAAGCGACCAACCAGAACACTCAGATGATCATGCAAATGATGCAGAACTTTCAAGCCAACCAAGCAAATCAAGGCAATCATGGGAACCAAGGCCAAGGAAATATGTTCAATCAACCTCACTTTGCGACACTGAACCAATTCCTAGCAAACCAACTAAAGTCGTTCAGTTACTGTGTGGGCCCGCTAGATGCTGAAGATTGGATCACAAACATCAAAAAACACTTTGAATGCAGTAGCGTGAGGCCTGAGGATTATGTCAAGTTTGCCACTTTCCAACTCAAAGATCAAGCTGCTGATTGGTGGCAACAGTACAAAGACTCCAGAGGTGATCGTGAGATATCGTGGACTAACTTCTGCAAAGACTTCCGCTCTCACCACATTCCAACCAGTGTCATTGAAGGCATGCGTGAGCAATTCCGCAACCTGAAGCAAGGCACCATGTTCGTCTATCAATACAATGTCAAGTTCCAGAATCTTGCCCGTTATGTGAAGCAAGACATCCCCGATGCCAAGAGCAAGATATATCAGTTCCGAGGTGGTCTGAAAGATGAACTCCAACTTGCTCTCACCTTGTTCGAGCCGGATGAATTTGATCAGTTCTACAATATGGCTCTCAAGCAAGAGGCAGCTCAGCTCAAGTGTGAAGCTTCCAAAAAGAGGATTAGAGATGATGTTCACTCTTCCTCTTCCTCTCAAGTGGTTGCCAAGCAGCAGAAGTTCTGTCTACCACCTCCTCCAGTGCTCCGTCCTCCAAACAATAAAAAGCACTCAGGTAGTCGTGGTTTTTCTCACCCACCCAACCCAAGCAATCAGTCCAAGCCTCAGTTCCAAGCTTCGAGATCAAGTGGTCCTTATCATCGGCCTCTTTCGGAAGTTACTTGCAACAAGTGTGGCCAGAAGGGTCACTATGCAAACAAGTGTACTCAAAGGTGCCTTCCGCCTCCTCCACCTGTCAGCAATGCTATTGTCAAGCACAATCCCAAGGTTGCAAGAGTGAATCTGATGAATGTAGCTCAAGCAGAGAATTCTTCAGATGTGATACTTGGTAATCTTCCAGTTAACCTTAAACCTCCTAAAGTTTTGTTTAATTCTGGTGCATCACATTCCTTCATGTCATGTCCATTTGCATCTAAGCACAATGTGGGCACAGTGGCTTTACCAAGGGAGTTATCAATTACTTCTCCGGGAAAACAAATGCATTCTAGCTTGTATGCTCCGGACATATCTATTCACATGGGTGATTACAGTTTTTTGGTTTCTCCGGTTATTCTCGGCAACTCTGACATTGATCTTATTCTTGGGATGGATTGGCTCTCCAAGCATGATACAAACATTGATTGTGCAAATAAGGAAGTCAAGCTTACTCATCCTGATGAAGACGTGATTATCTTCGCCTCTCGAGATAACACAACCAGGCTATTCTCTCTCAATGACAAGGGCGATATTAATGCGATCTCTCAGACTCCGGTGGTTCGTGAATATGAGGATGTTTTTCCTGAAGAGCTTCCAGGCATGACTCCCCATCGTCAAGTTGAATTTGTCATTGAACTTGAACCCGGTACCGAGCCGGCATGTCGGCGTCCGTACAAGCTTTCTCCTGATGAGTTGAAGGAGCTGAAGAAACAACTCGATGAGCAAGAACGTATGGGTCTAATCAGGCCTAGTACTTCTCCTTGGGGCTGTGGTGTTCTATTTGTCAAGAAAAAGGATGGCACGGAACGCCTTTGCGTTGATTACCAGCCATTGAACAAGAAGACAATAAAGAATAAGTACCCGCTCCCCAATATCAATGAATTGTTCAAGCAGCTCAAAGGAGCAAAGGTGTTCTCGAAGCTCGATCTCCGGATGGGTTACCATCAGATTCGTACCCGTGAAGAGGATATTCCCAAGACCGCATTCAGAACAAGTTATGGCTCCTATGAATACACGGTCATGTCTTTCGGCCTTGCAAATGCTCCACCCACCTTCTCTCGGATGATGCACTTCATATTCAACCCCTACACCAATGAATTTGTTCTCGTCTATCTGGATGATATCTTGGTATTCTCCAAGAATGAAGAAGACCATGCCAAGCACCTCCATTTGGTCCTTGACAGGCTCCGTGAACACAAGTTCCATGCAAAGTTCTCAAAATGTGAATTCTGGCTGGATAAAGTCCTCTATCTTGGCCATATTATCTCTACCGAGGGCATTTCTGTTAACCTCGAGAAGGTTGAAGCTATTGTCAACTGGGAACCTTCGCAGAATGTCAAGCAACTCTTAAGCTTCCTTGGTCTCGCTAGCTATTGCAGAAGGTTCGTTGAGAACTTCTCCAAGATTGCCAAGCCTCTCTCCAACCTGTTGCAGAAGAATGTCAAGTACTCATGGAATCCTGATTGTGATGTGGCATTCAAGACACTCAAAGAGAAGCTCATTTCTGCTCCGGTTCTTACTCCTCCGGATGAGTCCAAGCCTTATGAAGTCTTTTGTGATACTTCACTGCAAGGTCTTGGTGGTGTTCTCATGCAAGACAAGAAGATTGTGGCATACACTTCACGTCGGCTGAAACCAAATGAGAAGAATTACCCCACACATGATCTTGAGCTAGCAGCAGTTGTTCACGCCTTGATCATGTGGAGACACCTTCTCTTGGGCAGAAAAGTGGACATCTTCACAGATCAAAAGAGCTTGAAGTACATCTTCACTCAGCCAAACCTTAACCTTCGCCAGACTCGTTGGGTTGAGATGATTCAAGAGTACGATCCAAGCATTGAATATACTCCTGGCAAGGCCAATGTCATTGCAGATGCCTTGAGTAGAAAGACGTATTGCAACAGTCTCCTTCTCAAACTGTTCCAGCCTAAATTTTGTGAATCATTCAGGAAGCTCAACCTCCAAGTCGTTTTGCAAGGCTTTCTTGCAAACCTTCAAGTTGCTCCTACCTTGGAAGATCAAATCCGTGAGGCCCAGCTCAGTGATGCTATGGTGCAGAAAGTGAAACATGGTATTGCTAAGGGTACTCCCAAGTACAAGTGCTATCGCGTTGATGAGAAAGACACCTTGTTCTTTGAGGACAGGATTGTGGTTCCCAAGGGTGATCTCAGGAAGCTCATAATGAACGAAGCACATGACTCCCTCCTCTCGATACATCCAGGAAGCTCCAAGATGTACCAAGACCTCAAGCAATCATACTGGTGGACTCGCATGAAAAGGGAGATTGCCCAATTCGTGAATGAATGTAATGTTTGCAGAAGAGTGAAGGCAGAGCATCAACGTCCAGCCGGACTCCTTCAACCTCTACCTATTCCCGAGTGGAAATTCGATCACATTGAGATGGATTTTTTCACCGGTTTTCCCAAGTCCAAGAGAGGGAATGATGCTATCTTTGTGGTGATTTACAAGCTAACTAAAGTAGCTCATTTTCCTCCCATCAAAGAATCCATCAACGCAGCTCAGTTGGCAGAGCTGTACACCTCCAGAATTGTTTCTTTGCACGACATTCCTCAAGTGATCTCCTCCGACCGTGGAAGCTTGTTCACTTCCAAGTTCTGGGATTCTTTTCAGTCAGCCGTGGGCACAAAGATTCGCTTCAGCACTGCGTTTCACCCTCAGACTAGTGGTCAAGTCGAAAGAGTGAACCAGATCCTCGAAGATATGCTAAGAGCTTGTGTCATCTCCTTTGGTTTGAAGTGGGAAGATGGCCTTCCGTTTGCCGAATTCTCCTACAACAACAGCTTCCAAGCAAGTGTCGGCAAAGCTCCTTTTGAAATCCTCTATGGCAGAAAGTGTCGTACCCCTCTCAACTGGTACGAGACTGGTGAACTCAACTCCTTGGAAACGACTTGATCTCAGAAGCCAAAGAAATGTGCAAAGTCATACGTGAGAATCTCAAAGTCACGCAATCGCATCAAAAGAGCTACTATGACGGCAAGCATCGTGACTTGGCTTTCGACATTGGAGACCATGTCTATCTCCGTGTTTCTCCCATGAAGGGCACTCAGAGGTTCGGTATCAAGGGCAAGCTTGCTCCAAGATATGTGGGCCCTTTCAAGATTCTTGGCAAGAGAGGCGATCTAGCCTACCAACTCGAGCTTCTCTCCAACTTTGCAAATGTGCATGATGTGTTTACGTGTCTCAACTCTGCAAGTGCTTCAAGACGCCTGAACGCACCATTCCATTCGAAGAGATTGATCTTCAACAAGACTTGTCTTATCGTGAGCACCCCGTTGCTATCCTTGAAGAAACTGAGCACAAGACCCGCAACAAGTCCATCAAATTCTTGAAAGTGAAGTGGTCACACCATACCGATCGAGAAGCTACATGGGAACGAGAAGATCATCTCCTTTCCGAGTATCCCGCATCCTTTCAGTCCTAGATCTTGCGACGAGATCTTTTTGTAGTGGAGGAGAGTTTGTAACACCCCATATGTGATACCTTCCATTTATGGCAATATATGCAACGTTGACTTCATCAATTCCATTCTAGGCTCTTTCTTCATTTCAGATTTCTTCATTTTTGCGTGTGCGTGTGTGCATTTCATCCATGTCATGTCTTTATGTGCATTGCATTGCATTCATATTGTCACTTGCACCCGGTCATGCTCGTCTCTTCCCGTTGTCCGTTTCGAGTTCCGAAACTCACACACGTGTCTGTGGCACCTCCGAGTCCTTCTTTCGTATGTGGCCGTGAAACGTTCCCGGAATGAGGTGAGACTTGTCGTGTGTTGTTGTTTTAGTGCGTGTAGGCCGCCTGTCAAGTTTCGTCGCGTTTTGAGGTCGTTTGGTACTCCAACGGTTAACCTAGTGGGCTAAAAGCTCCTCTTCCTTTTGACCCAAGACCCCCTACACAACAGCCCACTAACCTAGCACAACCACTCCCATCCTCTCGATCGTCGGATCGTGATCATGTGGGCGAAAACCGCTCCTCGTTTGGACATTCCTAGCTCCCTATGCCTATAAAAACGTCCCCCCCCCCGTCCATTTTCACGGATCCAACCCTAGCTCCTCCCTCCTCGCGCCGCCGGACACGTCCGGGACGGGCCGGACACGTCCGCCTGGACACGCCGGACCAATAGCTGCCTGCCACGTGTCCACCTCGCCGGCCCATCCACCACGCGCGCCGCCAGCCCGCCGGGCCCGCGGGAGGCCCGCCAGGCCCGGGCTTCCTTCGCGCCCCCGCGCCATCGTCCCCGCCGCTTGACGCATCGACCGCCGCCGCCGCGAACCTCCCCGTCGGCCAGACTCCGCCCCGTCGCCGCCGGCTCTGCTCCGACGCCGCCCGGTCTCCGCCGCACCTCCGGCGAGGCCGCCGCCCGCATCGTCGACTGCCGCCGCGACCTGGCGCTCTTCCTCCGACGCTGGCCCCGCCTAGGTCCGGTCAGATCCGGGCTCCTACACGCCGGATCCAGCTGGATCCGTCCCGTCCTCGCCGCCGGCAAACCCTCTCCGTCGCCCCGGCCTCGCGCCGCCCTCGCCGGTCATCGCCGCAGTCTGCTCGGGGTCAAGCAGAGGAGTGGCTCGACCCGGCTGACGTGTGCTCGCCTCCACTCGTGGGCCCCGCATCGGCCCAGCGAGCCGGTCGGCCCAGCAGCGCCGACCTGCCTCACCTCGTCTCCACTTGGGCGAGGCCCACTAGGTGAGCCACCGCCTATCCTTCGCCCAGTGCAGCCATAGCTATTCAACACTCATGTTTTTCTTTCGGAGTTAAAAAATCTGCTAAGTCCCCAGATCTGCGTAAATTTATTGCCGCTTTCTCCATGTGGTAATTTTGTGCTCGTAGCTCCGTTTTGCACGTATGATATGTCGAAATGTTCGTCTCGTCGTGCTCTATATGATAGCATCAATTTCATGCATGTTAGAGGTCATATAGTTGACTTAATCTTCGTGGCAAGAGTGCTTCGTGATGAAACTGTTTCAGCACTTGTTGTCTGTGTAAATTTGTTGGCATGTTCGTGAGCTAGTAACTTTGTGCATGTTGGTCCGAATGGAGTGAATGATATGTACAGATCTTCATTGTGAAGTGCTCTACATGATGGTTGCTGAAGCATTCATGTTAGGTGTCATATTGCCATGTTTAACTCTGTTGCAAAAGTGCATTTGGCTGATAAGTTTCTGCACTTGTTATGAGATGATGTTTTGTCTTGCTTGTGCATATTAATCCATGTGTCATATGAGCTAGGTGTCAACATGAGTTTTGCTCTTGGGTATGTGCTCTACATGATAGATTCTTTTTCATGCCATGATATGTCTTGAAATGAGTGCAACAAGCTTGTTAACATGTCATCATGATGTTAAATTTCTGCTAAGTGTGAATCTGTTAATTTTATTGCCATGTATCCATGATGCCATCATCTTTGTTGTGCATGTTTAGAGTTCTCCACTGGGTGTTCCTTGATGTATATGTTATGCTCTAGCTATCCATGCTCTTGTTTGCCATGATGCCATGATGTAACTTGTTGTTATGAGGCCCTCAAGTTGCTATAAAATGTTCCTGACAGCATGCCCAGATCTTGCTAAGTCTGGATAAACTTTTGCACTTTTGCCATGGTGTTTGGGACATGTTATATTATGTTGTAGAAGTAGCCATGTGGTTGTTCTTGAAGAGCATGTTATGTATATTATTGCCATGCCTTTTGCTTGCATGATGGCTTGCTGTAACTTGTTGTTTTCATGCTCTCAAGTGACTATAAAATGTATCTGTCAGCATGTTATCAACAAGTTTAGTTTTGCCACGAGTGTAGCTAGTGTTCTATGCATCCTATGAGCATGTTCTTGCTTTGAGTAGCATCTCAAATATGTCTTCTTGCTGTTAGTTATCTTAACTTGCCATGCTATGCTTTGAGTTGAGTTGCACAAGCTTGTGAACATGCCTATTCATTGTAATTCTGCCATGCCTTGTAATTTTCACTAAGTCTGAGAATTCTTTAAATTTATTGCAACTTTCCACGCTTGTTTAATTGTGTTCCAGCAAGGTTTTGGGTGTGCTCTAAGTTCATGCTTGTTAAGTATCATGGCTATTTCACATCCATGCCTTTTGTGTCCATGTTTGGGTGTTGTAGCATAATTATTTCTTGCTCCAAAGATGCCATGTTGCTGTAAACTGCAGTTTTGCTTGAATCTTGGTTTGCTTGCCATTTGCAAACCGTGCATCCGTTTCCGGTGATCTTTATATCAATTTCAACCGAAATCTTCCAATCTATCCAGTGGCTTGCTTGGTTACCCAAGATGAGGCCATTTCCATAATATTCTCCTTAGGCTCTAGAGCATCCTCATGCATGCGCACATCATACTTGCATCCCATGATATGTCTTGCATCATGTTGATTGTGCATTGCACCATGTTTGATATTGTGCCGATGTTGTGCTTTTGTGTTGGGTAGAGCCGAGAGCCGATACCGAGTTCGAGGATCTTGCCGAGACTGAGTCCGAGGAGCCGTCTTACCATCCACCGACGACTTATCAGGCAAGATGACCATTCCCAGATATCACTTCTATATTTGCCTATGCTAGATGTATCACTCTTTAGATATTGCATTGATGCCTATTCATGTTTGTCAGCCCTCCTATTGATGCCATGAAACCCTCTAACCTCTTTCCTAGCAAACCGTTGTTTGGCTAAGTACGCATCGCTCAGCCCCTCTTATAGCATTGTTAGTTGCAGGTGAAGTTTTGAAAATTGCTCTGTGATGAAGTTGTTATTGGGATATCACCAATATAATACCTATTAAACTAATTCACATATATATTGGTAATGGGTGGAAGGCTAAGCCTCTTGCTTGGTGTTTTGTTCCACTCATGCCACCTTAGGAACCGATAAACAAGTGTTATGTTCCTTGATTTTGCGTTCCTAACACGGTTGGGGTTTATGGGCCCCCCTTGATAATTCACTCTGTGCTAAAGCTTTTCCAGCAAGGCCCAACATTGGTTTTACATTTTCCTAATAACTAAAACTTGCATAAGACGTTGCAAACCCGAGGTCTTAATTAATAACCCGGGCCAGTGCTCCTCATGAGTGTTGGTCCATATTGGGGGTTCTGCGGGGCCGCCTTGGGGAAACCCGAGGTATCTAGTATAACCTATAGAATCGCCCATCCGGTCATGGCCTGAGATGAGATACGCGCGGCTACTATCAGGGTGTCGGCATGCCGGGAGGTCTTGCTGGATTAGTTTTACCTTTGTCGAAATATCTTGAGCACGGGATTCCGAGAATACTCGGGTTTTCCCACTTTGGAGTTGCGACTCCGCAGATCGTGAGCTTGTGATGGGCTAAGTTGGGACACCCCTGCAGGGTTTTGATCTTTCGAAAGTCGTGCCCGCGGTTATGTGGCAGATGGTAATTTGTTAATATCTGGTTGTAGACAACTTGACACATTATTCATGAATACACTACCTGCGTGAGTAACCGTGATGGTCTCTTTCCGAAGGGCTTCGGGAAGTGAACACGGTGGGGTTATGTTTGATCGCGAGTTGCTAGGATCACTTCTTGATCAACTCGGCGATCGTTGGCACTTGTTCTCTTCTCGCTCTAAACTCGTAAGCTAGTGCTTAGTGCTTGCCGCAACCTTTGTTTACAGCCTTTCCACACTTAAGGCTTTGGTAGTTTTGATACCCGAGAACGGGATTGCTGAGTCCTCTGTGGCTCACAGATTCAACACACACCAGATGCAGGTACCGTTGAGAACTATGCAGGAGATGGTTCAGAGCTGTACTGGGAGTTTGATGAAGAGCGTGGCCGTTACTATGTGTCTTATCCCGACGATCCATAGTGGTTCTTACTAGGAGGATCCGGGCTTGTGTTATTTATGGTATCCTTTCGTTTGGATTTCGTCCGTACTCGGACTCTGATGTTATTTGGATGATGTATGCTATTGTATTCACTTGTGTGACGTGGCGAGTGTAAGCCAACTATCATTTTACACTTTCATCCCTGAATTTTTACAAGAGTTGTGCAAAGATACCATACTTGAGATCATTCTAGTATGCATTTATGTCCTTAAGTCATGCCTCGACACGTGGGGGACATAGCCGTATACTGGGCATTACATCACATGTGGCATGAACCACATTGCGGCTGCAATGAACTCTCCTCTGTCATCTTGAGCAATCGCTCCCGCTGCACCTGACATAGTTTCAGCACTAAAAGAGGCATCAACGTTGACCTTCACCCATCCTCTAGGTGGTTTCCTCCACATCTTCTCTCGTTTTCTATCTGTTATATTAGGTTTTGATGCTCGAAGGAAGTTTGTACACAATACCTTAATAGTAGTAGCAGTACGATCCGGGGACGTTATACTTTCTCCCTTAACAAGCTGTCGTCTCTGCCACCAAATATACCACGCTGCAACTGCACATAGTTCTGCTTTTGGCAGACTGTCTGCACTATCTTGGGCTCTTTCCAGTATTTCCAGAGTAATCTAACCTGACCGGTCTTCGGTGATAGCTTTCTTAATATCTTCCGCTAGTCCAAGCTCTTCCCAAATCATCATCGCTCTCTGGCAGCTGAAGAGGCAATGTTGGATATCCTCCACCCCAACCTTGCAAACCAGACAATGTGCGGATGTAGGGATGTGACGCCCAACAAGAATACCCAAACAGGGCAGTACAACTTTTAGACATTTCCAAACAAAGTGTTTTACTTTGCCAGGGATAGCAAGGCTCCATACTAATTTTCAGATGGGATTTATACTGGTACTTCCCTGCCCATCCGGGTATTGCCAATGGCGTCCATACTGATGCTCAAACTCCACATGATAGGTTGTTCTTACTGTAAATGACCCTGAGCGAGTAGTATTCCATGCAACGAAATCCTCCATCACTTCAATCCGTAAGGGGATAAGGAGTATTCGTTGGACATCAACCGGGGAGAAAACAAGGCGGAGAAGATCTTCATCCCACTGCAAAGAGTAGGGATCGATCAAATCTTCCACTCTGTCAATCATAGTAGCTCCTCTACGGGTTATAACTTTCCTCGTTTTGCTTGTAGGAATCCAGGGATCACGCCAGATATTAATCTTGGCGCTCGTCCCCACCCGCCAAATACAGCCCCTTTTAAAAGTTTGGATTCTTGCTACAATACTTTGCCATGTATAGGAAGAGCCCTTTTTCGGACCTGCACTAAGAATATCTCCATTTGTATAGTACTTGGCAGTTGGCACTAAGGACACGTGCACAAAGAGATTCAGGGTTCTGGAGTAGTCGCCAACACTGTTTTGCTAACATAGCAAGGTTGAAATTGTGAAGGTCTCTAAACCCCATACCCCCCCCCCTTTCTCTTTGGAACACGCATCTTCCACCACGTATACCAATGCATTTTTTTCTTTTCTTCAGAGTCTCCCCACCAAAATCCTACAACTTCATCAGTAATAGCCTTGCAGATACCTTTTGGTAATTTAAATACGGACATAGCATATGACGGAATCGCATGTGCAACTGATTTCAACAATATCTCCTTCCCTTGCACAGATAGAAATTTTCTTTCCAACCTTTCAGACGTTGGCAGATCCTGTCAATAAGATGTTGGAAACAATCACTGCGGTCTACACCAACCATTGTTGGCAGCCCAAGGTACTTGTCAGAGAGGGCCTCAGTCAGTATATCAAGCTCCCTGCATACATCTTCCCTGACACTGACATTAGTATTTGGACTAAAATAAACACAGGATTTTGATGTACTCACCCTTTGTCCAACTTGAAAACACAATAACCATTAGATCCATGTGTCTTTTTCTTAATGGCATGGAAGCATTCATATGGAACCAGTACATTGTCTATAATCAGCCTGCCTGGAACGAAGGCACTCTGTGTTGGTGAGATAACTTCAGGTAGGATCTTTTTCAGTCTATTAGCCAACATTTTAGAGATAATTTTGTAGACAACATTACAAAGACCGATGGGCCTATACTCGGTAATTATCTCTGGATTTTCTACTTTAGGGATCAGAACAATGTTGGTTTGATTCCACCCAGTTGGCACCTTTTTTTTTTGTTTATAGCAGCTAGCACTTCATCAGTTAGGTCATCTCCAAGAATATGCCAAAATCTTTTAAAAGAAGATTGCGTGAAGACCATCAGGACCTGGGGCCTTCATATCACCTATCTGGAACATCGTCTTTTTCACCTCTTCCCTGGAGTATGGCGCGACCAATATTTTGTTCATCTCATTTGTAACTCGCGGTTTTACAACATGCAACAGATTCTGGTTAATGTTAGGCAAGTCAGAGTGAAACAAGCCGCCAAAATAATCATGAACCAGGGGGTTGAGGTTATCATTACCCTCAACCCACCCGTTATTACTATTTCTTAACTTCTTAATCATGTTTTTCCTTCTCCTAGCAGAAGCGAATTGGGTAAAGTACTTAGTATTACGGTCACCCCTACGCAGCCAGTTAACATGACCACGTTGGGCCCAATACACTTCATCCTGATCTAGCAGGTTCTCAATGAGAACAGAGAGCTCCTTCTGTTTCATCTTAACTTCAGCATTAAACGGAACACGCATCAGCTGCTCGAGTTCCCTTTGAGCTTTCTTCAGCCTTGCTTTCGATTTCTTTAGCACCTCTCGGTCCCATGCATGCAGGTCAGCATGGACCTGATCCAAGTCACCCTTTATGAAAGGCCCTAGTCCTTGTTGTTTTGCTCTCAACCAGGCTGTTTTAACTATTTCTTCCACAGTTTCTTCAGCTAGCCATCTGGCCTCAGATCTCCTATCAACCTTTGATGTACCAGCACTCACATTAGCTAAGTACTCGGTATCCAAACATATCGGCCTGTGGTCCGATTTACCCATCTCCAAGTTACTTATCCCCGCTAGCGGGTGCAATTCCATCCAAGTATAGTTGGACACAGCTAGATCCAGCCGCTCCTTCAGGCCACCTCTGAACCACGTGAACGGATCACCAGTGTAGCCTAGATCCTCCAAACCACAGTCAGCAAGGGCATCCTGGAACGCCTTCAGCTGCACCTGTATTCGTGGGGCCCCTCCATCCTTCTCATGGGAATACAATACTTCATTGAAGTCTCCAACAACAGTCCACGGGAGCCTCGATTGGGCATGTAGGTCTCGGAGCAGACGGTATGTACGATCTTTATTCTCCCAACTTGGTTCTTTGTAAATTCCTGTCAGTCTCCACATGTCCCCAATTGTTTCTTCCACTAATACGTCAATGAAATCCAGGGTGGAAGCCCGGGAGTAGATCCTCACCTCCTTCTTCCAGGCCAAGAGCAGCCCACCCTTTCTTCCATCCAGACACGGCACACCGATCATCTCGTCCATGCCTTAGTTTCATCCAAGTGCGTTTTAGACAGGAAAAACACATCCGGAGAGTGCCGCCTCTAGATGTCCAGAAGCGACAAAACTGCCGGGCCACCGAGGAGGCCCCGACAGTTCCAGCTAATGAGTTTTATTGCTTGCGGAGATCCTCCTCGAGGGAGGTCGCCGATGTGTTCTGTGATGAGCCGGTTTCAGTCCCACCAGACTTCAGCCTCTTCTGGACTTGCACTTTCTCAGGTGTACTCACTTGACTTCTATCAACCGCTTCCACACTGCCACTCTCAGTTAAGTTCACCCAAAACCGGGTGGTGGTGCAACTGCTCCTCCTGAATTTATACCCATTGTACCATCCCCATTTATCAGACGCTTACGAGCCAGGGGGACAAGCATATTACGAGGGTCCAAATTCATTGGCTCCTGGTTCCCATGGTCTCTGGGATCGCTTCTATTACCTCCAGATACTCCTCCTGGACGCATACTCCCTCCCCCGCGGGGTACTCCATGTCCACTGCTATTTGAATTATCGTACTGCACCAACATCCAGTCACCCCAATCGCAATCCTCTGGGTTATGAACACCATCCCCGCACTCTGTAACTTCATGTCCAATAAGTCCACAAAAGTGACAAAACTTTGGGAGTTTCTCATATTCAACAGGATATCTTTTGCTTTCCTTCAACGTTAGTGGGACAATGCGGACTAATGGGGTGTCCAGATTCACGAAGACACGGGCTCGAAGATACTTAGCCGGATTCAGACGTCCTTCACTCACAAACACCTTAATAGGGTTCCCACCAACTTTCTTAGCAATCTTTTTAGTCAAACTTGACTTCTGCATAAGTCCATCAGGGATCCCCATGATCCTTGCACAAACTGGGATACGATCTAGTTTATACTCATGGACATTAGTTAGCCCATCATACTCTTCAATCACCACAGCATCTCAGCGGAACAACCAAGGGTCGCCGTTCATAACTCTGTTCTAGTCACCAAGGCACAAAAATTGTACAAGAAAACGATTATCACCCATGGTTTTGAAGATCACGTCCTTCGCGGACGCCCAAGCATTGCGCATGTCCTTGAACAGAGCAACATGTGAGAACGGCCTCTCGGTATCTATATCTATACTACTATTAAACAAGTGAACATTTTCTTTCTTACACACACCACATTCAGCGTACACAGATTAATTATCATTGTTCGATTATCCGAACCAATGAAATCTAACTGCTTAGATTAATCTAATCAGAACCGTGGGTGCAATTAGCAATTTATTAGAAAGACGAATCTTTTGGCGGACGAAAATTTCCACGCCCGCTTCCGCAACTTCCTCGCACGGTGCATATCTCATGCCCGCAGATCACGGAAACCCCATCCCCCGCCCCCATTGCCGCCCGCTATTCCGCCCGATACAGCGCCAGCCTATCCCCATGTCTACGCCGCTCCATAGCCCCGTCACCGACCCACACCCCTCGAGCACCGGCCCACTGCGAGAGCCCCGTGGGAGAGCCGTTCTTCCTCCCTGTGTGTGCCATCTCGCCACAACGCGTCGGCGCCGCCACGCCGCCATCCACAAGCACCGCCTTGCCCGTCTCTTACCGGAGCCAACCTCCAGGCTACACCGCGTCACCTCGCCTCGCACCGACAATGCCCTCCTGCTCGCTCCACCTCGCCTCGCCTCTCACCTGCGCTGTCATACCGCCTACACCGCCTCGAGTTAAGGCGTCGGCGATGCCCTTCTTCCATGCCAAAGGTGAGGAATATTGATCCCACCTCTTCCAAATTCATTTTTGTATTTGTTGAATTGCCCCTTTTTACTCTTTCACTTTTTGCGATGAATTTGATACTGATTTTGGCGTAAATGTGAGATCTCTCCTTTTCTCCTTCCAACCTCTCATGTTGATTTTCTGTAGCTCGGTTGATATTATCATCTGTCAGGCACTCGGGCTCAAGCTCCCCGTGGTCATTCGAGCCATCCACCTCGGCTTGATGCGTGAGATACTGAGATTGATATTGAAATTGCCATGCTTATTTTGTTTTTATCTCACTGAAGACATAAGAGGTACAAAGATGTAATCAAGTGAGGGGAATGGTCCAATACTGCGTGCATTGGATGTGTTATGTGCCTCAGCCCAACGGCTGTGGAGCTCCACTAGGTAGCCTGGGATGATCTTCCCTCCTTGCTGGAGAAGATTGTGGCTATGAAGTTTGTGTCAAGTCACCATTCATTTTTTCAATTTGCTCATGATCTCTTATGGTTTTGTTAATGATTTTGTTCTTTTTTTAGACTGTGCATCCAGTCAAGAATCCCATAGACTTAAGAGAAGCCTGGATGTTGGCCGACGTTCTGTGATTCTAGGTTTGTTTCATCATTGTCAGACAGGGAGGGGGACGACGAGGGCCTGGCCCACAATAATGGTGGTGTTTTCACATTCTCATAGTCTGTCGTTTGGTGTCAGGAAATCAAGAACAGGTCATTGATGGACAATTGAGCACTTCCAACTGCATATAGAATAATAAGAATCTCTTGATCCACATAATTGACTTTGATTCTATCAATCTTACAAAGCAACATATACCAGGAACGAGTAGAACATGCTGCCATTGCCAATACCTTCGAAGGAAGTTGAACCTTCTAAAAAATGTATTTTTTTTTCATTTGATCCGGTTGCTGGAGCCTTGCTAATGGCTATGATTATGTTTACATGTTGTTTGTAACATGAAATTATATATTATGACGTTTCAAGTTAAAGGATTCCGCTAGCTTGTTTTTAGTCAAAGTATTTTGGATGATATATATGTTATAAGACCAAATTAAAGAATCGCTTGCATTAATTCCTCATAATTTTGTTAATATTACATTACTACCTTCAATACCCGGGTTTACATACACATATAAGTCCTACTTTCTGCGCAGTTCTGTAGCACAACTTTCTTGAGCACATAGATGGATTATGAACTCATTGTAACATCTTTTTTCTTCAGGATAGATGATTGTAACCTGTAAGTTCTACACAAGATGTATTTGTTTCCAAGGAAACTACAAGGGTGCTTCTTACAAGATATAAATCAGTAATGTCTCAGCCTGCCACTAGATTTTATCAGGATTTTGCTTCGAGAGAAGGTCTATTAAAATAATTTATCAGGATGGTTTCAAGATCAGTCTAGAATTCTTGAATATTTTAGTTTAATTATGTGCATTGCAGGGAGCCTAATTAGCTCAGCTAACTGACTTAATAAACAAAATCCATCTAGATTGTTCAATTGCATTGTCTTATGTCTGCAGCTACAAGAAATATATTCATGATGGGATAGAATATAACCAAAGGTTCCCGCATCTTATGGTACTGCAACAAAATATAAGACTGCAGAATCTGAATTGCTTAGTGTTACATTTGCATTTGACTACAGTTGCAGGCTAAGGCATAACTGATTTATATATGTAGTTTGTCGACCAAATTATGTATTGCTTATTTATTTATTAAGCACGTACATATATCCTTCTTTCGGTGTGTTTGTATGGGTGGACATTTGCAAATGTGCAAATGCTGCAACGATGGAGATGGAGTTGACAAACTTCTGTAACAACATGAAATTCAACATTGCAGCTGTCGTTTTTTGTTATATTTCTGCACTTCCTCAGTGAAACTGAAATTTAGCTTTTGACCTTTTTTCCTTTGATGTACATACGTTGATATGTAAACATGCAGGGTTTAAAAAATTTACATTATAGTTCGTGTTAAAGTATTCACTATGCATTTACATGTTGATATGCGAAACATATAATAAATTTTACATTATAGGCAACCCAAGAAGTGGCTCACCGTTCATCAACCACCAAGTCATGTGTGAGTGATGTGCTACTCCCACTTTCTTCACTCCAAAGCAACGGAGATTCTTTCCTATGTGTAACTTGCAGCTTTTCTTGCCCCAGAACATTCTTGAAGGTCGTTCTTGGATGCATATGACGTCTCCCAACCAACAAGCCACTGGAATGGGTTGCCTCGTGTTGTTGCAATAGAGGAATTTTTTTGTATAACTGAGAACATCATGTGTTCATGATATATTTTGTGGTAGCAACTGAACCAAGGATGCTCATGGCAAGTTTAATCGCAATATTAAATCATTTGGTTTGCAAACACACTTGCTCAATATTTCAGCTTTTGATGCTTAATATTACAGCAAAATGTTCGATTGTGGTGCACAGTCCAAAACATCCAAGTGCCATTCAATTTTACAACCTCTGTTACAGAGGGAGTATTTTGACATCCTATTTCACGTGCAGTCATGTGTCATTTCGCTAGAGCTGGTCTTCTACATGATGGTAAATATGGCCTTAAAGGGCAGGTTAGTTCGGAAACATACTTGAGAACTCTATTCTTGTATCTATATGCATCTCAATTAAATGTGTGATCATGCTGATATTATTGAGGAAGCAAAGTCATATTGCCTATTGTCTAATATTTTTTGCATATAAAGTATTTATGTCACGATATGATTGTTTCCGTCCTTACTGGATTAGTTTACATACAAACTATCCTTGCATTTTGTTTACCCAGTCTAAGCATAGGCATAGCACTTGGGGATGCTACAGTCACCATACTCTAATGGCAAAGAAAGAAAAGGTGGAAAAGTAAAGGAGGCGTACTCTGATGGCAAAAAAAAAGAAGGTGGAAAAGTAAAGGAGGCTCAAACTCCTAGAAATATAAGAGCGTGAGTGTTTAGATCATTTATTACTTAACGGAGGGACTAATAGAGAATAAGGCCTTGTCTGATAACAAAGTATTTTCTAAGTATTTTGAGAATACTATAGTTTTTAGGATTACCATAGTTTTATTTACAATGAGTTGTTTGGTTGCCTCTAACAATTGTGGTTTTAAAACTGCAATATTTGCTAACCTGTAGTTTTTTCTCTGCATAAAAAAAAGAACATGAGACCTCTTTTTAAAAAATATAGGAGTCGAAAAGAAAGGACATGACGTCGTTATCTTCTCCGCTCGATCTAAAACAGAAGCATCGCTCCCACGCCGCGTCGCCGCCGCCGCCGCCTTTGGAGATATCTCCCTCGGCAGCCATGGAGAAGAAAAGGGAAGAGGATGGAGAGACCAAAGGTGAGTAGACTCTGCCTGCCCTTCCTCGATTCACTCCCCTCGCCTCTCCATGCTGATCGTCGGCCCCTTCCTCTGCATGGTTGTGCCTTTCCTAACTATGTGTGTCGCCCAGCTCCGCTCGAACTGTTCGTCTAGACTGCTAGCTGGATCTCTATGCTTGTTAATTTAACTCCGCTTGAGCTCTTCGTCTAGTCTGCTAGCTGGATCTCAATGCTTGTTAATTGAGGACTGCTCGAGTTGTTCGTCTAGTCTGCTAGCATTCTTAATCCAGGACTTGTATACATGTCTTTACAATCAAATATGTTCACTGTTCGACCTTGTACATAATATGTTTTTTGCTGGTTGCTGGTTAGCTGAATATTTGCTTTGAATCAGTCCCTTTTTTAATCGACTGATTGGAGATTTACATGCACCTGTATACATAATGAAGACACATACGTCTGTTGTAAATGCAATGAACAAATTCTTGAACGCAAATTGTTTCTTCTATTAGTATTATGTTGTTCACTGCCATTGTATCTGATAAGTCCAGTCATGAACTTGTATACGCAATGAACAAATGTGATACTACTGGAGATTCAGGCCTAGAGCCTTGAATTCAACCTCCTCCCAAAGTTGGCTTTTAATGCAAATAAGAAACTCAGCTGCGGGTTTCTCTTGCCTTATTTATGTATAAATTTCAATCTATAAGTATTGCCGGTACACCAACCATGATGTGCAGTACGACTCAACTAGTTTTTCTTTTTGTGTTTCCTTGTGTGATTTGATATAATTAGGAATTGTTTGGTGATGGCACTATTAATTTTCCTCTCAGAAGTTGATTTGTGGAATAAGTCAGAGATTTTTTGGTTTCATGTTGTATCCTTATCAATTTTCCTGATGTTTGTGTTCATTCGAACACTTAAATTGATGCATTTTGTTTTCCAATAGCAGACAAAAAAACAGAGCATCATGGACCACTGCTCAACTTGACCTGCTCATTTCTGTGATGAAAGAGTATGCGGATGCTGCTAAATTTCGTAGTCAGAATGGATGGACAAAAGAAGGATGGAATTTCATGGTTATGCGCTTGAATAACCAGTTTTTGAGAGCTAATTTTATTGTTTCTCAACTAAAATTTAGAGAGCAGCGGTTGAAGGAAGATTATTTGATTGTCAAATCTATTGTAGAGAAGAGTGGCTTTGGTTTTCATCCCGTTACAAAAATGCCAACAACCATTGATGAAAAATGGGATGAACTGAGCAAAGAACAACAGAAGTGGAGATACAAAGCTTTCCCTTACTACGATGATTTCCATGCAATTTATGATGGTATGTTGGTTTCACATGTTACAAATTTACCATATGATCTTGCATGCTTGTAGTTTACAATTTATTCCTATGTACCCAGGTAAAACAATGGAGGGGAAGGGTTGTAAGAGGACAACTGATGTGGTTGAAGAGAAGTCCAGTCCGGCTACAGATTTACCACGAGGGGAAAGCTTCACACAACAAGTTCTAAGATGCCATTGGGCTTAATTCGCCTAGTCCAACATTACCGGCTCCAGGCTTTGAAGGTCATAATTACGAGTGGACTGAAGGCATATATGGTGACGATGTTGAAGTATTTCCTGCTAACAACACAGAACGTATGGAGAATAACAGTAGCCAAATTCCAACAGAACACATGAACACACTTCGTGACCCACCACCTATGAAAAAGGCTAGGACCTCTAAAGGCAATGATGAAGGTAAGGCTAAGAGAGGCAAAGAAACAGCGATTGAAGATCTGGTTGCTGTTAGAAAAGAAGAACTTAAAACTTATGTGGATGTAAAGACGAAACAAATTGAGAGCTATAGAGAAGTGAAAATGGCGCAGATGAAAAAAAAATCCTGACAAAGATCCTTATTGCATTGCCAATTGCATTGTCAAACTTAAGACCATACCAGATCTCTCAGCAAGTGAACATCTTAAGATGATTGATTATCTGAAAGGACAAAGAGTTGACCGTGAAATCTTCATGACGGTGGAGCATGATGTTGTTTTGGATATCCTCAAGCAAGTGCTTGGCCGTCAAATTTAAAACAATAATTCATTCTAGTTATTTTCGTATGAAAAAAAAAATTCTTTGATACTCTATTATTGGTTTATTGGTTCATATTACTTTAGTTTTGTGTTTTTGTTATCTCAGCATACATTAGTTTCAGCTCTAAACTTTTATTTTGCCGGCACTCTAGTTCCTTCCCTAAAAATTACAGTCCTTTTATTTTTGTTACCTCCGCCATGTTATTTGTGCACCCGGCTTGTAGGTGATAGTATATGTAAGTTGTATATATAGCGCAATAATTTTTTTGGTGGACCTTGCGCATTTGATCAGGTCTTTAGAAGAAAATTCCATGGTAGATGATGCACTCATATTTGTTGCACAAGTTGATACTTGCATTTTACAGTACATATCTACTCATAGAAATGTAAAGTACATTATTCATGAATGAGAAAGCTACTACATTATTTTCATAAAATGATTCTACTGATCATATGAGTTTTATTCTTGCTTCAACAATTGCACAAGTCATGTGCTATTTCTTCTAGCGCGCTCCTGGAGATACTCACAGTAGTCTTTCCACATTGATTCAGCAATTTGATTCCTTTTTGAATGACCAAATGCACGCCGCTCATTGAGAGATTCTACACCACTTCTGTATTTTGCATCTCCACTTGGAATATCAACTATATGTGTTGGGTCAATATTGGAGCCAACCTGGTCAAACCATTGTTCGCCCCCTCGTGATTGCAAATAAAGTTATGAAGTGCACAACATGCTATGACAATATCAGGTTGAGATTCAATTGGGTAATGTGAAGCACACTTCAATACTAGGAAACGCTTCTTCACAACGCCGATGGTGCGCTCGATGTGATTACGGAGTTGTGCATGCCTGAGATTGAATAGCTCTTTAGCATTTTGTGGCCTTTGGTTGCATTTGGCTTGCTCGTTCAAATGGTACCTGAAATTCATAACATAATGAAGATAGGTGTATTTGCACTTTAGGGTTGTCGCTCTAATAGAAGAACTCCTTTGTACCTGACATTTCGGTAGGGTGCAATAAAATTAGGTGTATTTGCATATCCTGCATCAACCAAATAAAATTTTCCCTCTGGCACATAGAAATTGTTTTCTAGTGCATCTTGTAGCACTCGAGCATCAGAAGCTGAACCTTCCCAGCCCGCACTAACATGGACGAATCCATTATCGAAATTACATGCCACCATGACATTTTGTGATAATGTTCCTTTTCTATTGCGATATGGGTCTTGTAGTCTCGGAGATATGCTAATTGGAACATGCTTTCCATCAATTGCTCCGATACAATCCTTCATAAAGACAAGAGATAGTGATGAAAAATACGTAACAATATTTATAAATTGTATGTAAGACCAACAAGATACAAGATGCATACCTGAAAGTACGGGATAAATTTAGGGTTGCTTGAAACCTTTAAAGGAACATTAACTGGTGGCAACTGTATGACCTGTCCAGATAATGACATGATACTTTGTAGCACTTTATTGAAATAGGTACTTATGGTTTGACCATTGTGTTGAAATCGCCCTTGTAGAGTACGGTTGCTTTCATTCGCCGAAAGGGTATATAAGAATACTGCGACTTGTTCTTCCAGGGAGACAAGCCTCTCATCTTGTAGAAGCTGTCTCTCACGGAAGCACTTAACCAAATTGCGGAATACATATTTTTCCATCCGAAAATCTCTTTTACATCTCAATTCACGACCCTCTAAAATTTCTCTTACGTACTTATGCCCCGTAAGGATGGAAGTGTGAATACGTTGGCGATTGCTTGAACCTCTCTCACCTTTGTATACGGCTTCGATGATGGCCAACTCATCATCTTCTTGGTGTTTACGCTTCAAAAACCCCCCTACATTGATGGAGCAACTAGGAGGACTTACAGAGGATAGAGACGATGCAAATATCAAGTGAATGCGCCGAGCGTGGCCGCGCGATTCCAATCCTGGCGCAGCTCTTCGTGCCCCTCGGCAGTGACACACATGACTGGCCAACCATGCGGTGTTTGGGTCGCCACCTCCACGCGTAGCTCCGCTGCACCTCGATGGTGATGCCAAGAAGGGTCAGCAGCTCCGTCTATGTATATCATAGGAGACGCCGTGCCATGGATGATCTTTTTTGTATACACAAGCCACCCGTTGGGTTGTCATGCACGCTGATGGTTACGATATCCAGCTATCTAGCTACAGAAGCTCAACAGAATTATTCAAACGGCCGGCCAGCTGCGTGTCCTTCCATTGCTAATGGCTAGGGAGCTGAGTGCTTGTACGCAACGGCTAGCCAACAATATTGTGTTTTGCGGCAACAACCAAACATGTCACAATAATCTCAATACTTCAAGATACTTTGGTATATCAAAACTGTAGTATCTTGTACCTGTTGACAAAAATACTATGGTTTTTAATACTTTGTTTTTTCTAATATATTGCTACCAAACATAGCCGAGACCGTGTTTGGGTGTGTGTCAAGAAAAGAAAGACATTGCATTTTTCCTTTTATTCTCGGATACGTTGGAAGTTTTGTTTAGAGTTTCTTGGCCGAGACCGTGAAATAAGTTATCTTGTATTTTTTTTAGCTCCTCTCTATTCTTGGGAGACGGTGAAACAAATGGAAAGAAGCATCATTTCCCAAGCCCCAAAGTTGTAGTTCAATGGTGTGATGATATATTATGATCTTTGTAATAGGAAAGGTTGCTATAGTTTGTTTTATTTGTATGAAAATCTTCAATTATTTTGCATATATAATTTGTTAATGGTCTTATTGGGCACATGTACACTTGAACTGGTGTGCACCTGAACACTTGAGCTGACGTGGGATGTTTTTTTCTTGCAAATAACTGACATGCAAGTTAATTATCTCAATGTGAATTCTGAATTCAATACCCACATGAATTTCATAGGCTGCTTTGATCGAGACGTGTGTTGCACGTGCATGCTTACTAGTGAACCCTAAAAACTTCCATCTGATTTCCTCCAATAATTCCTTCACCTCCTCATACAGATCCAACTCCTCCTCCTCTTCCCCATGCAGATTCAGGCCCTCAAACTTGCTCTCCAGATTCGCCTCAAACCGATCTCCGTCCCTTTTCCCCTTCTCAGCCATGCAGGTGCCGCGAACTAGAGGTTGGACTCACAAGTACCCGATCCCGAACAGATCAGGGGGATTCAACGTGAGGAATCAAGCTTTTTGGGGGGTAGATTGGAACTCTCGCCGGCGCGCCGTCGAGAGGAAGTTGGAAAGAACTCTCGCCGGATGGGCCCGCATTCCCCAGTCTCTTGACTCTCTTCGAGAGAACTCACGCTTGCGCAGTCTCTTCGTGAGATATCTCGCTCAGCCATGTCGGCTCTCCTTCTCCCGCAAACGCAGCGCGCGCACAAGGGAAGAAGTCCAGCAACTCCCGGTCGAATTCCTAGGCGTTCGCCTCACCAGCCATGATCCGTTCCTAGATCCACCCACCCAGATCCGTTTGCTGGATCTGCCTCCTCCCAGATCGGAAGACCCTACTGGCCAGATCCACCGACCCAGGTCTCCGGCACGGTAGATCAGATCCGAATCCGACCCGGCGGCACACAACCATGGGCGAGAACCCGTGCACCCTCCTTGTGCCCTTCAACAAGGGCTGCCTCTACATGGTCGCGGAGGTTCTGGTCGACCTCCAGGGCAGCGACTTCGCCGCCAAGATCAGCGCCATGAAGCGAGCTATCTTGCTCATCCTCAACGGCGTCACGCTCCCGCAGCTCTTTTTCACGGTCGTCCGCCACGTCCTCCCAGACAAGCACCCGATCCTTCAGAAGCTCCTCCTTCTCTACCTCGAGATCGTCGACAAGCGGGACACTGCCTCTGGCGAGGTCCGCCCGGAGATGATACTCCTTTTGCAGTACTTCCGCAACAACTTACAACACCCCAACGAGTACATCCGCGGCGTCACGCTGCGGTTCCTCTGCCGCCTCCGCGAGCCCGAGCTGCTCCACCCGCTTGTTCTTTCCATTCTTGCTAACCTCAAGCACGAGCACAGTTTTGTCCGCCGCCATGCTCTCTCCGCCCTCTCAGTAATCTGCCACCTGCCTTTGGCTCACATGCTCCTCCCATACGCCCGCATTGGAAAGCTCGCGTTGTCTGCTGTCGCATTCGAGCAGGACGCCGTTGTGCAGAGGAACGCGTTCCTCTTGCTCTGTGACTGCGCACAGGACCTCGCCGTCAAGCATCTTCTTGCCAATGCTCCCCACGTCGCAAAGTGGCCTGACCTGCTCCAGATGGTTGCTCTCGACCTCATTCGCAAGGTCTGCTGCTCTTCAGACCACCCTAACAAGGATGTCTGCATAAAGATCATTTTCTCCATCCTCTCCAATTGCAGAAACACTGTCAAATACAAGTGCGCTGGCACGCTCTTGTCGCTGCCCTCCACGCCGGTCTCTGTCCGTGTCGCCGCCAACACCTACTGCAAGCTGCTTACTTCGGAAAGTGATACGAATGTGAAGCTCATTATCCTAGACCGCCTCCATGAACTGTACACCTCACACCGTTATGTGATGGTTGATTTTGTCATGGACGTGCTGTGCTCTCTCACGAACCCCAATGTAGATGTCTTTAGAAAAGTGCTGAATTTGGTACTCGGTTTGCTCACTGGACGAAATGTGCAGGAGGTGGTGCTATATCTGAAGAAGGTGGTTGTTGAGACACAGGGCAGTGAGCTCCAGAATGTGGGTGAGTACCACCAGATGTTGGTGCAGGCGATCCATGCCTGTGCGGTGGAGTACCCACAAGTAGCCGGATCAGTGGTGCACCTCCTTGTGGACTTCGTTGTTGAAAGTAAAGGTGCCCTGGCGTTTGATGTCATTCTGTTTGTGCGTGAGATAATAGAGACCAACCCCGTGTTGCGCGTGTCCATTGTACAGAGGCTGTTTGATGCATTCAGTCATATCCAGGAACCCTTTGTCTGCACATGTGCTCTCTGGATCTTTGGGGAGTACTCACTTTCGGTATCTGAGGTTGAGAGTGCCATATCTACCATAAAGCAGAGCCTTGGAAATCTACCATTCTGCAGTGTCTCTGAGGAAGGGGAGTCGACCGATTCATCGAAACCTGCCCATCCGCTGAGGAATTCTTGCACTGTGCGATCTACGAGACCTATCTTTCTTGCCAACAGCACTCACCCCACAGAGATTGTAGCCACTGATGCTGCCATTTCTGCCACCGATGCCTCCACACAGTATCTGAGATCTCTCATTGTGTTAGGTGATTTTCACTTGGCTGCTGTTGTTGCCTATACGCTTACAAAGCTTGTGTTGAGGTTGGAAGAGGTTCATCCCTCTAAGGTTGAAATAAACAAGGCATCTACAGAGTCCTTGCTGATCATGGTGGCCTTGCTGCAGCTGGGACATTCCTCTTGTCTTCCACATCCTATTGACAGGGACTCGTATGATAGGATTGTGCTCTGTGTGAAATTGCTTTGTAATACTAGCGGTGATGCAAGAAAGGTTTTGTTGTTGTCTTGCCGCCAGAGCTTTGTAAAGATGCTTGATGAGAAGATGAAGGCCAATGCACAGATTTCTCATACACAGCCTGATGATCTCATTGAATTCTACCACCTAAAGAAGAAGGTGAGAGAATTATTACTTGCGACTTCTCTTGCTTTTTGGTTGGAATTCCTAATCCATTGTTACTGCCTAATGTGAATATTGGTTACTAGTTCATCAAATTCCAACTAAACTATAGAGTGATGCAAGAATGACAAGAAAAATGATACGTTCAGTAACCAACATAGTGGTACACTTTGAAGACATAATATATTCACCCAAATTAAAGTCCGATTAAGTTCATCATTGAGGATAATGAATTATTTTTACTAGGTATACATTTTATCATTCAGTGGAACCAGAGGCAGAATCGTCATCTCAGCATACAGTTATTTATATTTTGTTTTTTAGATCAGTTTGAACAAGTTATGCTCATGCGCTTTATGGTGATTATGATTATGCTCATGCAGAATTCATTGGTCATGGTCCTTTCCTGGTATTGTTTCCACTACAGGACCTACTTTAATTTTATATCGACTATTTCTTCTATTAACATGGATAGTTAATGCGTCGACGAGAAGTTTTCTGTTGGAATAGTAGTTATGATTATAAAATAATTGTTCGTTGCTCGTGGTTAAATCGGAAGTACATCCTAAAACAGGAGTGCCTATATGCTGAATATAGAGACATGGACCACATTATTATGTGCCATAAAGATTGACATTATCATTTACTATGGCAACACCTTAACTGGAGACTTTTGTTACCCTGTAATCAGAGGGATAACAAAGCCATGTTACTTACGTTACTCTATTACTATTGTTATGGCGCTGCTAGAAGGAGGGCGTGAGAGGGCCGGTCGGGGGCCTTTTTGCCCACGGCCGGGCAAGAGGGAAGGGGATTTCCTTCTTAATTCTTGCTTGATTAGATTGATACATCTCCTCCCCTTTATATAGAGAGGTTTACTTGACTCCCAAGCAAGGCTTACTTGACCCCTAAGCAAGCGACCCTTATCTCTAATTAACCCTAAGACTAACGGGCTATACCGCCAGCCCAGGCCATTAGGCCCATTACGTACTCTAACAACTATATTAAAGTGATTACAAAGTTATAGCCTTCATCTGTTCAAGAGTGTTAATTTATTATTCTGGAATATTCTGTACCATTTTAAAATATTGTATTTATCCGTGTAGGGATTGAACCAACTTAAGTTGGGTGATGAGTACCGAGATGATTTAAAAGCTCCAACTGTTGAGTTTACGAAGCATGCAGATGATGCAAATAGACTGAATCGTCTCGTTCAGTTGACGGGGTTCAGTGATCCTGTGTATGCTGAAGCATGTGTTACGGTTAATAAATATTACAATGCTGTACTTGATGTTACTGTCATAAACCGAACAAAAGTGACACTTCAGAACATGTGCTTGGAGTTTCAAACAGCAGGTGAAGACAGGGTAATTATCGACCGCTCTCAGAACTACACCTTGGCTCCTCGGGCAATCAAGCAAATTCAGGCTACCTTCAAGATTTCTTCAGCAAACGATGGAGTCATAATTCCTCACATCTTTTATGAGGCTTCAAATGGAATTGAGCAGTCAGAGGTCCTAAACAATATTTTCATTAACATTCTGGATTACATGTCATCTGTTACATGCACTGATACTGCTTTTCGGAGTATTTGGGCTGAATGTCGGTATGAAATCAAGGTACCATAGCTACTTCTAATTTTTTTGACTTCACAAGATTTCTGCTTTTATTTTATCGCATTTTACTCTGCTAAAAATGCATATCTTTCTAGTCAGAGAAGTACTTTCTCATATGATTTATTTAAATATGTTCTGTTAACCTACTTCTCTATACAGCTATATTCTTCGGCATACTGACATGAAGATATGTTGTATCTTTCACCAAACAATTTTCGTGGCCATGCTCCTTTTTTGTCTAATTCTTATGTTTTGGCTTATAGTATTGATATTCTTTCATTTTCATCAGTTGGAGGTTAACACTGTGCTTCAGGATGAGATGGAATTCTTGAACCATATAATCAAGTCAACAAACATGGCATGTCTAACACCACCGTAAGTTTCGAAGAGAACTGACCTTTCACATTGATCTGTGGACTACAGTATTCCATGCATCGGTAAATTAATAATTAATAATACTTTTATCTTCATTAATGATACCTTTTTCTTAAGAATACCTGTAAAATACAGCCGCACACAAAAGCATGATATATCTTTTGGTAACACAACCATGGATTTGAATTTCACGACTTGTTTACTGGTTTGCTGTTTATGTATAGCAGATATACTAGATTAATAGTGGCCGTTTATCAGAATTGCCCATTTTAGCTTATAAGAGGCCTAAATTGCACACACAAGGCTGAGATAACTTATAGTTCGTTACGTTGGTTTCAAGCCTAAGATCCTGCAAACTAAAAGTAATATCCTTGAGTTTTCATTTCACCAAACCAAAATTGCACACACAAGAGGCCTAAATCCCTTTTCTTTATCCTATTATACTTCATTATCCGATCCAACAATGGATATTAACCACTAGTATCCATATAGTAGATAAATCACAATTTAATCTTTGTATGACAAAAACAGGAACACATTTGCACTTTGTCAACTGCTTTTACCGAGGTAAAATGGTTTGGGCACTGAAAAGTTGTTTCCGCTGAACTTAGCTAATTGTAACTATGGGAGTTGCGAGTGGGAGTACTTCTAATACGTAGAGGGTGCTAGAAAATTACTTGCCTTTGTACTGCTAGTCGGATTGCTAACGTGGGTGGCCTTTGTGCTTCATATGCCTGCTTTTCAACTCATACCGTAACTTTGATTTTAGGTCAGCGCTTTATGGGGACTGTGGGCTTATAGTTGCCAATCTCTACGCCAAGAGTGTGTTTGGCGAGGATGCTTTGATGAATATTAGTGTTGAGAAGCAGGCCGATGGTAAACTCAGTGGCTACATCAGAATTAGGAGCAATATCCAAGGAATGGTGCTCAATTTGGGGGACATAATTTCAGTTAGACAGATGGCGGCAGCTAGCGCAGCCATGACGACGTGACAAGTCTGTAAAAAGTACGATTGCCCATGTAAACGGACAAGTTGTTTAGCACGTTGGGATGAAGTGGTGCATCTAGGTTTTTCAATGATAAGCTAATTTTGTCCAAAAATTCCTTTAGCTTGGGATCCATGGAGCTCATTTGTTTTAAAAGAAAAAAATGTTATTTTTCTTAAAAAAAATACAAATGCATATCTTTCCTACTTTCCTACTTATAAAGGTTTTAATTGGTGGTGAGTTCGCTCACCCCTCCTTTTACTCTTACACGTGGGGCATAGTGCAACTGTTACCCAAATAAAAAATTCTCACCGCCCGGATCGAACCAGGATGTTCTGTTTTGTCAGAGCGGCTTGCTCTTTACCATCGAACAAACGCAACAATTTATAAATACTATTCATTTCGTTCCTAAATATAAGTCTTTATTTTTCTATAGATTTCAACATGAACTACATACGAAACAAAATAAGTGAATTTATACTTTAAAATATGTTTATATACATTCGTATGTAGTTCATATTGAAATCTTTAAAAAGATAAGCGGCTCAATTTTATACTGCGTAACTTTGTATTGAAGTTAGTAAAAAGTTGAGTCACTTAATTTGAGATGAATGAAGTTTAAGAACGAAGTTCTATTTAGGGCATGCACAATGATGACATATGAATACAGATGTCTTATGACAAAAGGTAGCATCCCTTCTATTTAAGGACATGTACAATGAGGCATATGGATATAGATGCCTCATTACAAAAGTAGCTTGAGGCATCTATATTAATTTTTTTCTTCCCAATGCAAGCTACTACTAGTGAGGCTCATCAAATAATAGAAAGTAGATCACTATACATGCATCCCTACTCTTCACTTCAACTTTTTCAGCTTTGTGCATGAGACCATACTTTTTTTCCCAAGCACCGCCTCCCTTCACCCAAACCTACTTTTTCTAACATCCAATCCTATATGGCGTATGTGACATCACCTCGGAGCTATGCATTGTACGGAGGGAGTACTCATGATTCTCAGCTTTTGAATACATCCCTCCCACATCACTCTTCAATAAACTCATACCGCGTCACTTCTTCAATTGTTGTCGGTGAGTGTCATAAATTTGGTCAACGCGATCTATTCTCCCGCCTCTCGAAAGAAATGGCTCCTCGGTCCCCCGCTACGCGGAGAGCGGCGGAAGCACCTACCACACCAACCATCTTCACAGCGCCGGAATCTTCAACCACCGTCGTATCCAAGTCACCCCCCTTCATCGAGAGGAGCTCCTCTGACGTACGACACTTGCCGTTGGGCCGCTGTCAAGTAGGCCAAGTTCCAGCCGGGCTGACGTACTAGTGATGAAACGGCACCCTGTCGCGTGTCAGGGGATCCTCCTTCATTGACGGGTGCTCTGGCCGCGTGCTGCCCTACGTGGCGCTGCGGGAAGCAGTAGGAGAGCATTTTGTTGACTGGGTGAACCGGGTCTCCGGTCGCGTGCTCACTTGTGTGGCCCTGCGAGAAGCTGATGCGGAAAAGGTAAGCGCCCATCAACGCGGCCTCCATCCCCATACGAGCTAGAAGTTCAGTGGCATATTTCTCTCGATTCAGCACTATGCCATCTTGAATCTTCTTAACCTCAATGCCTAGGAAGAAGTGTAATTCACCAAGATCCTTCAGGGCAAACTCCGAACTTAGATCATGCATAAGAGCATTAGTAGCACTTTGCAAGGAGCTTGCAACTATAATGTCATCAACATATATTAGTACAAATAAAACTGTGGTTGCCTTGTTATAGTTGAAAAGTGACGTATCAGCTTTAGATGCAACAAAACCAATGCACTTAACTTAGAACTCAACCTTGAGTACCATGCTCTTGGAGCTTGCTTCAAGCCATACATCACCTTATCAAGTCTGCATACATAGGTGGTTGTCTCATTGTGACGCCCGAGACTGACGTCCCAGAAGATTTCAGAAGCTTCCCGAAGATTCCAGATGTTCCGGGTTGCCCGTGTGTTCTTTGTGCTTGTTTTTTTTTTTTTTTT
>LR738710.1:239283892-239355665 GCA_902687465.1 Secale cereale
CCCGTTCTAACCTTTTATATTTTCTCCGGTCGTGCTCATTTTTACGAGCCCGAGAAAATTATTTCCTTGTGCCCTTTTCCCTAACTCCCCTCCTTTTTTTTCCTTCTTCTCTTTTATTTTTTTTTCTGCTAAGAAAAACTTCAGCAGAGCCCGCAGCCTTCCATCTCCTCCTTTTAGCCAGGCCTCCAGCCTCCTTCTCCTCCTCCCTGGCCCATCAGGCCCACTCCAGCCCGCTTACCCCCTAACCCTAGCCGCACCAGTCCCTCGTTCCTCCCTCACTCTTCCCGCAAGCCGCCGCCAGGAGGTCGGTCCCTCGACCCCGCACCCTGTGCGCATCCCTCTCGCCCGCTTCCCTCTCTCCCCGATCCCGATCTCCCTCTTCGCTCGCCTCTGCTCGAGCCACTCCTTCTGCTCCCCTCTCCCCTCGAGCCAGCTCGTCCCCCTCGGCGCCACAGGAGCTCGCCGGCCTGCCTCAGGCGCCCCTCCGTCTCCTTCCAGGAAAGCCGCGCTCGGCCAGGCCCCTGCCTCTGCTTCCGCGGCCCCTCCGTCCTCAGGCTGGCCGCCCCTGCCTCGTCCTCCCGTGCGGCGTCCCGAGCCCAGGCACCAAGCCCCGATGGCGCTCCTTCTTCCTCCCTTCGGCAGCGCTGGAGCGCGCCCCTTCCCTCCGTCCTCGACGCCAAGGCGAACGGATTCGTCGCCTCCTCTGCGCCATGGCCTTCCCTGCCGCGCCGGCCCTCTCCCGCGGCCTCACCTCGTCCAGCCCGGCCGCCCCAAGCCCTCCGAGGAGCTGCTGCAACCCCGACGCCCCGAGCCCGACGGCCTCCTTCTTCATCTCACCAAGGAGCTCCCTGCCTCGCCGGATTCGTCTCCCTCCGTCCGCGCGCGAGATCTTGCTGCCGCCGTGGCCTCGTCTCCGTGCAGCCTTGTTTTGCTGCTGTTGTTTTTTTGTTGTTGTGTGTGTTGCCCGTGCTGTAATTTTTGGACAGATGACACCGAGTACCTCTACATGACCCGGCAAGTACCCCTACGACCAAGTACCTCGACGAACCGATCATCTACGGAAAACGAGCTCCGTGTACATCTACGACCCCGTGTACAACTACGACATGAACGACCGAACGAATCGACGACCGAACATCTACGGGAAGGCGAGCTCGTGAACGGCTACGGAGCAAGTACCTCTACATCCGTGTACGACTACGTGAACGAGTACCACGACGCCGTCGAACGCCAAGTACCTCTACGTGACCGACAAGTACCACGACGGCCCGAACGTCTACCGTCGCCCGAACGACTACCGTCGCCCGAACGTCTACTTCCCTCTACGGTCGTGTACAACTACTTCCCTCTACTACGGCTACTTCCTCGACGCTCTCGAACCGTCCCGAAACGAGTGTTTCGAAGGTATAACCCCGAGTCGTGACCCGTGAGATGCATGCTTGCTTGTGTTGTATGAGTTGTTTCCCGTGTGTGCTTCGTGCCCGTTCCACCTTTTGTCATGTTCCTCGGTTGCCTCGCCACCGACTCGTGGGAACCCGGCAACGGGATCACCCCATCATCTTGTTCAACTCGTTCACTCCACCTTTTGTTTTGCACCGGACTCTCAACGAGTTGCCGGAACCGATATGATGCGTTGCATCATTTTCGGATCGTTGCCGTGGCACCCTTTTGTTCCACCACGGTGACAATGCTTCATATCTTGTTAATTGTCAACCTTTTAATAAAACTTGCATAAACTTGATCATGTCATCCGCATCATGTTAACAACATTAATATGTGTGTTTGTTGTTGCTTATAATTAATAAACATGCTCATGGGGATTTTCCGGACTTGTTGTTGTTATCTTCCGGCCCCATTTAAAATGTCTAGTAGTGTAGTTTCTTTATGCTTCACCTCTTGCCATGTTAACCAACATTTAATCTTGTCTTGTTAATTAACGAGAGTCAACTAAATAATTAATATGTGGTGTTTCGTCAATATGCAACTCGTTGCATATTGATCTCCACTTAACTTGTAGTATTTGTTTGTGCACTTTGCCATGCCTTGCATATTTAAACCGGACATGCATCATGCTTGCTTGTGCATTGTATGCCATGTTTATGCTTGTGTGTTTACCGTGTTGTTTGTTTTTCTTTCCGGTTGCTTCTCTTGTTAGCTTCGGTTGCGTTCCGGAGTTGTGAGGATCCGCTCGACTGTTGCTCCGTCTTCTTCTTGGATCCGTTCTTCTCCTCTGTGGAATCCCAGGCAAGATGACCGAACCCGGATACCATTACTATTTTTGCCTCTTGCTAGAAGTCACGATCTATAGTTTTGCCTCGATGCCCATGTCTTTCTTGTCAGCCTCCTACTTGTAACCAATTGCCATGTTTAACCACCCTACCTATGCAAACCGTTGCTTGGCTATACGTAGGCTTTGCTCAGCCCCTCTTATAGCATTGTTAGTTGCAGGTGAAGATTGAAGATGCTTGCTTCATGTTGAAGTTTGGTTGGGTTATATCACACTATATAAATGCTAAATGAAATCATCTATATACTGGCAGGGTGGAAGGCTAAGCCTTTTTGCTTGGTGTTTTGTTCCACTCATGCCGTTAGGAACCGTATAAGCCGGTGTTATGTTCCTTGATTATGCGTTCCTAACACGGTTGGGGTGTATGGGACCCCCTTGATAAACCGCTAAGTGCTAAGTCTTTTCCAGCAAGTCCCAACATTTGGTACTATTTGCCTCATAATAACAACTTAATTAATTAATTAAATTTGCATAGAGGGTCGCTCCCTCGAGGATCCTTTATTTCTACATAGCAGGGGGGGCCAGTGCCGATGGTGTTGGTCCCAAACGGGGAAACTCGAGGTTTGGGTCCTGTAGCATCACCCATTCGGTCGTGTCCTGAGACCTAGATACGCGCGGCTACGATCAGGGTGTCGACACGCCGGGAGGATTTGCTGGATTAGCCTTACCTTAGTTCGGTTTAACTTGAGCACGGGATTCCGAGAATACTCGGGTCTTCCCAACTATGGAGTTGCGACTCCGCGGATCGTGGGCTTGTAATGGGCCAAGTTGGAACACCCCTGCAGGGTTTGAACTTTCGAAAGCCGTGCCCGCGGTTATGTGGCAGATGGGAGCTTGTTAATTCCGGTTGTAGATAACTTGACACAATGTTTCAATACATTACCAGCGTGTGTTCCGTGACTGTCAATTTCCGAATAGGGATTCGGGAGTTGAACACGGTGGGGTTATGTTTGACCGGCTTTAGTTAGGATCACTTCGTGATCATCTTTCGACCGAGGCACCTCTCTTCTCGCTCTCTTTTACGTAAGTTAGTGCTAGTTGCTGCTGCAGACTCTTGTTTGTTCCTTCACCTCTCGTTCTTTCTTCAGCCTTTTCCACACCCAAGGCTTAAATAGTCTTGTTACCCGGGAACGGGATTGCTGAGTCCTCTGTGGCTCACAGTTACTTCACCACACCAGATGCAGGTTCAGCCGAGTTTGAAGCAGGAGTTGGTTCAGTTCTTCACCAGGAGTTCGATGAAGAGTTTGGCTGGTTGCTTGTGACGTTTTGATGTTCAGTAGTGGTTTCTACTAGGATTCGATCTTGACCTGTGGCTTTATGTTGTTTTGGTATCTTTCTTTTGGATCTTCACCCGTAGTCGGGTTGTGATGTTCCTGAATGATGTATTGCTTATGTATGTATTGTGTGAAGTGGCGAGTGTAAGCCAACTATCCCCTTTTGCATTTTAATCCCTCTTTTACATGAGTTGTGCAAAGATACCAAACTTGAGATCATTCTAGGATGGATTTATGCCTTTAAGTCGTGCCTCGACACGTAGGAGGTATAACTCCATCCTGGGCATTACACTCATGTAAACCTCCTCTTCCAGAATACCATGCAAAAACGCGTTCTGAATAACTACCTGTCTTAAACTCCATCCTCTTGATACAACAATAGTTAACACAAGTCGAATAGTTACAGCTTTAACAACCAGACTGAAAGTATCTTCATAATCTAACCCATACTGTTGTTTAAAACCTTTTGCAACTAGACGTGCCTTATACATGTCAAATCAGCCATATACCTTTTTCTTAATTCTGTAGGTCCACTTACAGTCAATAATATTTTTACCTCTTTGTTTAGGTACAAGATGCCATGTCTTGTTCCTCATAAGCGCTAAGTACTCTTGATCCATTGCATTTTTCCATCTTGGATCACTCAATGCAATTTCCAGATTTGTTGGCTCCCGCGATACACAACATGCCATATGGTACAGTACCATCAGTTCAAACTTTTGGATTTCTTATACCTTTTTGTAGTCGACTCATAACACGAGATGTCGAGACTGGTTGCGGTTGAGCAAGGCGTGTAGTTCGTTGTGTAGAAGCTGATGCGGGAGATCCAGCCACAGAAGATCCTGACAAAGTACTAGATCCGTTTTCCACAGCCGATCCTTCCTAGACTCGGTGGCCGTTGGCGTGGTTGTTGTTGCACTTGTCTCTGATCCAGTTAGGGGTGGCAATAGGTACCCATTACCACTACTGAAGGATGCTGCTAATGTGACACTACAATCAGAGAACCTTTGACGAAACTGTGTGCGATGAATTAATCGCAAAAGGCGATGTAAAAAAACCGTAAACAAGATGCAAAATGTTTGTGATGAATGATACATCAAACACGATTTAGATTTTAGTTGCGTGTGCGATGCAGAGCATACGATTGATCCATATGAACAGTTTGCGACGAGACAGAACAACAGAAATAGGCAGCCAGATCAAGGTGTGTGTGCGATATACGGCATACAGTTCGCTCCGATGAACCATTTGTGACGATCGAGGTAAACACAAACGATTCGGTGTAACAAGATGTGTGTGATACCCGACAAACAGGCCAGTAATCAGAATTGTGTGCGATCATTATAGACAGCCCATACGCTCTTTTTTTGTGAATTGTGTGCTTGTCAGTGCACACAGTTCAACAAACCAACCTGTGGGCGATAACGTAGAAGATCTTTGTCGAATACGTATTACTAACCGTATGCGACGAGTTTGGCAGGATAAACATAGATAACAAATTAATATGAGCGAACGAAAGCAGATATATATATATATATATATATATATATATATATATATATATATATATATATATATATATATATATATATATATATACAATTTGCTAAATTTTGTCCTTCTTCTTCTTGTTGTTGTTGGATGGCCCCACGACATCGTCTTGGTGAGGACACTTCTTTCCGCTGACCGTTGGCTTTTCATCGGCGCCGCCGTCATCATCGTCGTTGCTGTTATCGTCGTCCTCCTCATCATCGTCGTCCTTTTCTTCGTCCTCCGACGGCTCCTCATCCGTCTGGTTGTCGTCTGACGACTCCGGAGGCGGCGCCCCTTCCAAGATCCAAATATAATCGAGGTCTGGGCTCGACGCCGGACTCATGGAAGATGAGCGGGATGATTCCGATGTTGACCTATCATCGGGCGCCAGACCGTTGGTCAAACTGTCGTCCTCGTTGTTGCTCGACATGGCTGCGGTCGTATAAAAACCGCAAGAAAGCAAGGTTGCAGAGTGTGCAAGTGTGTAGCGCGGCCTGTCGGGGACAATGAAGATGGTGGATACTTAAGCGGGGTATGAAGAGAAGAGGAAATGCGAATTGAAGCGGGGGTTGACGTATTATCTAACCGCTGATATAATCTACCACAATTATTTGTATCCAGTCGCTCCAAATTCCCGGGGTTGCGTAGGACTCCTTTGGCTGATTTCTTTTTTCAGGACAAAAACAAGGAACGAGTTTTGGGATTATTCACCAATACCGGTACGAGCGGAGTAGGACAGTTGACAAGCAATACATTGAGCTCTTCTTATTGATGAAGCCAGTAATAATCAAACTACAAAGAAAAAGAAAAAAAGACAAAGGAAAACATATGCACGAATCTTCGTGTAACATCAACGGCATATGACCTAGATGTGCATTACTTAGAGCACATCTAGATGTGCTTTAGCAATACTGTCAAACAAAACCCGTAATCATCATTGCAAACAGTGCATAGAACATGGCTAATGCGACAACCACAACTACACATGCTAGTTCCTTCTTGTCTCTTGCTTTTGTCTGTTGCCCGTAACTGATTCTTTCTTGCTTCATCATACTGATTGTACATTCCAGATTAGCCAGTTTCTTCTTTTGCTTTACGTTATCTTCTACGAGCTTGGTGATAACACTCCGGGCCCTGCCATGCCATTCTTCATCCAGCCAGTTAACAAAGGCACAAGCCTCATATCCCTGCCAATGTTAAATAGTATTCAGGATGAACGGTGGCATTAACTCAAGTAAAATGATGAACTTAGCACTAACCTCTAAGGGGCAACTAAGAAACCACCTGCCAATGTCGAATCCCTCCGTGCATACACATCAAGCGGGAGTGTGCCCGTGCACACAACTCAGCTTTTTATACTTTTCGGTGGCACAAAACTCGGAGTCGAACTCATGTTGCGGGAGTCTGGAGTCATGCTTCGGATCCAACGGCAGATCGCTTTCCTAATGGGAGGGGGGTCATTTAGGACGGATTCAGCAATGAGCTACTTTGGACATGCTAAAAAAATCGGGATAGATTGGAACCTGACAGGACGATTCGGATCCGTAGTACACCTTCTCATGACCTTAGGAAAGTGCTCGGCGGCGATACGAGCAGGAGCAGCCGTACCGAAACCATCAACACTACTCGTCCGTATTCCCCCAATGTCAGCGCCACGCGAGGGAATGTGAAGGCTATCTAGGGATTTGGGGGAATGGGGAAATTGTGGGGATAACCTAACGACTGGGAACTACTTATGGCACTATATGTTGTATACAACACACTGTTTATACATGTCATTTGTTTTAGGTATTACAACTTCACACACAATTTCCGCACCAAACCGTGTGAGAAGACAATGTATGTGAGACACGGTTGCTGTTTCATAACCGTATGGATGTACTACATGTACATATAATTGAGTTACAGTGATATCGTGCAAATAACCGTTCTGCGGATATCCATCAAAAAATAAAACAGCCGCTCTGCATATAGAGATGGCGGCGGCGGCCTAGGCAAGGGCTACCGGAGAAAAGGACAATCCTCGGTCAGTGGGCGGTGGCGGCGTCATAGGAGGTCAATCCTCGGTCTGTGGCGGGAGATAGGAGGATCTTAAACATTGAGGTCGGCGGCGACGTGATTCGAGCACATCCATCACGGTCGATGGCGGGATAGTGGAGGCCGAACCTCAGGCGACAGCCGCACTAAGCTTTGCTCCTCAACCCTGCTGTCTCGGCGTGCCGCCGCATCGCGCTTCTATCTGTTGGGTGGAGCTCGCCGCACAGCTAATTAATAAAGGTATTCATTTCATGAGTGGCTTAACTAAGGTATTCAATTCCTAATGGTAGTGATGTACTAGTACTCTGCGTGTAAATTGACTGGCCATTTATTTTTGTCATTGCACGTCTGGATAACAATATGGAGCGCCCTCAATAATTATGAAAATAAAACCTTGTGATTTATGCACGCATCTTTGGGCAGCAGTTAATTCGTGTATTAATGTTATTGTTTTGTTTCTAATTACCATTTGTGCGGTGCAGATGGAACGATCTCGATGGATGAAGAATCAGAGAACCATAGATTTTATTAGTGGCGTGACAGAGTTCATGAATTTGGCTCAAAGTACAAACAGGAGAATTGGTGATGCGGATTACATCATGTGTTCATGTACTGATTTTGCCAATACAGAGTCACGTGGAGTTGCAGTTGTCCAGTGGCACTTAGTCTCTCAGGGATTCATGGATGGATATACACGTTGGACCAGACACGGTGAAGAGGTGTAACACCCTGGTTTCTGGCCCTTTCTTTTTCTTCTTGATTTATTTGGTTTTTGCTCTGATTTTTTTGGAGTGGATTTGTGGACTTGCAACCTGGGAGATCTTCATTTCTTCTCCACCCTAGTGGCTCATAATTCTCAAATCTTTCCAAGATCATGTCATTTCCATTCTAGCTCAGCCCCAAAATTATTTTTCTGTGGATATTCCTTTTTCTATTAAAGGAATAGTCATGTTTGCCCTAGGTTGTGAAGCAACCTATAGTTTTGTCACTCCCAAAACTCTCAAATAATTATCATAATTTGCTTGGATCATATATGCCCCAAATATGTCCAAACTTTCGTTTCCTAGCCCAAAAATAATTCCCCAATAATTATTCTTCATTTCTGTCCAGAGTGGTCTTCTGTGAAGAAAGTGCCACCTCTCTTTCCTTGTTTGCTCCGAAACTTTTTGGGCATGCTTTTACATCCAAATCATTGCCTCATGCCAAAATTCAACTCCATTTTCCTAGTGAATCTCCCTCAACAATTTTTCAAAGCTTCTGTGTGACAGAAGCCATTATGAAGGAAGTACTAGCTAGGAGTATCCAAATGAGTTTAAATTTTGCACACTCCTTCATGTGCTCATATTATCACACCCCTACATTTTCAGCTCCATCCAATCATCTATGTGAGCACAGGATCAAATCTTTGATTCTGTTAATATTTTCAGGTTGTGAAGCAAGTATATTTTATATTGCTCCATTAATTCTGAGAAATTACCAGATCATGCTCCTACAAATATCACTTCTCTCCACCAAATTTGGGATCATTTCAGCAATCCATTTTCTCTCCAAAATTATTCCAAGTTTCTGGACAAAGAGGATGTCTGTGAAGGAAGTATCATTTTGGCAAGTCCATTTGGTATGATTTTTTTACAGCAGTTTCATATGTCCAAATCATTAGGTCTTGCCAAATTTCAGCTCAAGTGGCTACTCTATGTGAGTGCACCATCCTAATCTTGATTCTGGACCATAATGGCAGTTGCAAAGCAACCATGCTTAATTTTGGTCCATTTCCTTCCAAAACCCCCAGGATCATAGTCCTTCTTAATCTAAACCTCACTGACATCATATTTGGCCTATAGCCCCTCTCTGTTGAGCAGAACATTGCAGCCAAGTTTGCTACAACAAACGTCAGGTGATCACTCCCATCTAACCACAGTACCCAGGATCAAGCCATAACCTCATAAATGATCTATCTTGGAAGGACTATCATCTAGACAACGTTTTGGGTGCCAGAGAGTACTGAATGCCCTAGTTCACGTGGTGATCGCGCTGTTGGCGCGACGGTGCACGCGCTCTGTAGCGTTTGGACACGTCCAGGACGTCGCCTAGCTCCGGCCCCTCGCCATCTTGTTGTTCTTTCGCTCCCGTGCATGTCTAGGAGGTTCCCCTCATCGTCGCCTTCACCCTGGACCCTCTCCCCCTCCTGTAGCTCGCTCCTTGGCGCTCGCTGCCGCACGCCCATGGGTGCACTGTGGCCGACATGGCTCTGTCCACACCACGTCTTCTTCTTCCTCGTGTCCCTGGCGTCGTCTACTGCTCTGTGACCCTCATGTGCCCTCTCCAGTTGTCCCCGTCCGCCCCATGCATCTAAGCGCCATCGTCGGAGCTAGCCGCCGAGCACCACGAGTGCACTGTGCTCGGCTTGGCCCTGTCCTCGTCCTGGCCATTTACTCCTGGCCCCTTGGCTCCATCTCCTCCCCGTGAGCTCCCTCTGCCTCTCGCCAGTCATATCCACCCTCCCCGTGACAAGATCGGCCATCACCGGAGCTGTGTAGCCCATTGTGGCGGTGTTAGGCCCTACCTCCCCTTCCCTCGGCTATTTAAGCCCTCCCCAAGCGTTTCCCTCCTTGAACTCAGCCTCCTACACCGCCCAGGGCCCCGCCCAGCATCCTCCCTGAGCTCCAGGAGCCATCTCTGCTCGCCATTGCTGCCTCGGTCGCCGACGGCCACCGCCTAAATTCAGTTGCTGCCGAGTCCCTCCCTCCTTCTTTCCACCACCAAATGCCTCCACCATCACCTTGGAGTCACCCCAGCTCCCCAGCCCCTCACATCAGCAGCCGTGTCGTGGTGCCCGTTGTCGGCCGCCACTACTGTCCGCCGCGGCTAGCGCCTCGCCCGCTCCAGCACTCCGGACGACCACGCTACCCAGGGGCGGGTCCGCCTCCGTCTCCTGATCATGCCGGTAGGTCGAGCGCCGCCGATGGTGGCCGGAGCTGCCACCGGCCGCCGTCGGGGCCGACGCTGCCTTTTCCCGCGCGGGTTCAATGGAGCTTGAAGACGAAGACCCAGCCGGCCGGCCCCACCTCCCGCGCGACCCCACCTATCAGCCGCACGACCCCACCTGTCAGCCGCACGACCCGTTGACCCCGCGACAGCTAACGTGGATAAGTGGAGACGTAATCCGTTAAATACGTTTTCTAGGTTAGAAAGCGCACTTTCATGTTTCTTTAGACCAAAATACGTTTTCACTGATCTGAAGGCGTATTATCTGAAAGCCGCGTCCTGTTTTTCCAGCTGAGGGCCTGCTTGTGAGGATTTTATTATAGATAGGTCCCTGGCAGAAAAACAACTATAGCTTTTTGCTCACAACTCCAAATGAGGTGATTCCAAAGCACAATTCTTCGTCTCGTCGAGCCCATTCTGTTGGTATCATTTTCATGATGTTGTCTCATTCTGAAAATGACCATTATGCCTTGCCCTTATTCAGCCCCCTCCGAGAGAGATACTTTCCCGAAGATTCTTTTCGCGAGCTTCTCGCACTTCCTCCCGGTGAATCCATCCACCCCAGGCAAGCCACCCCCTCCATTTGCATGATTGCAATGCAATGCCATGTTTTTTTATTTAAACTTTCTTAAAATATTGCATTAGCTACATATGGCTTGCTCGTGGCATTTCTTGGAGTGATACTTTGATCTTGTTATTGCCATGATGTTGACTGGATTCCTAGGACTAATATTTTGCAGATGATGAGGATGACATGTTGCCATTGGATTATTAGTGCCTATTATGATTATTTTCATGATGGTATTTGATATTATGCTTTGGAGTATTAGTTTGGATATGATGTCATCATGTTGGTTTATGGTTAGCTATCTTGCTTTTGCTATTGGATTAGTAGTCACTGGTATGCGTCGGTCCTAAACAAACGGTTTTAACCCCTTTCCGCGATGGCATTTGGAACCGTCGCCAAGTGAGTGTGGGCGACAGGGGGGGTCCTTCCCACACGACCAAGAAATCAGCGGGGATAGGCCCTCTTGGGACCCAGGCTGGGGTCGTGTGCGATCGGGTGAGGCATCGAAATCCAATCATTTCCGTAGGTATGTACATCCCACACGGTAATCCCAGAAAAATATTTCCGTAGGTATGTACATCCTACATAGTGAATCCCAGAAAAACATTTCTGTTCATATGTATATCACACACAGTCAATCCAAGGAATACATTTCCATTCTTATGTACATCCCGCACACTCAATCCAGGGAAAACGTTTCCGTTTGGACGTACATCCCACACAGTTTTATGTGTAGGCTAGTGTGCGAAAGGTGTAACTATCACACACGGTCTACCTTGGTTAACTGTTTGCTTTTATCAACTATGTCACACATGATTTGATGAAGAAAAATATGTGGCATTGGGCTATCCATTGCAAGCGCTTTTACTGCTAGAACCGTTTGCAAAGATCCTTGACACATTTAGCAGGTTTATTAGTTTACAATTAATAATTCCAGTATTATGCAAATTCACATTTCATATCGAACAGTTGTTTGCCAATTTCATATCAGGCACATAAATATATTATAACATCATAGTACGGTAGCTACATGAAAAGAACACAGTACAACATATAGCTAGTTCAACTTCATAAGAATAATATATTCATTTCCCTAATCGAGATCATCCAGGCTCGTCTTATTCACCTCTGCTTTTAGTTCAATAAGAACCCTTTTTGCATGGGCCAACTGGGAAAGTGCCTCCCCCTTCGCCAACACCATCTTAGCAAAGTCTTATTTAAAAAATCTGAGCTCATTCTCCACCTTCAACTTTTTATCCCGCATGTTGAAATATGCTTCAGCGTTGACAACATTTTCTCTAAGCCTACATGTGTTCTCTTCCTCATACATGCTCCAGAGCTTCGCTAGGCACATCTTCAAAGACTGTGGCCACTCTTGACCAACCCACTTCAAGTAATAACACTTCCGTTCATCCTATAATATTTAAAACTAGATTAGTAACAATTGTAGGGGAAATGGGTTTATAGCAACATAGAAAATCACCAATGCTTATTTTGAAAAACTGAAGAAACATGTTAATTATGACATATCTTCTCAAAAAGATCAATGTGCAAATGAAATAATTGGTACTGAGACAACAACCAAATTCTGGAACATCGGAATCTATAATTAACTACAACGAAGCTACAAGTTCTTACTCATGTACAATAAATAACAAATTGAACATTTTATGAGGAAGGTAAATATAACTGCAATAGCATAGCAACAGTGTTTGGATGACAGCAAATTGATACTAACAGGTGTGTACACACACAAATTTAGTAACATAGAACTAATAGCATTAAGGCCGTCCACTATGTATGCCAAAACTGGGGTAAAGACAATTGTTCCTACATCTCGCACCGGTGCCCTGCACGGGCGAGCCGATGCAGCGGAAGAAAATCAGGGATCCGAACTCCGGAGCACGTAGTTGCTCCGATGCCCAGTTCCTTCGTGCCATAAAGATTTAATATTTTACTTCTTGGCTGCTCGGATGTGTGGACCAAATTTGGCTGCACAAACTGCTGAAGCGGTGCCAAATAATTTTCTAATGGCATCGCTGATGAGATGGCAACAATTTAACATACTAGGTACAAACTGTGACACTGTCTTAGGATGCGTTTGGTTGAAGGTGTGGTATGAATGGGTTGGTACCGTGACAGTGTCTGAATCACATCTAACAAATGATTTGTAACAACGAAAGAGGGTCTAACCTTCTCTTCACATGCCAGAAACTTCCTCCCACTATCCACATAATCAAATGCAACTAGCATCACGCATGGAGATTGATGGTGACAATGATCAGATAGATCTTTAGCCACCCCGCTCCATTCATTAACAATGATGGTCCTAGGGAGCTACAAGAGGAAGAAATGACTCAAATCGACCGCCGGGTAAAAATCCTTCATTCCAAGTCATAGCCCGAGAGAGAAGAGAGGCATACCTGGGTGGTGAAGGAGTAGTCATCGGAGGAGGAACCGCTGGAGAGGTCTTTGAAGAAGACCATGGCGACCCCAGCGATAGGATGCGAGACGGTGAGAGTGAGGAAGCGGCTATAGCTTAGCAAGGAAGGAAGGAGAAAATAGGGGAAATGTGACTTGTGGTCGGGGAGAAAAAGGGGTGGGGCTAGATATTTTGGCAGTAGACCAAAATTTTGGAAATGTGGACGGAAACTTTACGCGCGGTGCCACCGGACCATTTACTTTGAATGATTGTGTGCATCGCAAACGATTCTTCTGCTTTACGCGCATGGGATGAGTTTGATAATTCAAATTTTGGTGGAAATTTCCCCGGGTACGTCATTGCATAATTTAACATTGGTCGCTAATTTGGGCACACAAAAGAGCGTACAACAGACATACCACACTTACTGAATCATGCAATTTTAGTAATTAAACAGAGCCAGTTGACCTAAACATTGCTCTAACAAAAGACCAGCATTAAAAACAAAGCCTAAGTACACATAATTTTAACAAATCCGCCGCCACGTCGGCCCATGCATCGCCGGTGTGAGATGACACGTCGATGACTTGTCCTGGCGACATGCCGCCGTTGGTGGACTCCGCGCCCCCCTGCTAAAGTCGACCGCGTCCTCGTGCTCGGCGCCGCCCTCAAGGTTGTAGTACTCGTAGTAGTGCTTGTGCCAGAGCTCACGTTGGTACTCCACCGTCAATTCCTCGATGGATAGACTATTCTCTTCCTCGACCTCGGCCACGCGCAACTCCTCCTCCCAGCGCTCCTCGATCTCCGCCGCCTCCTACATCTCCAGCTCCCGCTCGGCGACCTCATGAGGAAGCAGGTGCTCCATGGCCACCGTCGCCTTTTCTAACGTGGGTTGCATGCTGGAGTCCGAGGTGGCCTAGAATATCTTGGCGTGTGCATCCTCGATCTTGGCGTGGATGGCATCGACCCGGGCCAGGGCGACATCAGCAGCATGGATGGCAGCTCGAGCGCTCTCAGCGTTTGCAGCCACCGTCGCAGCAGCAGCTGCAGCCGGCTCATTTGCTGAAGCTGCCCTGTCGGGTGCCGCAAACACCCTCTTGACGGAATCGGCCGCGCTCAATACGGATGCGACGACACTCTCGGCGTAGGCGGCGGCGCTCGGGGGGGGGATGCGGCCATCGTACGGGCCTTCACAAAGTGTTTCCACGGCGTCATCTTTGCAAGAAGGGGGGTGCGGGAATGGGGATCGGGATTCGCAGATTCGGGGGTTGCCGCCACTAGAGGAGACGAGCCGGCGAAGCTTAAGGAGGGAGACTTAAATAGACCCAGATATTTTCATCGCAAACGGTTCCTAGAAAACAAATGTGTGTGATGTTGTAGATATTTTTTATTAGCTGTGAAAGACGAATTTGGAGTAAAGTGCCAACGAATGGTATTTTAAATGAACGAGAAATTTTGTAGTACTAATACAACTGTCATGTCAAATTTTGGAAAAATTCAGGGGTCATTTGACCTTTTAAGACATTTAAGTGATTTTCTAGCCATTTAATGACTGTAATTGAAATTTGAACTACATGTACATGCAACAGCTAACCATAATGGTTTGAAAACTCATATTTCATGTACTTGTGTGCGATTTAATTCCATGTGCAGTAAATTGGAAGGAATTTTCAAACATATTGGTCTAACGGCTATGACACAATTAAGCATGGAGTGACATGGCATTTTAATTCAAAAAAAACACATGAAACCTTGGTTGATGTAATGTCATGCCACCAAGATGATGTGGTACAAAAATTGGCATGTGTGACGAAAGTTTGGACACACACCCCTCATAAACCGAGCAACTCACTAGAAGGCTCATGGTTCCGAGAGGGAACAATGCATGTTTGATGACGAATGGGACATAGCTTCCTCTTACGGCCTTCAATTTGTTTCTACGTCTAACGTGCACTACTACAACTGTAATGTGATTTTTTTGAAAATTCTAGGGGTCATTTGACCTTTTAAAGACATCTAAGTCATTTTCTAGCCATTTAATGACCGTAATTCAAATTTGAATTACATCTACATGCAATGCCTAACCAAAATAGTTTGAAAAATCATATTTGTGTACTTGTGTGCGAGTTAATTCCATGGGCAGTAAACTAGAAGGAATTTTCAAACATATTTGTGTTGGGGAACGTAGTATTTTCAAAATTTTCCTACGATCACGCAAGATCTATCTACTAGATGCATAGCAACGAGAGGGGAGAGTGTGTCTACGTACCCTCGTAGACCGAAAAGCGGAAGCGTTTATCAACGCGGTTGATGTAGTCGTGCACCTTCACGATCCGTCCCGATCTAGTACCGAATGTACGGCACCTCCGCGTTCAGCACACGTTCAGCTCGATGACGTCCTCGCCTTCTTGATCCAGCAAGACGGGCGAAGTAGTAGATGAGTTCCGGCAGCACGACTGCGTGGTGACGGTTGTTGATGAAGAACAATCTCTGCAGGGCTTCGCCAAGCACTACAGAAACTAGACGGAGGATAAACTAGAGGGTCGGGGTAGCCGGCACACGGCTTGGTGTATCTTGATGTGTCTTGGGTGCTAGCCCTACCCCCTCTATTTATATGTTGAGCCTTGGGGTCGAAACTTGGAGTAAAAGCCTTCACAAAGTCGGTTTCAACCGAAAGGCAAGAGTCCTTCTCGGACTCCAGGGCCAGACGCCAGGGTTCCCGGCGTCTGGACCCAGATGCCAGGGACCCTGGCGTCTGGCCCCTGGACTCCGCAAAACTTCCTTTTGCGCCTTCCAAAAACCTTGTGTGCTTTCCCTTTTGGCCCAAATAAAGTGTTCTCGTACCCAAACACTTCGGGAAACATCCGGAACCCCTTCCGGTGAATTCCGGAACCCTTTCCGGAGGTCAAACACTATTATCTCATATATTAATCTTTATCTCCGGACCATTCCGGAGTTCCTCGTCATGTCCGTGATCACATCCGGGACTCCGAATAACATTCGGTCACCAACATACATAACTCATTAAATACTATATCGTCAACGAACGTTTAAGCGTGCGGACCCTACGGGTTCAAGAACTATGTAGACATGACCGAGACATCTCTCCGGTCAATAACCAATAGCAGAACCTGGATGCCCATATTGGCTCCTACATATTCTACGAAGATCTTTATCGGTCGAACCGCATAACAACATACGTTGTTCCTTTTGTCATCGGTATGTTACTTGCTCGAGATTCGATCGTCGGTATCACTATACCTAGTTCAATCTCGTTACCGGCAAGTCTCTTTACTCGTTCCGTAATACATCATCCCACAACTAACTCATTAGTTGCAATGCTTGCAAGGCTTAAGTGATGTGCATTACCGAGAGGGCCCAGAGATACCTCTCCGACACTCGGAGTGACAAATCCTAATCTTGATCTATGCCAACACCACAAACACCTTCGGAAACACCTGTAGAGCATCTTTATAATCTCCCAGTTACGTTGTGACGTTTGATAGCACACAAGGTGTTCCTACGGTATTCGGGAGTTGCATAATCTCATAGTCATAAGAACATGTATAAGTCATGAAGAAAGCAATAGCAGTAAAACTAAACGATCATAGTGCTATGCTAACGGATGGGTCTAGTCCATCACATCATTCTCCTAATGATGTGATCCCGTTGATCAAATGACAACTCATGTCTATGGCTAGGAAACATAACCATCTTTGATCAATGAGCTAGTCTAGTAGAGGCATATTAGGGACATACTGTTTTGTCTATGTATCCCCACATGTACTAATGTTTCCGGTTAATACAATTCTAGCATGAATAAAAGACATTTACCATGATATAAGGAAATACAAATAACATCTTTATTATTGCCTCTAGGGCATATTTCCTTCAGTATCCCACTTGAACTAGAGTCAATAATCTAGATTACAAAGTGATGATCCTCACACCCATGGAGTCCTGGTGTTGATCATGTTTTGCCCGTGGAAGAGGCTTAGTCAACGGGTCTGCAACATTCAGATCCGTATGTATTTTGCAAATCTCTATGTCTCCCTCCTTGACTAGATCGCGGATGGAATTGAAGCGTCTTTTGATGTGCTTTGTTCTCTTGTGAAACCTGGATTCCTTCGCCAAGGCTATTGCTCCAGTGTTGTCACAAAAGATTTTCATTGGACCCGATGCACTAGGTATAACACCTAGATCGGATATGAACTCCTTCATCCAGACTCCTTCATTTGCTGCTTCCGAAGCAGCTATGTATTCCGCTTCACACGTAGATCCCGCCACGACGCTCTGCTTGGAACTGCACCAACTGACAGCTCCACCATTCAATAAAAATACATATCCGGTTTGTGACTTAGAGTCATCCGGATCAGTGTCAAAGCTAGAATCGACGTAACCGTTTACGACGAGCTCTTTGTCACCTCCATATACGAGAAACATATCCTTTGTCCTTTTCAGGTACTTCAGGATGTTCTTGACCGCTGTCCAGTGATCCACTTCTGGATTACTTTGGTACCTCCCTGCTAGACTTATAGCAAGGCACACATCAGGTCTGGTACACAGCATTGCATACATGGTAGATCCTATGGCTGAGGCATAGGGAATGACTTTCATTTTCTCTCTATCTTTTGCAGTAGTCGGGCATTGAGTCTTACTCAACTTCATACCTTGTAATACAGGCAAGAACCCTTTTCTTTGACTGATCCATTTTGAACTTCTTCAAAATCTTATCAAGGTATGTGCTTTGTGAAAGTCCAATTAAGCGTCTTGATCTATCTCTATAGATCTTGATGCCTAATATATAAGCAGCTTCACCGAGGTCTTTCATTGAAAAACTCTTATTCAAGTATCCTTTTATGCTATCCAGAAATTCTATATCATTTCCAATCAACAATATGTCATCCACATATAATATTAGAAATGCTACAGAGCTCCCACTCACTTTCTTGTAAATACAGGCTTCTCCAAAAGTCTGTATAAAACCATATGCTTTGATCACCTCATCAAAGCGTATATTCCAACTCCGAGATGCTTGCACCAGTCCATAGATGGATCGCTGGAGCTTGCACACTTTGTTAGCACCTTTCGGATCGACAAAACCTTCTGGTTGCATCATATACAACTCTTCTTTGAGATATCCATTCAGGAATGCAGTTTTGACATCCATTTGCCAGATTTCATAATCAAAAAATGCAGCAATTGCTAACATGATTCGGACAGACTTAAGCATCGCTACAGGTGAGAAAGTCTCATCGTAGTCAACTCCTTGAACTTGTCGAAACCCTTTCGCAACAAGTCGAGCTTTGTAAACAGTAACATTACCGTCTACGTCGGTCTTCCTCTTGAAGATCCATTTATTTTCGATGGCCTGCCGATCATCGGGCAAGTCAACCAAAGTCCACACTATATTCTCATACATGGATCCCATCTCAGATTTCATGGCCTCAAGCCATTTTGCGGAATCTGGGCTCATCATCGCTTCCTCATAGTTCGTAGGTTCATCATGGTCTAGTAACATGATTTCCAGAACTGGGTTGCCGTACCACTCTGGTGCGGAACGTACTCTGGTTGATCTACGACGTTCAGCAGAAACTTGATCCGAAGTTTCATGATCATCATCATTAACTTCCTCACTGATTGGTGTAGGAATCACTGGAACAATTTTCTGTGATGTACTACTTTCCAATCCGGGAGAAGGTACAATTACCTCATCAAGTTCGACTTTCCTCCCACTCACTTCTTTCGAGAGAAACTCCTTCTCTAGAAAGGATCCATTCTTAGCAACGAATATCTTGCCTTCGGATCTGTGATAGAAGGTGTATCCAACAGTCTCTTTTGGGTATCCTATGAAGACACATTTCTCCGACTTGGGTTCGAGCTTATCAGGTTGAAGCTTTTTCACATAAGCATCGCAGCCCCAAACTTTAAGAAACGACAACTTTGGTTTCCTGCCAAACCATAGTTCATAAGGTGTCGTATCAACGGATTTAGATGGTGCCCTATTTAACGTGAATGCAGCTGTCTCTAAAGCATAACCCCAAAACGACAGTGGTAAATCGGTAAGAGACATCATAGATCGCACCATATCCAATAAAGTACGGTTACGACGTTCGGACACACCATTACGCTGTGGTGTTCCGGGTGGCGTGAGTTGTGAAACTATTCCACATTGTTTCAAATGAAGACCAAACTCGTAACTCAAATATTCTCCTCCACGATCTGATCGTAGAAACTTTATTTTCTTGTTACGATGATTCTCTACTTCACTCTGAAATTCTTTGAACCTTTCAAATGTTTCAGACTTGTGCTTCATTAAGTAGATATACCCATATATGCTCAAATCATCAGTGAAGGTCAGAAAATAACGATACCCGCCGCGAGCTTCAACACTCATTGGCCCACATACATCAGTATGTATGATTTCCAACAAATCTGTTGCTCGCTCCATAGTTCCGGAGAACGGAGTTTTAGTCATCTTGCCCATGAGGCATGGTTCGCAAGCACCAAGTGATTCATAATCAAGTGATTCCAAAAGCCCATCACTATGGAGTTTCTTCATGCGTTTTACACCAATATGACCTAAACGGCAGTGCCACAAATAAGTTGCACTATCATTATTAACCTTGCATCTTTTGGTTTCAATATTATGAATATGTGTATCACTACAATCGAGATCCAATAAGAATAGACCACTCTTCAAGGGTGCATGACCATAAAAGATATTTATTCATAAAAATAGAACAACCATTATTCTCTGATTTAAATGAATAACCGTCTCGCAATAAACAAGATCCAGATATAATGTTCATGCTCAACGCTGGCACCAAATAACAATTATTTAGGTCTAAAACTAATCCCGAAGGTAGATGTAGAGGTAGCGTGCCGACGGTGATCACATCGACTTTGGAACAATTTCCCACGCGCATCGTCACCTCGTCCTTAGCCAATCTTGGTTTAATCCGTAGTCCCTGTTTCGAGTTACAAATATTAGCAACCGAACCGGTATCAAATACCCAGGTACTACTACGAGCATTAGTAATGTACACATCAATAACATGTATATCACATATACCTTTGTTCACCTTGCCATCCTTCTTATCCGCCAAATACTTGGGGCAGTTCCGCTTCCAGTGTCCAGTCCCCTTACAGTAGAAGCACTCAGTTTCAGGCTTGGCTCCAGACTTGGGTTTCTTCGTAGGAGTAGCAACTGTCTTGCTATTCTTCTTGAAGTTCCCCTTCTTTCCCTTGCCCTTTTTCTTGAAACTAGTGGTCTTGTTAACCATCAACACTTGATGCTCCTTTTTGATTTCTACCTCCGCAGCCTTAAGCATAGCGAAGAGCTCGGGAATTGTCTTTTGCATCCCTTGCATATTATAGTTCATCACGAAGCCTTTATAGCTTGGTGGTAGTGATTGAAGAACTCTATCAATAACACTATCCTCGTCAACTTTGCAACCAAGTTGAGTCATATGATTGTAGTACCCAGACATTCTGAGCAAGTGTTCACTGATAGAACTATTCTCCTCCATCTTGCAGCTATAGAACTTATTGGAAATCTCATATTTCTCAATCCGGGCATTTGCTTGAAATATTAACTTCAACTCCTGGAACATCTCATATGGTCCATGACGTTCAAAACGTCGTTGAAGTCCCGGTTCTAAGCCGTAAAGCATGGCACACTGAACTATCGTGTAGTCATCAGACCGCGACTGCCAGACGTTTAAAGCGTCTACATTAGCGGGAGGGGGCTTGTCACCTAGCGGTGCTTCAAGGACATAATTCTTCTGTGCAGCAATGAGGATAATCCTCAAGTTACGGACCCAGTCCGTGTAATTGCTACCATCATCTTTCAACTTAGCTTTCTCTAGGAATGCATTAAAATTCAAAGGAACGGTAGCACGGGCCATTGATCTACAACAACATAGATATGCAAAAACTATCAGGACTAAGTTCATGATAAATTAAAGTTCAATTTAATCATATTAATTAAAGAACTCCCACTTAGATAGACATCCCTCTGGTCATCTAAATGATCACGTGATCCAAATCAACTAAACCATGTCCGATCATCACGTGAGATGGAGTAGTATCAATGGTGAACATCTTATGTTGATCATATCTACTATATGATTCACGCTCGACCTTTCGGTCTCTAGTGTTCCGAGGCCATATCTGCATATGCTAGGCTCGTCAAGTTTAACCCGAGTATTCTGCGTGTGCAAAACTGGCTTACACCCGTTGTATTTGAACGTAGAGCTTATCACACCCGATCATCACGTGGTGTCTCGGCACGACGAACTTTCGCAACGGTGCATACTCAAGGAGAACACTTATACCTTGAAATTTAGTAAGGGATCATCTTATAATGCTACCGTCGTTCTAAGCAAAATAAGAAGCATAATAAGATAAACATCACATGCAATCAAAATATGTGACATGATATGGCCATCATCATCTTGCGCTTTTGATCTCCATCTCCAAAGCACCGTCATGATCACCTTCGTCACCGGCGCGACACCTTGATCTCCATCGTAGCATCGTTGTCGTCTCACCAACTATTGCTTCTATGACTATCGCTACCGCTTAGTGATAAAGTAAAGCAATTACATGGCGATTGCATTTCATACAATAAAGCGACAACCATATGGCTCCTGCCAGTTGCCGATAACATTACAAAACATGATCATCTCATACAAAACCGTATAACTCATCATGTCTTGACCATATCACATCACAACATGCCCTGTAAAAACAAGTTAGACGTCCTCTACTTTTTTGTTGCAAGTTTTACGTGGCGGCTACGGGCTTAGCAAGAACCGTTCTTACCTACGCATACAAAACCACAACGATGTTTCGTCAAGTATGTGCTGTTTTAACCTTCACAAGGACCGGGCGTAGCCACACTTGATTTAGCTAAAGTGAGAGAGACAGACACCCGCCATTCACCTTTAAGCAACGAGTGCTCGTAACGATGAAACCAGTCTCGCGTAAGCGTACGCGTAATGTCGGTCCGGGCCGCTTCATCTCACAATACCGCCGAAGCAAAGTATGACATGCTGGTAAGCAGTATGACTAGTATAGCCCACAACTCATTGTGTTCTACTCGTGCATATCATCTACGCATAGACCTGGCTCATGATGCCACTGTTGGGGAACGTAGTATTTTCAAAATTTTCCTACGATCACGCAAGATCTATCTACTAGATGCATAGCAACGAGAGGGGAAAGTGTGTCTACGTACCCTCGTAGACCGAAAAGCGGAAGCGTTTATCAACGCGGTTGATGTAGTCGTGCACCTTCACGATCCGTCCCGATCTAGTACCGAACGTACGGCACCTCCGCGTTCAGCACACGTTCAGCTCGATGACATCCTCGCCTTCTTGATCCAGCAAGACGGGCGAAGTAGTAGATGAGTTCTGGCAGCACGACGGCGTGGTGTCGGTTGTTGATGAAGAACAATCTCTGCAGGGCTTCGCCAAGCACTACAGAAACTAGACGGAGGATAAACTAGAGGGTCGGGGTAGCCGGCACACGGCTTGGTGTATCTTGATGTGTCTTGGGTGCTAGCCCTACCCCTCTATTTATATGTTGAGCCTTGGGGTCGAAACTTGGAGTAAAAGCCTTCACAAAGTCGGTTTCAACCGAAAGGCAAGAGTCCTTCTCGGACTCCAGGGCCAGACGCCAGGGTTCCCAGCGTCTGGACCTAGACGCCAGGGACCCTGGCGTCTGGCCCCTGGACTCCGCAAAACTTCCTTTTGCGCCTTCCAAAAACCTTGTGTGCTTTCCCTTTTGGCCCAAATAAAGTGTTCTCGTACCCAAACACTTCGGGAAACATCCGGAACCCCTTCCGGTGAATTCCGGAACGCTTTCCGGAGGTCAAACACTATTATCTCATATATTAATCTTTATCTCCGGACCATTCCGGAGTTCCTCGTCATGTCCGTGATCACATCCGGGACTCCGAATAACATTCGGTCACCAACATACATAACTCATTAAATACTATATCGTCAACGAACGTTTAAGCGTGCGGACCCTACGGGTTCGAGAACTATGTAGACATGACCGAGACATCTCTCCGGTCAATAACCAATAGCGGAACCTGGATGCCCATATTGGCTCCTACATATTCTACGAAGATCTTTATCGGTCGAACCGCATAGCAACATACGTTGTTCCTTTTGTCATCGGTATGTTACTTGCCCGAGATTCGATCGTCCGTATCACTATACCTAGTTCAATCTCGTTACCGGCAAGTCTCTTTACTCGTTCCGTAATACATCATCCCTCAACTAACTCATTAGTTGCAATGCTTGCAAGGCTTAAGTGATGTGCATTACCGAGAGGGCCCAGAGATACCTCTCCAACACTCGGAGTGACAAATCCTAATCTTGATCTATGCCAACACCACAAACACCTTCGAAAACACCTGTAGAGCATCTTTATAATCACCCAGTTACGTTGTGACGTTTGATAGCACACAAGGTGTTCCTACGGTATTCGGGAGTTGCATAATCTCATAGTCATAGGAACATGTATAAGTCATGAAGAAAGCAATAACAGTAAAACTAAACGATCATAGTGCTATGCTAACGGATGGGTCTAGTCCATCACATCATTCTCCTAATGATGTGATCCCGTTGATCAAATGACAACTCATGTCTATGGCTAGGAAACATAACCATCTTTGATCAATGAGCTAGTCTAGTAGAGGCATACTAGGGACATACTGTTTTGTCTATGTATCCACACATGTACTAATGTTTCCGGTTAATACAATTATAGCATGAATAAAAGACATTTACCATGATATAAGGAAATACATATAACATCTTTATTATTGCCTCTAGGGCATATTTCCTTCAATTTGTCTCAAGACATGGACACATGCATGCATACGTATGCATGGAGTGACATGGCATTTTAATTCCAAAAAAAATCGGAAACACATGAAACCTTGGTTGATGTAATGTCATGACACCAAGATGATGTGGTAAAGAAATTGGCATGTTTGACAAAACTTTGGACACACACCCCTCACAAACCGGAGCAACTCATTAGAAGGCTCGTGGTTCCGAGAGGGAACAATGCATGTTTGATGACGAACGGGAGATAGCTTCCTCTTACGGCCTTCAATTTTTTTCTACGTCTAACGTGCACTACTACAACTGTAATGTAAAGTTTTGGAAAATTCTAAGGGTCATTTGACCTTTTAAAGACATTTAAATGTTTTTTCTAACCATTTAATGACCATAATTCAAATTTGAACTACATCTACATGCAACGCCTAATCAAAACGGTTTGAAAAATCATATCTGTGTACTTGTGTGTGAGTTAATTCCATGTGCAATAAATTAGAAGGAATTTTCAAACATATTGGTCTCACGACATGGACACATGCATACGTATGCAAGGAGTGACATGGCATTTTAATTCCAAAAAATAAAAAAAAGATCAAAAAATCATGAAACCTTGGTTGATGTAATGTCATGCCACCAAGATGATGTGGTAAAGAAATTGGCATGTTTGACGAACGTTTGCGCACACACCCCTCACAAACCGGAGGAACTCGCTAGAAGGTTCATGGTTCCGAGATGGAACAATGCATGTTTGATGACAAACGGGAGATAGCTTCCTCTTACGGCCTTCAAATGTTTTCCTACATTTAACGTGCACTAATACAACTGTCATGTGAAAATTTGGAAAATTTCAGGGGTCATTTGAACTTTCAAAGACATTCAAGTGATTTTCTAACCATTTAATGACCATAATTCATATTTGAACTTCTACATGCAACGCCTAACCATAACGGTTTGAAAAATCATATTTTTGTGTACTTGTGTGCAAGTTAATTCGATATGCAGTAAACTAAAAGGAATTTTCAAACATATTGGTCTCAAGGCATGGGCACATGCATGGAGTGCATGCCATGCCATTTTAATTCCAAAAAATAAAAAAACTAGAAAAACATGAAACCTTCCTTGATTTAATGTCATACTACCAAGATAATGTGGTAAAAAAATTGGCATGTTTGACGAACGTTTGGACACACACCCCCCTCACAAACCGGAGCAACTCGCTAGAAGGTTCGTGGTTCTGAGAGGGAAAATATGTGTTTGATGATGAACGAGAGATAGCTTTCTCTTACGACCTTCAAATTTTGTCCTACGTTTAACGTGCACTAATACAACTGTCACATGAAAATTTGGAAAATTTTAAGGGTCATTTGACCTTTTAAAGACATTTAAGTGATTTTCAAACCATTTAAAGACCGTAATTCAAATTTGAACTACATCTACATGCAACGCCTAACCATAACAGTTTGAAAAATTATATTTTTGTGTACTTGTGTGCGAGTTAATTCCATGTGCAGTAAATTAGAAGAAATTTTCAAACATATTGGTCTCAAGGCACGGACACATGCATGGAGTGCATGCCATGGCATTTTAATTCCAATTTTTTTAAAAATGATCAAAAAAACAAGAAACCTTGCTTGATTTAATGTCATGCCACCAAGATGATGTGGCAAGAAATTGGCCTGTTTGATGAAAGTTTGGACACACACCCCTTACAAACCGGAGCAACTCGCTAGAAGGTTCATGGTTCCGAGAGGGAACAATGCATGTTTGATGACGAACGGGAGATAGCTTCCTCTTACGGCCTTCAAAATTTTTCCTACGTTAAACGTGCACTAATACAACTATCATGTGAAAATTTGGAAATTTTCAGGGGTCATTTGACCTTTTAAAGACATTTAAGTGATTTTTAACCATTTAATGACCATAATTCAAATTTGAACTACATCTACATGCAACGCCTAACCATAACGGTTTGAAAAATCATATATTTGTGTACTTGTGTGCAATTTAAGTCCATGTGCAGTAAATTACAAGGAATTTTCAAACATATTGGTCTCAAGGCATGGGCACATGCATGGGGTGCATGCCATGGCATTTTAATTCCAAAAAAATAAATAATGATCAGAAAAACATGAAACCTTGCTTGATTTAATGTCATGCCACCAACATGATGTGGTAAAAAATTGGCCTGTTTGATGAAAGTTTGGACAGACACCCCTCACAAACCGGAGCAGCTCACTAGAAGGTTCATGGTTCCGAGAGGGAACAATGCATGTTTGATGATGAACGGGAGATAGCTTCCTCTTACGGCCTTCAAAATTTTCCTACGTGTAAACTACACTAATATAACTGTCATGTGAAAATTTGGAAAATTTCAGGGGTTATTTGACCTTTTAAAGACATTTAAATGATTTTCTAACCATTTAATGATCGTAGTTCAAATTTGAACTATATCTACATGCAACGCCTAACCAAAACGGTTTGGAAAATCTTATTTTTGTGTACTTGTGTGCGAATTAAAAAAATCATCAGACGATGTAAATATCTGGTATTCACAAAAGAAAATGTAAAGATCTCGCAAGACAACCGGCCCCCACTCGATTGGCACTCTATCTCGCGGCTCGAGGTTTGGTAGGTGATTGGCGGGGATCATTAATCAGACACGGTACTGTATTGGAAACCATCAGCTATCATGTTCACACACGGATTTTGCTGCAGGAATCGTATGTAATTCAAACTACAGTACTTGTAAATTCCGGTGGCCGACGTGTGTACTGTCCCCGTCGATCTAGATTCCGGCCACCAATAAATACTACCGTGCTCACGTCGTCACACCAGCATTCTCATCTACATCCTCCCCTCGCTCGCCCTCTCTCGCTCTCTCTCTCTCTCTCTCTCTCTCTCTCTATCTCTCTCTCTCTCTCTCTCAAATCTCTTCCATGGCGCCACCGGTCTGCCATGCATCGACGAGGATTCGTTGCCCCCCGAGGACACTCACTCGATTAGCAGCGACGAGGACCCCTACGCGCCACCTGACGAGGTTGCACCAGACCCCCAACTTTGGATTGGTTTTGGGGCCAGTACAGTCTTTGTCTATGGAAGTCACTGCTGTCGGCTGAGAAAGCCAGGCAAGTGGCGTTAAAGAAGGAGATGGCGGAGGAGGAAGCCAGGTACCAGGCAGCTTATGAAGCCCGTGATGCCGCCTGGAAAAAGGAGGCGGCAGAGCTTTGGGGGTGGGCGCGTCGTCGTGCCAAGGAGGTGTACGAAGACGGGTACTTCACGAGGAAGGTCATAGGCGCTGGGCGCCTCGTCGCTGCGTGGAGATGGGCCGATAGGATCTAGCGTGCCACCGACGAAGAGCTCCGGTGGGCGCCCAACGAAATGGCAAGATCGGCTGCGCGCGTCCGCCAGCAAGAGGCAGATCGATACGTCAAGCACGGCGAGGCAGAGGAGTCGGAGTACTGCCTCTGCACTGGGAAGATGCCGCGCACCAGGGAGCTGCTTGCGAGGGGCTGCCGGAATACTGGCCCTAGGAGGGATTATTAGTTTTAGTATTGTTCATTTTCAATTTTATGCATTGTACCTAGTAGTTAAGTATCATCACGTATATTTGTATATATATATATATATATATATATATATATATATATATATATATATATATATTATGAATTCCATTTTCTATCTGTTTTTGTATACTAATTTGAATCTAGCTGTTATCATCCACATATACAGAATGGAAAGCGTATATACACACATTGAAACAGAACATATAAGAATAGAAACAGAGTACACACATTGAAACAGAGCAATACTATGATTGCTGTGAATACATAGCTATCCACGTTGAAACGACTTTTCAAAATAAAACGCGTCCATGAGACCATGACCAGCAACCCTTGCCCAGGGTAGCTCTTGGATCTGCATGAACTGGCGCACACATTCGTCCAAGCGATCGACATGCTCGCGGTACATCTAGAGTGCGATCTCAAGCTCCAAGTTGGCTATTTCATCGGAGATCACCAGCTCGAGGATGCGACGCCATGTTCCTCTACTGCGCCCAGGTGGACACCTAGGCCAAGGAGGCGGTCAAGCCTACAGACCAGCGCGTTGGCATCCAGCGGGCCGCGGACAAGGCGAACGGCGGCACCGATGCGAACGGCGCGGCGGGCGTCCGGTTCAAGTACGTCACGACCGGCCTCTGGTGCAAGTATGGCGCAGAGGGCCTCTGCACACTCCTGGCAAGGAATGGGGGTACTGACGGGACGTGTACCCAGCTGCGACGCCGTGTCGACAGGAGGCAAGCGCCGATGGATCCGCTCTTGCTCTGCGGCGCGTCGCGCTCTTGCTCTGCGGCGCTGCAACGGTCTCGCCGTGCGGCGAGCCGCAGCCTATCGGCGCGGACACGCCTAGCTTGATCTACGGCGCGCCATCGATCATGTAGTGTGGCGAGCTGCAGCCTGTCAACGCTGACATGCCTATCTTGATCCACGTCGCTCAAGCGCCATGCGCCAAAAGTCTGCTCAACCCTGGTCATGACGCGCATAACAGCGTCATCCATCGCGTTGCCGGGGAGCGCCTCGGCCTCGACGGGCCATGGCGCCTGCTCGTTTTCCTCGTCGATGAGGTTGATGGCAGAGGCGGCGCTTTGGTGGGTTGGCATGCTTGGAAAAGGTGGATGTGCTACAGGCTGCGCTTGTCACCTCCGTGCATCGCGCGCCGCCTATGCGCAATATAGCAGGGTAGCGAGAAACATGTGAAGAAATGGCGGGAAATGGTGGCGTGTTCATAAAACGCCATCAATTAATGGAAACTTCGCATCCTTATGGCGTATCCGGATGACCGCCCGTCCCCCAATGGCCAATAGATGTTGTGTAGACAGAGCATAACACATACGTCTTATTAGCCGCGACCATCTGTGTTATTATCAGTCTTCACACACATTTCTGATTACAGACATGTTTGCCTCGTATCACACACATCTTGTTAAGTTGAACTGTTTTTGTTCTCATGTTTCAACGCAAACAGTTCATCCGACTGAACCGCATGTCGTATATCGCACACACCTTCATCTGGCTGACCGTTTCTTTTATGTTGCCTAATCACAAACAGTTCATCTGAGTGAACCATATGATGTATATCGCACACACCTTCATCTGGCTGATTGTTTCTTTTGTTCCTCCTCATCACAAACAGTTAATTGAGCTGAACCATATGCCCTGCATCGCACAGGCATCTAAAATCTGAACCGTGTTCGATGCATCCTCCATCGCAAACATTTTGCACATTTTTGACGGTTATTTTACACCACCGTTTGCGATTATGGCATCGCACACAGTTTCGTCGAAGGGTCTCTGATCGTAGTGTCGCGTTAGCAGCATCTTGCAGTAGTGAGTATCATGTTTCTTGGATTGATCATGATCTTAGTTGATATGCTACCCTCGGAGTATTAGGTTATGACTATATTATTCTCTGGATTATGTGTTGGATATTGCTATGACTTGTATTACATGTGGATATACGATATCGAAATATCAGTTATACTTTGGGGATAAATTTCGTCATTTCGTTGGCCAGGTGCGAGCGAAACGGGCTTTTCCAGTGCAACCACATTTGCCTTTATGGGAAGGCCCTAATGCGGTCTATTGTCATGCCTCTCGCCGATGCCTCCAACTAGGGAAGGTTATGCATGCGCGCTGTCCTGGCCCGGTAGGCGGTGATAGCCTTGTGTGCCCGTTGTTGTTGTTCCCGGGTTGTGCCCATTTGGGTTGTGTTGTTTTCCCACGACGGTGGCCATTGGATGCATGAGGTGACATCGGGGCCACCCATGACTTAGCCCAAAGGGGAGTTGGTCAGAGTGGTCGAGAGAGTGTCATGGTAGTAGATTGGTTTTGTCGGAACGCCGTTGGTCCACCCGAATGGGAGCAAGAGGCCATGGGTTCTTTGATGTGGGTACAATGTGCTAATCTCTGCAGAGTGTGTGTTTAATCTATCGATAGCCGCGTCCTCGGTCATGGGCACAAGTTCGTAGTAGCTCACACCGTTCGATCAACACTCACATGATGGAATGACTTATAGGTGACTTGTATGTTGATATATTTGAGCAGTACAGTTTGGCAAGATGTCGACGGTGATGTTGGGATGATCTTGAGAATTATCATTCAGTTGTGATGTGGTCATGGGGTGATCACTTGGAGGTATTGATCACGAGGTGATCGAGATGATTTATTACTTGGCCGAATAGCCAAGAGTGAGATGGTTCTTGAGATCTAAGATGGTGGTTCAACAGTGTTCTAGTGGGTCATATCATGATTAGTAGTTGCTTCCTCATAATAGTTGTTCATAACGGTTGTGACGGGAAGCACCGCCACCACCTCACCAACTAAGGAATGGCTCTCCCTCCCCACCCACCCTCCCTCCTCCCTACCAATCCCTCCTCATTGAAGATCTCCAGCTGACATGAAAATCTCTAGACCTGCTAGATCATCATGGATCACCTCTTGCATTGGGATTTCAATCCTGGTCAGAAGGTGGCTGCACAGGTTCGTTCAAAATTTGGATCCACAGTCCACTTTTCTCGCGCTAATGGTGCCAAGGAGTTCTTCTTGGTTGCTTCTTTCTCTTCGGCCTCTTTTACTCTTACTGATGAATCAGTTGCCTTAGCTCTGGTTTGTTGCATTGGTGGTTCGTCTGCAGGGTTCAATGTTTTCCAACTGGGCACAAGATCTTTTCGGTTTTCAGTGGCTTCCAACCGGGTGGGACATTTCATCTACGACCTTAAAGATAGAATTTGGCCTGACTTTATTTGTCATTTCCATTTGTTCAAGCCTCACGTTGATTATTCACATATTACAAATTGTTGGAGCGCTTATGAGGAACTTGGTGAAATTCTTACTCGAAGTTCCATTGCTGTCAAAGCAAATTTGAACTTTCTCCACCACATTGCAGAAAAGAATCGCCGTGGCAATAATGACTCTAATTTATTGGGATTTCCTTTGGTCAATTCGGTTAATCATATTGATTCCTCATTGCCGGCGGTGAACTCTTTGGATAAGTCCGGCAGCCACTCCGGTGAGTACCAAACAAGTTTCCTCTCTCTTGGGCAAGTCCATGCAGGCATTCAATGCTCAATTCAAAATGTTGCCTCCAATGAATGCCTTAATTTTGGCAAATTTCAATCATCAATTAAGGATGCATGTGGGACCAGGACCTTCCAAGGAAAACGGTATGAACCAAGGAAATGGGACCATATCCCAGATTTTATGTTACTACATTCCCTGGATCAATGCATCTTCGGTTATTCTGATGACAAAATTGCGGCAATTTGGAAACTCGACTCTATCCCTCCGTCTAAGCTAATTTACCAACGTCTTAATCTTTGCTCGCTTTGTAATCAGAGGGGTCATCAGGCTAGCACGTGTGATTATAGACAATCCCAGCCTCCTTCCCCTACTCGGCCTACTGCTACCAAGGGACACAATGCTATCGTTCATTTGGGCCTGTCTAATACTACTCTCCCCGCTAGCCCAGTAGCATTTCCAACCTGCGCTTCCATAGCCCACCATTTTTATGATTGTCCGGCCCGCACTCACTGCTCGGCCTGCAATCTTTTGGGACATACTAAATCGCTCTGCTTTCCCACCCAAACCAATTGTTGGACTTGGAAACCCAAAAGTAGGGGGAAAGAGAATTTGGAAGCTGCTCCTCAGATCAATCACGAGATATTAAAGATGGATACCCTGCCCAAGGTTGCACATATTTCTTCCAAACAAACTCAACATACTATACAAACTCCAAAGAATTATTGCTGGGTTCCAAAAGGTAGCAGGCAATCGACACGCAAAGGAAAAACTGGATATACATTGCCTTCGCTTATGCATTTACCTAACAGAAAAACTTGGAGGATCAAATCAAATCATCCGTAGGGTAGGGACATGCGCCCACTTGCCATTGCTGGAGACGTTCCGCCTCCTCTGTCCCTCTTTCCCTCCCCGACCTCCCCGCCATCCAATAGCACCACCACATCCCTCCTGCCACCCTAGCTCGACCAGTCTCCCCCGCTTCCCCACAGTGCATTGCCACCAAACCCATACATTGCTCGCCCTACCGGCGAGATCCACGGCAACCCCACCATGGCCAACTTCCCTGTCATGCCATACCAATTCATCCCAGGCCCTCTCACCATCTTCAATGGCCCCAACGATTGTCTTCAAAGGAACATGATGGTAGTAGGCGGGCCACCACTGCAGCACGAAAACTACACCATCGTCATCACCGAGCCGACCACTCTTGATCTACAAAGGCCGATGGGGCTTGCCGAAATCCTCCACATCCTAGCTGAAGACTTCAACGCTGAGGTGATATAATCTGATATCTTTCATCTTGGAGTGGGATTGATTGGATTCAGGTCTGCTGCGGTTAGAGATTTCCTCATCACCACAGGCCCGCATGTCGGCATACTGGGAACCAGGGTAACCAGACTTGCCTGTCTGCGGGCTGCGACGCGCTCCTACTACGGCCTGGTACGGCCCAGCTGATCAACCAACTGCCTAAGACCCTCGAGAGGGGGCTAAGCCTCGCGAGGAGATCGATGTCAAGACCTCCTCGGGAGTAGCCTCAGCAAGGTGCTCCGGAGGGGCGGAGAATCCAAGGCCAGGCCTGCCTCAGGAGGAGGTATTGATGTCAGTAGTGACGCACCGCGCCAGCGGGTGCCAGCGTCCGCCAGCGGCGCAGTTGCCATTTTGGTGCAAAGGGGACAGCGCAGCTGTTGGTTCCCAAGGAGCGTGGCAAAGGTTTCCCCTTTGGTGCAACAAGACCGAAGACCGCAAGGACAACAAGGAGGATGTCACCGTCGAGCCCACCACCGTGTCACCGCCTGATCCTTTTGCGGGCGAAGACCACCTTTGTCAGGGTAGGAACGTCCTTGTGTTCTCGCTCAAAAATGGCCGTTGTGGGATCCCTTCCTGCCTAAACATTTTAAGGGAAGAGGACCATGGACGCCTATATAAGTAGCTAGGATTCGCACTGTAAGGGGATCGATCGATCGATACACTCAGCCACGACACAAGGAGCAAGAACACTTGCCTCTTGACCCTCCCGAGCTTACCTCCTGAGGCCAGGAACCATTGTACTAGGTCATATCCTAGCTCGCCCGAGGCTAATCCACCAAAGCAGGAAGTAGGGTCTTACACCACACGGTGGCCCGAACCTAGATAAACTCTTGTGTGTAGTGTCTGTTGTTTGCTTGAATCCTTCCATCGAGACGAGAGCGAGGCGCTAGGTAGACGTGAGTGGGAGAGATCTTTGTTCACGGCCCTGTGTTCGAACTTATCGGGTTTTGCGAAGCTCTGAATCCGACATTTGGCGTGCCAGGTAGGGGGCGTGTCGAGATCTCGCCTCTCCGACGACCTCGCTTCCCCTCTCCGGTTCAGCGCCTCTACGATGGCCGCAGCCGCGTGGGGGCTGGCTCCCTCCCCGTCAACCGAGCAATATCAGCAGACCGCGCCACCCATGGGCGCTCCTCCTCCTTCCTCGAAGACGCTCCCGCCGGCCAGGCCACCGGAGGACGGCCTGCACCACCACTCCTGCCTCCTGTGGCCTCGCCGGTCATGCTCTTGATGGTGCGACGGCGGGCCCAACACCGGCCGCCCTCCGGGAATCGCGGCACACGGATGGCCCATAGCTACAAGCTGCGGGGCGTCGCCTACAGGGAGCGGCCTTGCCGCAGGGTCGCCTGCATCCTCGGTGGGTCCCAAGCACCGGCGTCTGCCCGGCACGCCGAGTCGCACTTTCAGCAGGTTGGAGCTGCCGCCCAGCCGCGGGAGGCCTTGCGGGCGCAGAGTGAGCCGGGGCCCGCCATCACCTTTGGCCCCAGCGACCTCGCCTCCGAAGCGGTCGGCACCGGCGCTCTCCCCACGGTATGCCCGCCCACCATCTGTGGGGTGGCCGTGACAAGAACCCTCGTCGACGGCGGCGCCGGCCTGAACATTCTCTCTCTCGAAGCCTTCGGTCATCTGCTTGTGTCCTATAGGCAGCTCCTTCCCACCAAGCCTTTCTCGGGGATCGCGGTCTTGGCCGTTCCGCTCGGCCAGATCCGCCTCTCGGTCACCTTCGGCACACCGGCTAACTACCGGACTGAGCTCATCGACTTTGATGGTGCGCCCATCCACCTGCCTTACAACGCCGTCCTCGGTTTCCCAGCCTTGGCAAAATTCATGGCGGCGACTCACCCGGGCTACAACACCATCAAGATACGGGGGAGCAGCGGCGTCGTCACCATCAAAGGGGACCCCAAGGTCGCCCTTCAGGTCCTCGGGCGCGCTTAAAGGGCTGCTGCCGCAGCTCACCCAGGGGCGAAGGGGGCTCCGGAGGCTCCGGAGGCCGCGCCCAGCAAGAAGAAGCAGATCTTTTCTTAGGACCCCGCCAAGATGAGGCAAGTGCCCGCCGATGAAGAAGGCTCAGGAGCCACCTTCACCATCGGCACGGGCATGGATCCAGAGCAAGAGGTAGCGCTGGTCAGCTTCCTCAGGGCCAACAAGGACGTGTTCGCCTGGAGGGCCGCAGATTTGGTCGGAGTGCCTAGGCATGTCATTGAGCATCACCTCACGGTGTGCCCCAATGCGCGCCCTATCAAGCAGAAGGCGCGTAGACAAGCCCCGGAGAAGCAGGCCTTCATCGATCAGGAGGTTAGGAAGCTGGAGGAAGCAGGTGTCGTACGAGAAGTACGACACCCGGAGTGGCTGGCCAATCCCGTCATCGTCCCGAAGAAAGGAGGCAAGGAACGCATGTGCGTCGACTTCACGAGCCTCAACAAGTTCTGCCCTGAGGACCCCTTCCCTCTTCCGCGCATCGACCAAATCATGGATTCAACGGCTGAGTGCGACTTGCTCTTCTTCCTTGATGCTTTCTCGGGCTACCACCAAATCAAGATGGCGCTAGAAGACGTGGAGAAGACGGCATTCCTGACCCCATGTGGGGTCTACCGCTACACCTGCATGCCTTTTGGGCTGAGGAACGCGGGCGCCACCTTCCAGCGCCTGATGCACATCACCCTCGGCCCTCAGCTCGGAAGGAATGCAGAGGCCTACGTCGATGACATCATGGTTAAAACCAAGGAGGCCACGCCCCTCATCCAGGACTTAGAAGAAACATTCGCCAACCTGCGCAAGGTGAAGCTGTGCCTCAACCTGGAGAAGTGCATGTTCGGCGTACCCTCCGGCAAGTTGCTAGGGTTCCTGGTTTCGCATCGGGGCATCGAGGCTAACCCGGAGAAGATCAAGGCCATCGAGAGAATGAGGCCGCCCACAAACCTCAAGGAAATGCAGAAGCTCGCCGGATGCGTGACATCCCTGGGGCGCTTCATCTCTAAGCTTGGGGAACGCGCCCTTCCGTTCTTCAAGCTCATGAAGAGGAAAGGACGCTTTGAGTGGACTCCGGAGGCTGACGCTGCCTTCCGGGATCTCAAGGAATACCTGTAATGCCCAGGATGGGACTATATCTCCTACGTGTCGAGGCACGACTTAAAGATATAAGCCCATTCTGGAATGATCGCAAGTTTGGTACCTTTGCACATCTCATGTAAAAATAGGGATGGAAAACTGAAAAGATAGTTGGCTTACACTCGCCACGTCACACAAATACATTACATGTTCAAACATCATTCAGATAAACATCACATCCCATCTAAGGGTAAAGATCCAAATGACAAGATACCAAACATAACATTAAACCACAAGGCGATCGAATCCTAGTAGAAGATCTACTGATCAACTGGATAGTTCACGTAGTAATGGCTACGCTCCTCATCGTACTCCCAGTCTAGCTCAGTGCCATCGCCTCTGTAGCTCACCATCGTACCTGCATCTGGTGTGTTGAAGTAACTGTGAGCCACAGAGGACTCAGCAATCCCGTTCCCGGGTAACACGACTATCCCAGCCTTGGGTGTGGAACAAGGCTGAACAAAGAACAAGAGTTTGCAGCAGCACTAGCCTAGCTTATGTAAAAGAGAACGAGAAGAGAAGGTGCCTCGGTCGAGAGATGATCACGAAGTGATCCTAACTAAAGCAAGTCAAACATAACCCCACCGTGTTCACTTCCCGAATCCCTTTCGGAAAATGGCCGTCATGGTACACACGCTGGTAGTGTATTGGAACATGGTGTCAAGTTTTCTCCAACCGGATATTAACAAGCTCCCATCTGCCACATAACCACGGGCACGGCTTTCGAAAGTTCATAACCCTGCAGGGGTGTTCCAACTTGGCCCATGACAAGCCCACGATCCACGGAGTCGCAACTCCAAAGTGGGAAGGCCCGAGTATTCTCGTAATCCCGTGCTCAAGATACTCCGACTAAGGTAAGGCTAATCCAGCAAATCCTCCCGGCGTGCCGACACCCAGACAATAGCCGCGCATATCTAGTCTCAGGCCACGACCGGATGGGACAAGCTATGGGTTTATACCAATCCTCGAGTTCCCTCGTGGTGGCCCCGCAGGTTGCCTAGTTCGGACCAACACTCATGTGGAGCACTGGCCCGGGGGTTGTTGATTAAGAACTCGGGTTTGCAAGACCCTATGCAAGTTTTTAGTTATTAAGCAAATAGTACCAATGTTGGGACTTGCTGGAAAAGACTTAGCACTTAGCGGTTTATCGAGGGGGTCCCATAACCCCAACCGTGTGAGGAACGCATAATAAAGGAACATAACACCGGTTTATACGGTTCCGAGCGGCATGAGTGGAACAAAACACCAAGCAAAAGGCTTAGCCTTCCACCCATTACCAATATATAGATGATTTCATTTAATAATTAATATAGTGTGATATCCCACCAAGCTTCAACAAGAAGCAAGAATCTTCAATCTTCACCTGCAACTAACAATGCTATAAGAGGGGCTGAGCGAAGCCTACATATAGCCAATCAATGGTTTGCATAGGTAGGGTGGTTAAACAGGTTCATGGTTACAATAGGAGGCTGACAGGAAAACATGGGCATCGAGGCAAAACTATAGATCGAGACTTGTAGCAATAGGCAAAGATAGTAATGTTATCGGGGTTCGGTCATCTTGCCTGAAGAGTTGTCGATGGGATCGTAAGAGGGGTCCTCGTTCTCAACCTCGGTAGTAACCTCGTGCTCGTACTCGTACTCGGTCTCAGCTTCCGGCTCTACTCAAACACAAGAACACAAGGCAACGAATCAAACAAGATGCAATGCGCAGAAAAATTACTGGATGCATGACTGATGCACTATGGAAGCAAAACAGATGCACTATGGAAGCACAGAAAGTCTACTTAGGAAGCACAGTGTTATAGCACAAAAAAATATGCATCAAGCAAAATGCTTCAAGACATGATAACAATAGGATATTATGAATCTACAAGCAAAAAAACACACAAGTTTCATATAGGACTTGCTCAAAACGGAGCAACGGGCTAAAAGTTACACCCGAAACAATAAACATGCACAAGTTGAAAATTACAGCCACATAGCAACTTCGGAGCAATAGATAAATAAGCTACATCACTCAAACATCATGGCAATGAGCATGGACACAAACTAGACATATCCTACAGCAAACAAATCCATTGGGGCATCCCCAAAGGAGCCATGGATCAATAGCAACAAGCTATGACATAATGAACTTGACAACAAAATCCTGACAGCAGTATTTTATTGCAACTTGGGAGCAAGAGTTAAATATGCTACAGCCACTCAAATAAGCATGTGAGAGCATGAATGGATAGCCAACAATATATACAACAAGGAATCATCAAGAGTCACCCCAAAACTAGCATGGATTTTCCTAGAACAACAAGCAAACATGGCATCTGGAAATTACAGATTCCAGACTTAGTGAAATTTCACTAAGTGTTAAAACAACAGTATCATCATGGCATCTTTGAGAGCAAGTTTAAGTCACCTCAAAGCTAAACATGGCAAGTGGTAAGCACCACAGCAAAGTACACATGATGGTGAATCCAAAACATCTAAGCATGCATCAAGGGGACACACACATCAATAGCAACGAGTTCCTCTACGAGGCATCTCGTAACAAGTTTAACTACATAACAGCCACATAGCACTTTGCAAAGGAGATAAACATGGCAAGATGATATCTATCATGCAAGCTAAAGCACCCAACATGTAGAGCATTTCATGACGAACATGTGGACATATCATTTGCATCATTTGGATAAACATGCACCAAGTTATCACATTGCAAAGATGGCATGAAAACAACTACTAACAGCAGTTTATAACAAGTAGCACTCTTCTCATGAAGATTCAGACATCTAGATGACCTCAAACATGCATGGCACAATGGAACAAAACGTAGTACAAGTCTCCACGAACATTTTGACATATCATTCACTCAAATCAGACCACCACACAAAAAGTTATCCACGTTTTAAAACTGCATCAGAGATCAAAATCACCCAGGGACTTAGGAAAAAAACTACCTCCTCGGGTCAAACGGATCTGGTCAACCGGGCTGGCGGTCAACGGGCGGCGCGGATCGGACTGGGCCGCAGATCAGGAAGCGGATCGGGCGGCCAGATCGGATGGCGGGTCGGGCGGAGGGCCTAACGGGCCGGCGGAGGCCCACGATCCGCTAGGGTTGGAGGCGATGCGGCCAGATCGGGGGATCGGCAGCGGCTGCTGGGCGATCGAAGGCGCGTGGCGGCTACTGGGCCGGCTCGGCCTGGCGGAGAGTTGGGCCTCGTGGGGCGCCGAGGCCGGGCCCAGGCGGGCGAAGTGGCGGAGGCCCACGGGGCGAGCGGGCGACGGGATCGAGATCGGGGGCTCCTCCCCCGATCCGATCGAGGAGCGGCGGCGCTGGCGAGTCCCGCGGCACAGCGCGGCTCCCTGGCCGGCGGCGGCGTGATGGCTGGGGGCCGGCGAGGCCTGGCCGGCAGCGGGCCTGGCCGAAGGGCGCGGGAAGGAGGCGGGGTTCCGGTGCGGCCGGCGTCGGGAGGTGGCGGGGCTCCGGCGGAAAGAGGTGGGAGCTCCGGCGGTGGCGCGGATTCTGGCGAGCTCCTCCGGCGAGCTCCGGCCGGAGTGGAGGAAGATGGCTGGAGGAAGGGGATGATGGTCTAGGGTTTTCTTTTAGGGCAAAAATTGGGGAAGATGGACAAATATATAGGCACAAGGAGCTAGGGTTGTCCAAATGAGGTGTGGTTTTCGGCCACGCGATCAGAATTGGATGGCCTAGATGAAGGGAGGGGTTTGTGTTGGTTTGGTGGGCTGTTGGAGGGGTGTCTTGGGCCTCAAAGTGGAGGTACTTTCAGCCCACGAGAATAACTGTTGGAGCACCAAACGAACTCCAAACGCGATGATATTTGACAGGCGGGTTACACACACCAAAACAACAACACACGACAAGTCTCGCGCCAAACCGGAAACGTTACACGGCCAAACACCAAAGAAGGCCTCGGGGAAGCCACAGACACGTGAGGGAGCTCCGGAACTCGAAACGGACAACGGAAAGGAACGAGTGGGACCGGATGCAAACGACAACACAAATGCAATGCGATGCACATGACTAAATGATATGGATGAATGAACACACGCACACGACAAAAGACAAAAACCCAAAAAGACAAAGAACCCGGAATGGAATTGATGAAGCCAGAGATATATATATTGCCCAAAAGGGAAAGTATTACATCCGGGGCAGTACAACTCTCCTCCACTACGAAAAGATCTCGTCCCGAGATCTAGGACTGGAAAAAGGAAGGGTACTCGGAACGAAGGTGATCTTCTCGTTCCCACGTAGCTTCTCGGTCAGTATGGTGTGACCACTTGACTTTCAAGAATTTGATGGACTTGTTGCAGGTCTTGTGCTCGGTTTCTTCGAGAATAGCAACGGGATGCTCTCGGTAAGACAAATCTTGTTGAAGATCAAACTCTTCAAACGAAATCATGCGTTCAGGAGTCTTGAAGCACTTGCGGAGTTGAGACACATGAAACACATCATGAACATTGGCGAAGTTGGAAGGGAGCTCAAGTTGATAGGCTAGATCGCCTCTTTTGCCAAGGATCTTGAAAGGCACGACGTATCTAGGAGCAAGATTTCCTTTGATACCGAATCTTTGGGTGCCTTTCATCGGAGAAACACGGAGATAGACATGATCATCAATGTTGAAGGCCAAATCACGATGCTTGCCGTCATAGTAGCTCTTCTGACGCGACTGAGCGGCCTTGAGATTCTCACGTATGACTTTGCACATTTCTTCGGCTTCTGAGATCAAGTCATTGCCAAGAAGTTGATGTTCACCTGTTTCGGACCAGTTGAGAGGGGTACTGCACTTTCTGCCATAGAGGATTTCTAACGGAGCTTTGCCTGCACTTGCCTGGAAGCTGTTGTTGTAAGAGAACTCGGAAAATGGAGGCAATCTTCCCATTTCATGCCAAAAGATATGACACAGGCTCTGAGCATGTCTTCTAGAATCTGATTCACTCGCTCAACTTGACCACTAGTCCGAGGGTGAAAAGCAATGCTGAACCTGATCTTAGTGCCCATGGCAGACTGAAAGGAGTCCCAGAACTTGGAAGTGAACAAACTTCCACGGTCTGAGGAGATAACTTGAGGGATGCCATGTAAGGACACAATTCTGGAAGTGTACAACTCTGCCAATTGAGCTGCATTGATGGATTCTTTGACTGGAAGGAAGTGAGCGACTTTGGTAAGCTTGTCAATCACCACAAAGATAGAATCATTCCCTCTCTTGGACTTAGGAAAGCCAGTGACGGAATCCATTTCAATGTGGTCGAATTTCCACTCGGAATAGGAAGAGGTTGGAGAAGACCGGCTGGACGTTGATGCTCTGCCTTCACTCTTCTGCAGACATCACATTCATTCACGAATTGGGCAATCTCCCTTTTCATGCGAGTCCACCAGTAAGATTGCTTGAGGTCTTGATACATCTTGGAACTACCAGGATGAATGGAAAGGAGGGAATCATGTGCTTCTTCCATTATGAGCTTCCTGAGATCACCTTTGGGAACCACGAGTCTGTCCTCAAAGAACAAGGTATCTCTCTCATCAACGCGATAGCACTTGTATTTTGGAGTACCCTTTGCAATACCATGTTTCACTTTCTGCACCATAGCATCACTGAGTTGGGCCTCACGGATCTGACCTTCCAAGGTAGGAGCAACTTGAAGATTTGCAAGAAAACCTTGCGGAACAACTTGTAGGTTGAGCTTCCTGAATGCTTCACAAAGCTCAGGCTGGAACGGCTTGATAAGAAGGATGTTGCAATATGCCTTTCTGGTCAAAGCATCTGCAATCACATTCGCCTTGCCAGGTGTGTATTCGATGCTGGGATCATACTCTTGGATCATCTCGACCCAACGATTCTGGCGGAGGTTCCGATTCGGCTGTGTGAAGATGTACTTCAAGCTCTTGTGATCGGTGAAGATGTCGACTTTTCTGCCCAACAGAAGATGTCTCCACGTAATCAAAGCATGTACCACAGCTGCTATTTCAAGATCATGTGTGGGGTAGTTCTTCTCACTTGGCTTCAGCTGACGAGAAGTGTATGCCACAATTCTCTTGTCCTGCATTAGCACACCACCAAGTCCTTGAAGAGAAGCATCACAGAATACTTCGTAGGGCTTGGACTCATCTGGAGGAGTGAGAACTGGAGCAGAGACGAGCTTTTCTTTGAGAGTTTTGAATGCCACTTCACAATCTGGAGACCAGTAGTACTTGACATTCTTTTGCAGTAAGTTGGAAAGAGGCTTGGCAATCTTGGAGAAGTTCTCAACGAACCTTCTGCAATAGCTGGGAAGACCAAGAAAGCTTCGGAGTTGCTTGACATTCCGAGGAGCTTCCCAGTTGACAATTGCTTCAACTTTCTCGGGGTTTACCGCAATACCGTCAGCAGAGATGATATGGCCCAGATACAAAACCTTATCGAGCCAAAATTCGCACTTGGAGAACTTGGCATAGAACTTATGTTCACGAAGTCTGTCGAGAACCAGACGGAGGTGATTTTCGTGATCCTCTTCATTCTTGGAAAATACCAAAATGTCATCCAGATACACAAGCACAAACTCGCCGGTGTAGGGGTTGAAAATGTAGTGCATCATTCTCGAGAAGGTAGGTGGAGCATTAGCGAGACCAAAGGACATGACTGTATACTCATAGGAGGCGTAGCTCGTTCTGAAGGCAGTCTTGGGGATATCTTCTTCTCGAATGCGAATTTGGTGATAGCCCATTCGGAGATCGAGCTTAGAGAACACTTTAGCTCCTTTGAGCTGCTCGAACAACTTGTTGATGTTGGGGAGCGGATACTTGTTCTTTATTGTCTTCTTGTTCAATGGTCGGTAATCAACGCAGAGGCGCTCCGTGCCATCCTTCTTCTTGACAAATAAGACACCACAGCCCCAAGGGGACGTACTAGGCCTGATCAGACCCATACGCTCTTGTTCATCCAGCTCCTTCTTCAACTCCTTCAATTCTTTAGGAGAGAGCTTGTACGGACGCCGGCATACTGGCTCAGTACCCGGCTCGAGTTCAATGACAAATTCCACTTGACAGTGTGGAGGCATGCCTGGAAGTTCTTCAGGAAAGACGTCTTCGTATTCGTTTACCACCGGAATTTGAGATATGGCATTCATCTCGCCCTTGTCATTGAGAGAGAAAAGCCTGATTGTGTTATCCCTGGAGGCGAAGATAATCACATCATCATCGAAATGAGTAATCTTGACTTCCTTCTGTCCACAGTCAATTTGAGCATCATGCTGAGAAAGCCAGTCCATTCCGAGGATAAGATCGATGTCAGAATTGCCGAGAATAACCGGATTAGCCAGAAAGCGGTAGTCCCCCATGCGAATAGATACATTCGGAGCCACCATACTAGAACTCAATCTCTTGCCAGGTGATATAACACTCAAGGTTCTTGGTAAAGCTTCAGAGTGAACATTATTCTTGGAAGCAAATGGATATGACATGAAGGAACATGAAGCACCCGAATCAAACAAAACTTTTGCAGGGATAGAGTTAACTGGAGGGTTACCCAAAATCACATCAGAAGAATTCTCCGCTTGCGCTGCATTCATCAGATTCACCCTTGCTGCCTTTGGATCATGCTTGACAATAGCCGAACTGACAGGTGGAGGAGGCGGAAGGCGCCTAGGGTTGTTGCACTTGTTGTAATAATGACCCTTCTGGCCACACTTGTAGCAAGTCACCTCAGAAAGAGGACGAGTAGGAGGAACACTTGGTCTTGGAGCTTGGAACTGCGACTTGGACTGCTTGCTTGGGTTGGGTGGGTGGGACAAACCATGACCACCAGCATTCTTGTTGCTGTAGTTTTTGTAGGGAGCTCGGATCACTGGAGGAGGAGGAAGCCAAATTTTCTGTTGCTTCGCGACCACTTGAGAAGATGAGGAGGAGTGAACGGCATCTCGAATCCTCTTTTTAGAAGCCTCCATCTTGAGCTGGGCTGCCTCTTGCTTAAGCGCCATGTTATAGAATTTGTCGAACTCCTCAGGCTCGAACAAGGTGAGAGCAAGTTGAAGTTCATCCTTGAGACCTCCACGGAACTGATAGATCTTGCTCTTGGCATCCGGAATGTCTTGCTTAGCATAGCGGGCAAGGTTTTGGAACTTGGCATTATACTGGTAGACAGTCATAGAGCCTTGCTTCAGGTTGCGGAATTGCTCACGCATACCCTCGATGACACTTGTTGGAATGTGGTGAGAGCGAAAGTCCTTGCAGAAATCATCCCAAGAGATCACACACCCTTCTCTGGAGTCTTTGTACTGCTGCCACCAGTCAGCTGCTTGGTCCTTGAGTTGGAAGGCTGCAAATTTCACATAGTCCTCAGGCCTTACGTTGCTGCACTCAAAATGCTTCTTGATATCGGTTATCCAATCTTCAGCATCGAGAGGGTCGACATAGTAACTGAAAGCCTTTGGTTGATTGGCCAAGAACTGGTTGAGCGTAGCACAGTGCTGTTGGTTGAAGAAATTGCCTTGGTTCCCTGGAGCACCCTGATTTGCTTGATTTGCTGCATCATCTGCATCAACATCTGGGTGTTCTGATTTGTAGTTTGCATAATCGCTCTCCAAGCCTCAGACGAAGGAGGAGGGGAAGGAGGACGGTCTGGAACCTCTTCACCCTCTGGGTTAGCGTTGGGAACCCGTTTCGGAGCCATCCTGAAAGAGATGACCACCAATCAACAATTTGATTGAAAGAAAGTATAAGCTGAAACAACGGATAGAAATGCAACATAGTCTTCACAAGAATCATTCGAACAAGAGGAACAAATGAAATTCTCAGCTTAATGATAACAACAATCTTCACGAGAAGCCACTTAGGGACAAAAGGTAAATAAGAAAAACACAAGGTACAGATGGAACAAACACAAGATAGGAGCTTCGTTCGACATCTTTGTGCAGCAAGCTTATGAACGCGTTACGAAAGGGTTTTGCAATCCCCGGATCAGCATAGCCAAGGACCCTTTAAGATGCAACTCCCAATCGGAACATCGGCCATAAAACCACTTCACTCAATGTAGAACCCCGAACTCGCTAACCTGCATTCGTTGGAAGAATGCCTACGATCTACTGGGTAAACCCACCTATTAATTTCCGAAAGTTTCCAGTTATGCAATCAGGTGTTGGGGATACAGGGGAAGCACCGCGCAATCAACTCTAAACCTACATCCAGCGGTATCCATCCTTCAACACATAACCAGTTGTTCTCGGAAATCGTCTACCTCGGACCTTCGAAAAACATCCACTATACCAAGCTATGGCAATACTCCCGAACTACCTCCCCAGTACTGGGTGATGTCGGGGTTATCTTGCCACTAACCGTATAGGAGAGTTTTCGATGTCGGCCGTCTTAAGTATTCTAGTACTGCCACGATATGCTTGTGACGACAATACCCCGAAGCTCAACTCCCCGGGACACTGCCACAACCCCTAATGTCAGGAGGCATCGAGAACAATATTCTCGTCACAAAGACATCGAAACAATCCCATAATACTCGCGAGATTCCTAAAAAAAATTTGGTGCAATTTTTGAAAGTAGAAGAGGCAAGAGTAGTCGTCAGGAGTCCTCACCGGAATGAAAGGGGATGAGAAGCAAAGAAATCCTACTCTCCGATATAAATATAGGACTCAAAACTTTTAAGTGTGTGCCTAGACTCGACCGTCAACGACTCGATCAATCAGTGGGGGCTTCTAGGTCGGAGAAGGCTCTGAATACCAACTTGTAATGCCCAGGATGGGACTGTATCTCCTACGTGTCGAGGCACGACTTAAAGATATAAGCCCATTCTAGAATGATCGCAAGTTTGGTACCTTTGCACATCTCATGTAAAAATAGGGATGGAAAACTGAAAAGATAGTTGGCTTACACTCGCCACGTCACACAAATACATTACATGTTCAAACATCATTCAGATAAACATCACAGCCCATCTAAGGGTAAAGATCCAAATGACAAGATACCAAACATAACATTAAACCACAGGTCTAGATCGAATCCTAGTAGAAGCTCTACTGATCAACCGGATAGTTCACGTAGTAACGGCTACGCTCCTCGTCGTACTCCCAGTCTAGCTCAGTGCCATCGCCTGTGTAGCTCACCATCGTACCTGCATCTGGTGTGTTGAAGTAACTGTGAGCCACAGAGGACTCAGCAATCCCGTTCCCGGGTAACACGACTATCCCAGCCTTGGGTGTGGAACAAGGCTGAACAAAGAACAAGAGTTTGCAGCAGCACTAGCCTAGCTTACGTAAAAGAGAGCAAGAAGAGAAGGTGCCTCGGTCGAGAGATGATCACGAAGTGATCCTAACTAAAGCAAGTCAAACATAACCCCACCGTGTTCACTTCCCGAATCCCTTTCGGAAAATGACCGTCACGGTACACACGCTGGTAGTGTATTGGAACATGGTGTCATGTTTTCTACAACCGGATATTAACAAGCTCCCATCTGCCACATAACCGCGGGCACGACTTTCGAAAGTTCATAACCCTGCAGGGGTGTTCCAACTTGGCCGATGACAAGCCCACGATCCGCGGAGTCGCAACTCCAAAGTGGGAAGGCCCGAGTATTCTCGGAATCCCGTGCTCAAGATACTCCGACTAAGGTAAGGCTAATCCAGCAAATCCTCCCGGCGTGCCGACACCCTGACAATAGCCGCGCGTATCTAGTCTCAGGCCACGACCGGATGGGACAAGCTACGGGTTTATACCAATCCTCGAGTTCCCTCGTGGTGGCCCCGCAGGTTGCCCAGTTCGGACCAACACTCATGTGGAGCACTGGCCCGGGGGTTGTTGATTAAGAACTCGGGTTTGCAAGACCCTATACGAGTTTTTAGTTATTAGGCAAATAGTACCAATGTTGGGACTTGCTGGAAAAGACTTAGCACTTAGCGGTTTATCGAGGGGGTCCCATAACCCCAACCGTGTGAGGAACGCATAATCAAGGAACATAACACCGGTTTATACGGTTCCTAGCGGCATGAGTGGAACAAAACACCAAGCAAAAGGCTTAGCCTTCCACCCATTACCAATATATAGATGATTTCAGTTAATAATTAATATAGTGTGATATCCCAACAAGCTTCAACAAGAAGCAAGAATCTTCAATCTTCACCTGCAACTAACAATGCTATAAGAGGGGCTGAGCGAAGCCTACATATAGCCAATCAATGGTTTGCATAGGTAGGGTGGTTAAACAGGTTCATGGTTACAATAGGAGGCTGACAGGAAAACATGGGCATCGAGGCAAAACTATAGATCGAGACTTGTAGCAATAGGCAAAGATAGTAATGTTATCGGGGTTCGGTCATCTTGCCTGAAGAGTTGTCGATGGGATCGTAAGAGGGGTCCTCGTTCTCAACCTCGGTAGTAACCTCGTGCTCGTACTCGTACTCGGTCTCAGCTTCCGGCTCTACTCAAACACAAGAACACAAGGCAACGAATCAAACAAGATGCAATGCGCAGAAAAATTACTGGATGCATGACTGATGCACTATGGAAGCAAAACAGATGCACTATGGAAGCACAAAAAGTCTACTTAGGAAGCACAGTGTTATAGCACAAAAAAATATGCATCAAGCAAAATGCTTCAAAACATGATAACAATAGGATATTATGAATCTACATGCAAAAAAACACAAAAGTTTCATATAGGACTTGCTCAAAACAGAGCAACGGGCTAAAAGTTACACCCGAAACAATAAACATGCACAAGCTGAAAATTACAGCCACATAGCAACTTCGGAGCAATAGATAAATAAGCTACAGCACTCAAACATCATGGCAACGAGCATGGACACAAACTAGACATATCCTACAGCAAACAAATCCATTGGGGCATCCCCAAAGGAGCCATGGATCAATAGCAACAAGCTATGACATAATGAACTTGACAACAAAATCCTGACAGCAGTATTTTATTGCAACTTGGGAGCAAGAGTTAAATATGCTACAACCACTCAAATAAGCATGTGAGAGCATGAATGGATAGCCAACAATATATACAACAAGGAATCATCAAGAGTCACCCCAAAATTAGCATGGATTTTCCTAGAACAACAAGCAAACATGGCATCTGGAAATTACAGATTCCAGACTTAGTGAAATTTCACTAAGTGTTAAAACAGCAGTATCATCATGGCATCTTTGAGAGCAAGTTTAAGTCACCTCAAAGCTAAACATGGCAAGTGGTAAGCACCACAGCAAAGTACACATGATGGTGAATCCAAAACATCTAAGCATGCATCAAGGGGACAAACACATCAATAGCAACGAGTTCCTCTACGAGGCATCTCGTAACAAGTTTAACGACATAACAGCCACATAGCACTTTGCAAAGGAGATAAACATGGCAAGATGATATCTATCATGCAAGCTAAAGCACCCAACATGTAGAGCATTTCATGACGAATATGTGGACATATCATTTGCGTCATTTGGATAAACATGCACCAAGTTATCACATTGCAAAGATGGCATGAAAACGACTACTAACAACAGTTTATAGCAAGTAGCACTCTTCTCATGAAGATTAAGACATCTAGATGACCTCAAACATGCATGGCACAATGGAACAAAACGTAGTACAAGTCTCCACGAACATTTTGACATATCATTCACTCAAATCGGACCACCACACAAAAAGTTATCCATGTTTTAAAACTGCATCAGAGATCAAAATCACCCAGGGACTTAGGAGAAAAATACTACCTCCTCGGGTCAAGCGGATCTGGTCAACCGGGCTGGCGGTCAACGGGCGGCGCGGATCGGACTGGGCCGCGGATCCGAAGCGGATCGGGCAGCCAGATCGGATGGCGGGTCGGGCAGAGGGCCTAACGGGCCGGCGGAGGCCCACGATCCGCTAGGGTTGGAGGCGATGCGGCCAGATCGGGGGATCTCCCGATCCCGATCGGCGGCGGCTGCTGGGCGATCGTAGGCGCGTGGCGGCTACTGGGCCGGCTCGGCCTGGCGGAGAGTTGGGCCTCGCGGGGCGCCGAGGCCGGGCCCAGACGGGGTGAAGTGGCGGAGGCCCACGGGACGAGCGGGCGACGGGATCGAGATCTGGGGCTCCTCCCCCGATCCGATCGAGGAGGCGGCGGCGCTGGCGAGTCCCGCGGCACGGTGCGGCTCCCTGGCCAGCGGCGGCGAGATGGCTGGTGGCTGGCATGGCCTGGCTGGCGGCGGGCCTGGCCGGAGGGCGCGGGAAGGAGGCGGGGTTCCGGTGCGGCCGACGTCGGGAGGTGGCGGGGCTCCGGCGGAAGGAGGAGGGAGCTCCGACGGTGGCGCGGATTCCGGCGAGCTCCTCCGGCGAGCTCCAGCCAGAGTGGAGGAAGATGGCTGGAGGAAGGGGTTGATGGTCTAGGGTTTTCTTTTAGGGCAAAAATTGGGGAAGATGGACAAATATATAGGCACAAGGAGCTAGGGTTGTCCAAATGAGGTGTGGTTTTCGGCCACGCGATCAGAATTGGATGTCCTAGATGAAGGGAGGGGTTTGGGTTGGTTTGGTGGGCTGTTGGAGGGGTGTCTTGGGCCTCAAAGTGGAGGTACTTTCAGCCCACGAGAATAACTGTTGGAGCACCAAACGAACTCCAAACGCGACGAGATTTGACAGGCGGGTTACACACACCAAAACAACAACACACGACAAGTCTCGCGCCAAACCAGAAACGTTACACGGCCAAACACCAAAGTAGGCCTGGAAGCCACGGACACGTGAGGGAGCTCCGGAACTCGAAACGGACAACGGAAAGGAACGAGTGGGACTGGATGCAAACGACAACACAAATGCAATGCGATGCACATGACTAAATGATATGGATGAATGAACACACGCACACGACAAAAGACAAAAACCCGAAAAGACAAAGAACCCGAAATGGAATTGATGAAGCCAGAGATATATATATTGCCCAAAAGGGAAAGTATTACATCCGGGGCATTACAATACCTCACCAGCTCGCCGGTTATGGTAGCACCGCGACCCTTGGAGCCCATGACACTCTACCTCGCCGCAACGCCTCATTCCGCCAGCACAATACTAGTCGTGGAGCGCGAGGAAAGGCTCCGGAGCCCAAGGCCACCGGGCGGCTCGGCACCTTCAGGGCCCGCGCCGCCCCCTGATGCGGCCTCAGGGGCAGATTCGACCACGGGGATCAACGGCCCCACCACTCAGCAAGAAGCTCCTAAGGTTCCTGAGGCGCCAACGGACCGTGCTGTGCCGACCCATGTGGAACACCCGGTGTACTTCGTCAGCACAGTACTGCGCGATGCGCGTTCGCGCTACCCGATGCCCCAGAGTCTGCTCCTGGCGCTCCTCGTCGCCTCCAGGAAGCTGCGCCACTACTTCCAAGGCCACACCATCAAGGTCGTTTCGTCATATCCCCTCGAGAAGGTGCTGCGGGCCCGAATGTCGTCGGGAGGGTCGCCAAGTGGAACATCGAGCTTCAAGCGTTCCAGTTGGAATTCAGCACCACGCGGGTGATCAAGGGAGCAGCTATGGCAGACTTCATGGCGGAGTGGACTGACGCGCCGGAGCGGGGGATCAGCGAAGACCGCTCGCTGGCCGCCGGTGATGAAGCCCCAAACGGATGGGTAGTATACTTCGATGGCGCCTTCTCACGCCTCGGCGCAGGGGCTGGCGCCGTGTTGGTATCTCCCACTCAAGATAAATTATACTACGCTGTGCAGCTCTGCTTCTAGCAGGGCGAGAAGGTCTCCAACAACATCGCCGAATACGAGGGCCTAATTGCCGGGCTCAAGGCCGCCGCTGCGCTGGGGGTCAAGCGCCTCACCATCAGGGGCGATTCGCAACTCCTCGTCGACTTCTCCAACAAGAAATATAAGCCCAAGGACGAGCACATGGGGGCATATCTGGAGGAGGTCCGTAGGATGGAGAAGCGATTCCAAGGGCTGGAGTTGCAGCACATACCGAGAGGTACCAACAAAGAAGCGGACGACATCGCCAAACGAGCCTCCAGACGAGAACCTCAAAGGCCGGGCGTCTTCGAGGAACGGCTGCTCAAGCCGTCGGCGGCACCACCACCACCTGATCTGGCCTCCCCTCGGCAGGGGTTACCAGCGGCGCCTCCCGATGGGGCCCCGCCCTGCGGGCCACCCTTCGGAGCCCGCATGCTGCTCGCCGCTGAGCCCGAGGAGGGTTGCTGGACCCAAGAACTCAAGATGTACCTGCAACTTGATACCCAGCCAGACAAGGAAGAAGACGCGGAGCGTGTGGTCCGACAGGCCTCAGCTTACTACATCCAAGATGGAGAACTCTACAGGAGGCGCCCCAACGACGTCTCATTGAAATGCATCTCGAGGAAGCAAGGGCACGAGCTGCTGGCTGATATCCACGATGGAGACTGCGGCCACCACTCGTCGTCCCGCACCCTCATGGGCAAGGCATTCCGCAGCGGCTTCTACTGGCCCACGACACTCAATGACACCATGGAGCTCATGCGAGCTTGCGAGGCGTGCCAGTTTCACGCCAAGCAGATCCACCAGCTGGCGCAAGGCCTCCAGACGATTCTGCTTTCCTAGCCCTTCGCGGTCTGGGGATTGGACATCCTGGGTCCATTTCCTCGGGCAGCAAGGGGCTACCGCTTCCTGTACGTCGCCATCGACAAATTCACCAAGTGGGCGGAAGTGGAGCCTGTTCGCGCGATCCCAGTCGGGTCAGCTGTCAAGCTCATCCAGGGCCTCGTGAGGCGATTTGGGGTTCCCAGCCGCATCATCACGGATAATGGTTCGCAGTTCACAAGTAATCTCTTCAGGTCATATTGTGCTAATCTTGGAACACAGATCCTCGGTGGCTCACCCCAGGAGCAACGGCCAGGCCGAGCGCGCCAACACGGAAGTCTTGCGTGGCCTCAAGACGTGCAACTTTAAGAAGAAGCTTGAGGCTTGTGGCAGGGGCTAGATCGATGAACTCCAGTCCGTGTTGTGGTCAATCTGAACCACTGCCACCAAACCTATGGGGGAAACTCCTTTCTTTCTCGTCTATGGGGCGGAGGCGGTCCTCCCCCACGAGGTCAAGCATCGCTCCCCACGGGTCTTGGCCTTCAATGAGGAATGCCAGGATGCCGCCTGGCGGATGGACCTCGTGCTCGACGAGGAGGGCCGCCGCCGAGCTGCCCTCAGGACGACACGTTATCAGCAGGCACGCGGCGGTATCACTGTCGCGGCGTCCGCGCAAGAACACTTGAAGTTGGTGACTTGGTCCTGAGGCGGGTCTTCTCCCGTGAGGGGCTGCACAAGCTCTCGCCCATATGGGAGGGCCCGTTCAGAGTCGCCCGTGTCCCTAGGCCTGGTGTCGTGCGCCTGGAGACGCAGGATGGGATACGTATCCAGAATTCCTGGGACATCAAACACCTCAGGAGGTTCTATCCATAATCAAGGCTCCGTGCCCGTGAAGGTCTCCACCCGTGACACTCTCACGTAATAATGAGTTGGGGCTGTACACGCCTCGGAGTCTCCTGTGCATTTCCTACGGGCTGTCTGACGGGGCACCCACCCACGCCCCAGTGGCAGTCCTTAGCCTCTCCCTAGGAAGAAGACATAGTGTAGGGGTCGGACGCGACCTTTTTCCTTTTCTGCTTGGTGTTTGGCTGTCAGCCTTTTCTACTTCCTTGGCTATCAGCCCTTCCTCTACCCCATGCTATGATGTTTTTGTGTTTCTCGCGCTTCCTCCATTTGGTTGAAAGTCTTGTTTGGGATCTTTCTCGCCGGTTTTGAGTTCAGCTGCGCCACTCGCTCTTCTTCGCGGGCCTCGCGCGTGGGGGCTGGGGCACGACCGGTCACCGGCCCATGTTAGTCGTGGCCCCGTGACCTCGCCTAGCCAAGCCTGCTCAGGCTCTGGCGCCGGGCTTCTCAGTCCGCGCAACCTATCTTACCGAGCCACTCAGGCTTTGGTGCTCTAACCCGTGCTCGGCACTCTCAGCAGATCTCAGCGACTGACCCCCACTCGGGGGCTGTACGAGCCCGTCAGACTCGTCCACCTCGTCACGACCCGATGGGGCTCATGATGCCGGAGTCATGAGGACTCCGCCTCAGGACGACACGACGCATAAAAGCTAAGTAATTTCGCCCAGGCAACAAAAAAACATGACAACGAGTTCTCGCTTCTTGCATATATCACAGCCCATTATGCGCCTCCTCGAGGCAACTTGGAATTTTGGTACAGAAAGGACATGAAGGAAAAGAAAGTAGAAGAAGCAGAAGCCGCCCCCACTCAGTCGGAGTCTTCCAGTTCCTCTAGCTTCACCGAGCCACAGCGGCGCGGCAACCCCTTCCCCTCGCCGGGCCGGCCTTGGCGATGTGGTGGTTCATCGCGGCTGCCACTGCTGGAGGAGCTGCTGCTGCCACAGAGGGGGGCCCACGACGCCCCCCAGGACGGAGATCATCTTTGGAGGAGGAGCTGCTCCTCCGGACGCCGTCCCCATCATCCTCTTCGTCATCAACCTTGGGACAGCACCCAAGGCGCCCCTTCCTCCGAGAAGACCCTGACGAACAGCGTGGAGACGCCATCATACCTTAAATGGAGCTCGCACCTCCCCAAAAGCCGGCGTGCGCGAGCGAACGACTGCCAACCGTGCTCCAGGAACACGTCACCCGAAGGAGCCACATAAACTCCACCCAGGACGCACCATTGCAGCAACCATCAGCCTGCAGCCAGATACCGTCGAGGCCTCCGGCTGGTAGCACGTCGCCGAACAAGCAGGGGAGCCTGAGACACGGGCCGTCGGGCTTCTCCGCCCACACCAAGAACTCCGATGACAAGTCAAAGGAATGGAGTTGTGGGCGTGGAGGACGCGCGACCGACAGGCACCATTGTGCGCCTCCTCTTCCTCCGCGGCCACGACCACCTTCACCACGGGATGACGCCCTGCGCCGTCCACCGGCGGCCGTGAAGGGGCTCAGAAGGCCACGCGCGCCTCCCTGAGAAGCCGCTGCAGGTGCAACGACATACTTGCGGGGACGACCGCGACCCCTCTTTGGCGGCAGTGGGACTGGATCCTTCGGGATCTTCCCCTTCTCCGCGGCGGACGGCTTCCTCGGCGGCGCCATGGAGATCTCGCGTCAAGAGAGAAAGCGAAGAACAAGCAAGGAGAAGACGACATCGGCTTGGAAACGGCCTGGGGGCTCCCCCCTAGTCCCATTTATAGGGTGGAGGAGCCCAACCGCCAGCCACTAGCGTCGCAGCCATTACGCCCCATCACATGCGCCAAGGAGTTGTCAAGTCGCACGACTACCAAGACTGCGTGGGAGGCGAGGCCGCCCACATCCCATCCAACCGTCGCACGCCAGCCTGGCCCGCAGCCTTTGGGGCCCGTGGCGCTTCGTCCTCGACTAAGGCTTCACCCCGAAGCCAACTCCGCGCGTGCCTTGGGCCCGGGGGCTACTGTCGGCGTACTGGGAACCAGGGTACCTAGACTTGCCTGTTTGCGGGCCGCGACGCGCTCCTACTACGGCCTGGTACGGCCCAGCTGATCAACCAACTGCCCAAGACCCTCACGAGGGGGATAAGCCTCACGAGGAGAACGACGTCAAGACCTCCTCGGGAGTAGCCTCAGCAAGGTGCTCCGGAGGGGCGGATAATCCAAGGCCAGGCCTGCCTCAGGAGGAGGCAGTTATGTCAGTAGTGATGCACCGCGCCAGCGGGTGCCATCGTCTGCCAGCGGCGCAGTTGCCATTTCAGTGCAAAGGGGACAGCGCAGCCGTTGGTTCCCAAGGAGCAGGGCAAAGGTTTCCCCTTTGGTGCAACAAGACCGAAGACCGCAAGGACGACAAGGAGGATGTCACCGTCGATCCCACCACCGTGCCACCGCCTGATCCTTTTGCAAGCGAAGACCACCTTTGCCAGGGTAGGAACGTCCTTGTGTTCTCGCTCAAAAATGGCCGTTGTGGGATCCCTTCCCACCTAAACATTTCGGGGGAAGAGCACCGTGGCCGCCTATATAAGTAGCTAGGATTCCCACGGTAAGGGGATCGATCGAACCATACACTCAGCCACGACACAAGGAGCAAGAACACTTGCCTCCTGACCCTCCTGAGCTCACCTCCTAAGCCCAGGAACCATTGTACTAGCTCATATCCTAGCTCGCCCGAGGCGAATCCACCAAACCAGGAAGTAGGGTCTTAAAGCACACGGTGGCACGAACCTGGATAAACTCTTGTGCGTACTGTCTGTTGTTTGCTTGAATCCTTCCACCAAGACGAGAGCGAGGCGCTAGGTAGACGTGAGTGGGAGAGATCTTCGTTCACGCCCCTGTGTTCGAACTTATCGGTTTTTGCGGAGCCCTGAATCCGACACCGCACACCATAGATGATGGTCGCACCTTTTCTTTTGTTCGTCATGATGAAGGACCGAATATGAGAATTCCTGTGTTTGAAGCTGTAGCTTTGGTGGTTTTCCTTGGGTTCCTGCTTGATTACCAGAATGAATATTATGTCAATAAAGCATTTAGCTGTTTTGGTCATTTCGAGCTGTGGCATAACCCAGGACAGGTTAAAACCAGTGTGCTTGTCCGTGTGCTCATCAATCATTTTTCCAATGTGCCGCACAGTCTGGTAATCATAAGGGACAATGTGTTTGGGGCGTTGGGCAGATCTTGGATAGTCCCAGTTTACATTCTCATGAACTGACTGACAAATCCTCCCAATGCCGGAAATGAGGAGCCACCCCCTCCTATGAATGCTTCGCCTCACCCCAGAGAACTGCCTTTGTTGACTGCTGCGCAACAACACTCCTTCGAGGCTATGGTCATGCAACAACAATAGGCAAACGCGGATTGGTGTGCAGATCTTCAGCTCCATGAGAAACAACAGGTTCAAGCCATTGGCTGGGCCCCTTGGCCAGAAGTGCCACCACAGTACAGAGGAGAGAGCTGGCATCAGATCACTGGATACACTGGGCCTTCAATGATGGATGGTGTTGAACAAGAAGGTAAAGTGCGTGATGATGGATTGGCCACCTGGAATGATCATGTGGCCCAAGTAGAGATGTCAGCAGAAGACATTGTTCTGGGATCACACATCAGCCAATTCAGTTTTGTTAGAGGGAATTTAGTTGACCTGAACATAAGAGTGCTGCCTCTTAAAGCTTGTTGGCGTTTTCAGAGCATACATATATAAACCTGTAGTGCCCCGGATCATGCATGTCTCAGCCCAACAATCCGATGCTTACAATTTTTGCAAGAATCTGCAATACACAATTGTTGCTCACTTGCTGAAGAGCTTCTATGCCCCTTTTGTTCAGACGGTAACATCTTCAATTGTCAAGGTGGATACGAGGACTTGGGATGAAGCTTTCTCAGCCATACCGAGCCCTCAGGAGAACCTTGATCAGCTTGTGGTGGTGGATGCTACGAGGAACACCAACTACATTCAGTTTTGCTACCGCTGAACCAACTGCTCTGCCTACTCTTGGTCACAAGGAGAAAAAGATGAAAGCTCTGACCGAGTTGGAACCTACCATGCTGCGCAGGAGCAACAGGGTGAATAAGTATGACGGATTCAAAACACCATCTATGGCTGAAGGTAAAATTATTAAAAGCAAAGTAAAGCCTCACCATACTTCTGCTGCCCCTAATAAGCACAATACTACTTCTACAGCTCACCAGGATGTACCCCCTCCCACACCCATCTCCACCCTGCAGCTCATTGGTTCGGTCCGCTGCGGCATCCCACCTGAGGATCTCTCCACTGCCAAGCTTTCGGCCTTGACGGAGAGCGCATCCTCTTCCTCCTCTTAGTCGACAACCATATGCCACCGAACCAACAGTGGAAGGTGTTGGTTTGGAATATTAGGGGAATAAATTCAGATGATAAACTACTTGCTATTAAGAATGCGATCAATGCCTCTGGTTGTAATGTTATATGTCTTCAGGAGACGAAATGCGCGGCTTTTGATTTGGCTTATATTAAAACCTTCTGCCCCACCGGTTTGATAAATTTGAGTTTGTCCCCCCCAGAGGCTCCCCTCTAGAGGAGCCTCTGGGGGTTTGATTACCATATGGAATAGTGCTGCATTTGATGGTGTTCTAAACTTCCGGGATTTCTTTGCTCTTGGGATCTCTTTTACTTGCAAACTTTCTGGAAGATGGTGGCAACTTTATAACATTTATGGTCCATGTGCTGGAGAAGACCGCCGCACTTTCACTAATTGGTTGTATGATCTGTTTATACCTGATACTGAGGATTGGCTATTGGTTGGCGATTATAGCTTCATCCGATCCACACAAAATAGAAACAAACCGGGTGGAAATCATAATGACATACTCCTGTTTAATGATATTATCAGAGCCCAAGCGCTTATTGAAATCCTTTTAAAAGGACGCTCGAACACATGGAGTAATATGCAGGAAAATCCACTATTGGAACAACTCGATTGGTGCTTTCCTTCATGTCACTGGACGCAAACCTACCCCAATACATTGGTCACATCTCTTGGGAAACCTGTATCAGACCACTCTCCCTGCGTGGTGAACATTGAGACTTGCATACCTCGGAGCAAAATATTCCGCTTCGAAAACTACTGGCTTAACCACGGCGGCTTCCTTGATACAGTCCAAGCCTTTCGGAGTAAACAATGCCACGCTAAGAACAGTGCTGCCCTTCTCTGCAAAAAATTGAAAACACTCAGATATGACCTCAAGAAGTGGAGCAAAGGGATTTCCCTCCTATCCATCCTTATTCAAAATTGCAATTGGGCATTGAATGAACTAGATGGGCTTGAGGACAAAAGACTCCTCACTACACTAGAGGCCAATTTCAGACAAATTGTCAAAGCCCATCTACTAAAACTGTTGCAATTTCAGAATGAATACCGGAAGAAACGATGTACAAGCAGATACATTAAATTTGGGGAAGAAAACACTAAGCTATTTCAGGCTCTTGCAACAGAAAGATACAGAAGGAACTCGATAGCCTCTCTCAAACTCCCCGATGGCTCGCTGGCTACTGATCACAATGCAAAAGAATCGATCTTAGTTGATGTGTTCAAGCAAAGACTAGGAACCAAGTCCACTCCAACTATGAAATTTGACTTGGCGTCGATCATCAAAAAAATTGACGGGCTTGAGCCTCTCACTATACCTTCCACTCGCAAGGAGATTGATGATGTCGTCAAAACTATGCCTATGGACAGAGCTCCAGGACCGGATGGCTTCAATGGAGGCTTTTTGAAAGCTTGCTGGCATATTATCAATAAGAAATTTTACAAGTTATGCGATGACTTCCATGAAGGAACTCTGGAAATGACTAGCATTAACACGGGATACATTACCTTGATCCCGAAAATTGGGTCGCCAGAGACTGCAAATGATTTTAGACCCATCACGTTGCTAAATTGTTGCATGAAATCATCACGAAGATCTTGGTTAATCGCTTGCAAAAACTAATCCAGAGCATTGTCCATAAAAACCAATATGGATTCCTACGCAAAAGAACAATCTAGGATTGCCTGGCATGGGCGTTTGAATATATCTATCAGTGCCAAACGTCCAAACGTCATATCATACTACTGAAGTTGGATTTTGCTAAGGCCTTCGATACAATTGAGCACTCGTCCATGATTGAGATTATGAGGCACATGGGATTCTGCAACAAATGGTTGGGCTGGATTAAAATGCTTTTCAGTACTGGGACATCATCGGTGTTGCTTAATGGGGTCCCCGGGCGACAATTTCTATGTCAATGCGGGGTGAGACAAGGTGACCCGCTCTCACCACTCATATTTGTACCTGTTGTTGATCTACTTCAAGAAGCCATCAACGATGCACACAGATCGGGCTTTATCGACCTACCCCTTCCCAACCAGCGATCGGTGGATTACCCAGTGATCCAGTACGCGGATGACACGATTCTTGTCATGCCGGTGTGTCACGTCCAAGCTGCGCGCATGAAGAAACTGCTCATAGACTACGCTGATTCCATCGGACTGAAAATCAACTTCCAAAAGTCAATGCTGGTGCCGCTAAACGTGCCTGATGACATGGTACTAGAACTGACTCAAATCCTACAATGCTCCATTGGCAATATGCCATTCACATATCTGGGGCTACCGATGGGAACTACCAGACCATCAGTGACAGATTTGATGCCGGTTGTTGAAAGTGCAGAGCGAAAGCTATCTTCATCTCTCTATATGCTAAACCAGGGGAGCAAACTGACACTCGTAAACTCACTGATCACCTCTCTAATGACATATTCAATGTGCACCCTCAAATTCCCCCCGAAGCTGATAGAATACTTGGACAAAATAAGAAGACGATGTTTGTGGCGCAAGAAAACAGAAAATGGAGAATCATGCCACTCCCTGGCTGCTTGGGACCTGTTATGCCGTCCCAAAAAACATGGAGGGATGGGGATTCTGGACATCAAGGTTCACAATACGGGCTTGCTGCTAAAATTCCTACAGAATTTCTATAATAAAAAGGATATCCCATGGTGTGAGCTGATTTGGTCTACCTACTATGATAATAAAATCCCACATGCATCGGCGTCGTGTGGCTCGTTCTGGTGGCGCGATGTGATGAACCTAAGCGACATCTACAGAGGGGCCACCAAGGTTTCGGTGGGGGCGGAAGATGTGACTTTGTTCTGGAAGAACATGTGGCAAGACCAAATGTTGGAGACAACATACCCTAGGGTGTTTTCATATGCTAGAGATGAGGACGCTTCTGTGGCCGCATTCCTTTCCATTACATCTCTTAGTGAGGGGTTCCATGTGCCGGTCTCTCCATAGGCCACTGATGAGATTAGAGAAATGCAAGCCATCGTTGCACACACAACATTGGATGGATCGGAACGTGACGCTTGGACATGTGTGTGGGGTGCCAAATACTCAGCCAGAAAATACTATACCTTCTACTTCAAAGATGTCCAGGCAGACGCGGAGTTTCGGTGGATATGGAAATCCAGATGCACGATGAAATTAAGGTATTCGCTTGGCTGATTGCGGCGGACAGAATAAACACCAAGAACATGATAAAAAGGAGACAATGGAATGTTGCGTATGGTGTCAACTGTGCCCTTTGCGACAGGGCGACAGAGGAAACAATGGAACATCTCTTCTTCGATTGCCCGTTCAGTGCTGAATGCTGGGACTCCCTTGACATGCACTGGGAGGACGATGGAAACAGACTGACAAAAATACACTCTGGAAAGGAAGCATGGGTAGGCCCTCTTTTCACGGAGGTCTTCCTAACAGCAGCGTGGTGTATATGGAAATAGCGTAATGATAAAATATTCAGAAGAATCCCCCACTCGGTCCAATTCTGGAAAAGAAGACTCAAGTCAGACCTCGTCCTACTCACTCATAGGGTTAAACCCTCCCTGGTGGCGCCTATACAAAACTTTGTAGCTTCTATAAATTAAACACTTTTAGTACTCTTGTACACACCACCATATCCACATGTAGAATGTGTTAGTAGGCCTCCCAAGCAGAGGCCAACAATGACACAAATACCATGGATGGTGGAGATTCTGTAACCCCATTGTGTTATATAAAATTATGTCAGTAGGAGCCTTTCCTACTGTCTTTGATTGCTCAAAAAAATAGTTGTTCATAACTTAACCTGCTAATGCTATGTTATTGTCTTGCTTTGATGCTTTTGGTTATTGTGAGCTTCCAAGTACATTCAATATACTGACGTGACGTGTCATGCCAGATTGCCGGTGATGTCATGATTGATTGTTTGTCGAGGTTTCCGTTCGTGCGAGCTAGATCGTGTCCCAGCCAGAGTCCCTGTGGACTGGAGTTCGCCATGATCATCATTGTTCCGCTACTAGAAGTATTCCGCTGCTACGAGTTGTTCTGCTGCTAGCATAGAGCTACCTTAGCAGGTGTAGTGTCGCCATGCTGATGTGATCTTTGGTAACATCAGGCCCTTGTACCCTTATCCTTTGTAATAAGAGCTGATTTGTTCTATGCCAAGCAGTGCCGTATTCCAAAAGACTTACCTCGATCTCTGGGCTGGAATATGGTTTGTTCCGGTCTCTCTGAGCCAGGGTGCCATAGAGCTTGGTATCAGAGCCAGGTCTAGCAGTAGAACGACCTAGTCAGCGCAAGAGGTAGAAATCGGTAGTAAAGAGTCTGGCTTATTTGTTGCATTTGGTTGTTGCATTTGTTTGTTGCATAGCATGGATATAACATTATTATTTGTTGCTAATTGTTTATGTTGTGAGTGTAGATGGCATCAGTTCGGATCCACTACACCTCAGCCCTTGCATCCCTCTAGTTTCCTTTCAGCCTGTTCTTCGGTGTTTCGTGTCATCTCTATCCCAGAGGAATGATGCCAAGTGTTCTGGACACCGTTTGCAGGATGGTGCCCAGGTATCGCACCAGTTTCCTTTCTTCATTCCCCATCTCTCGTTTCGGTGATAGACATGCTTCTATCCCGAATCATGTCTTTTATCTTATCGTGTTGGCAACCCTTAATGATCTTAGTCATCAAGAAAGGGCAATTTCAGCAGACTCAGTTTTCCCCGCTATCATATTCCTTGGACGAGTATGGATCCCTTCCGCCCGCTCGATAATAATGTGGCCATACCATTCGTGTTCTGCTACATGGTTACCAAGTAATCCCTCCGGTCCTTTTTACTCTGCATATTAGGTTTGTTTGAAGTCAATCTCATTCAACTTTGACCAACTTTATATATAAAATTATTAACATTCACATAACAACACCAATATCATTAGATCCATCTTGAAATATATTTTCATATTATATTTATTAGATATTATAGATGCTAATAATTTCCGATATAAATTTGGTCAAACTTAGTGAAGTTTGACTTTCGGCAAATCCAATGTGCAGAGAAAAAAGGACCGGAGGGAGTATGTCCTCGCTTCCGAGCTAGTCCAGGTTGCTACCTGGCTAAGCCAGCACTTGGTGTAGCTATGTTTACACCAACCCCTCCACACATTGATTCGTCCTCGTGCAGACCGTGACAACATGCTAGATCCTAGAACCAGATATCTCGCGAGATTTGTGTGCTTAAGTAGGCATGCATATTGTGTGACTAGCAGTAATATGTGACTTTGTTTGTGTGTGAGTTGATTGTTTTTGTGTGCTTTTGTTTTGTTGACTTGTTTCTTTTGCTTCTTTTTTTTGGGCCTTCGGTGTTACCTTCTTTCCCCTTATGGAAGTTTCTCATCAACTGACACTGGACTCAAAGAAGCAATAAGGATTTCAAATATTTGGAAAAAGCTCAGCTAAACACATCAAGTCTACACCAGTACTTAATCCTCACACAGTAATGGTCAAGACAGCAAGAAGACAAGTCAGGTATAAGGTCAATAGTATATTTTCAATCAAAGGTGTGGATCATATACAAAGTTTTGGCTCAACAATGAATGATGCTTGAAATATGTTATACTTTGAAAGAAAGCCATAATGTGCGATGATCAAGGCAGACAGTCAAACCATTTTTCCTCATGCAAGTAACTAGCCGCAAATTATTATGGGTGTGTATGGATTTCAGTCCGCATATCGCAAGTACGAAGCTTTGGGTATGAGAAACCCAGTCTTCTTCCACACACTATTGGAAGAAGCTGATGATGTAGGTCTCCTCAATTTTTCCTCAGTACAATATGTGGACAGATTCCTGTCCAAGATACCAGTCTTTAACAGCAAGATACCTTGATAAAGTCTTCTGATGTATGGAATTGAATCTTTCTCAACAAGAAACCAGAGGAGAAGCTTCTCAGAACGACTCCACATGTCGTATTCAGTATTGCTACAAGATATGACACAGTATGTAGGCAGTATATGATAGTGCAACTCAAGGATTAGATCCGCACTAATTTTGTCACAAGAACAATTCAATCAAGACATATGCCTACCGCAAGAATTGAGTCTTCGGTTGCATATGATTCTTATATATATGGTGAGAATGTATCACCGGTCATACCAGTCACTCATACAAGCGTACAACTACGCTCAAGCAGATTTACCTAAGGAAGAAACAACAGTCTTGTCAATGGTCACCAGGGTCATTATTCCCGCACCCAACAAGGTGAAATCCCAAACTCTTGTCATCATCTTGTATGATTGGCCTCAACAACAAGCTTTGTACAGCTACAAGCTGCGAGTATATGTCATATATGTGCGGACCCAGGTCAGAAAATAAGCACAAGGAAGGATGCCAAAATATTGCATTAACCACATCCATGGTTGCACAAAGAATCAAGAACATATGTGGCCAAGCTATTCCCGTACGGTACCCTAACAAAGAAAATCATGACCATTAAAGGGTGAGACTGTTAGAAAAGGTATAATGATTTTTGCGTGACCATCAGGGTCCGGATACCCAAATCAGTTGGAGTCCATGATTCCTTATGGATCCACAATGGCATACCCTCGGAGGCATACTCTATTCTACAAGGACTTCATATTCCGCTGACCCGCTTAAACTGGTTAGTGTGGAATATCCAAGTCTGTTTTGTCCGATCCAAGATTCCTTTGCAATCTCCGAGGTTGACCTTAGCGGTAGCATTAAAGTATCTCACAACCTATTACCTCATCCGGGTATACCGACCGCATGGGTAAGTCAAAAGCCGAACAATCAGCTCAGATCAGGTATACTCACTGGCGGAACCAAGTACACGGACATTTTGTGATGCAAGGTATCTTTCCGCCAGCACCCCTGTCAGGCGAGTCTCAAGATGCTATAGTTTGAGGTATGATACAACTATAAATCCATACCCCTTTATATTGCTCATGGTAGACGAAGGCAGTCGAATCTTTGGTACATATCTCCTATTCAAGACAAAGAAACAAATCAAGATAAATCAGTACCACCTACGAGCAGTGAGATCACATATTGAGAATAGCCATGATTGTCATCATTGATTGAACCCGGAAGACATGCATTTGCTTGAGAAACCCCATGGCGGAAGTTAAACAGTTGTTTTCATGACAAAAGGGAATTTATGCTTCGGTCCCTCAGATATCACCATAGATATGAAAGAATCAGCATCAACATAATGATTTGGTATATGAGGAAGGACCCGTCGGAATTTGGGAATGGTGAAGAAAACCACCCCACAGCAAGGTAAGAGGATCATATGAAATTCCTGAGGGAACAATAAACAAAGGAAAAGGATACCCGAGTTGGAAACGGTTTCCTCAAGGTATATTCATACTTGTTCCCTGAGCAACCAAATCTCGAGGACGAGATTTCTTTAAGGGGGGGGGAGGTTTGTAACACCCTGGTTTTTGGCCCTTTATTTTTATTTTTGATTTATTTTGTTTTTGCCCTGATTTTCTTTTTGGGAGGTTTGTAACACCCTGGTTTTTGGCCCTTTATTCTTCCTTTTGATTTATTTAGTTTTGCCCTGATTTTCTTTTTGGAGTGGATCTGTGGACTTGCAACCTGGGAGATCTTCATTTCTTCTCCTCCCTAGTGGCTCATAATTCTCATATCTTTCCAGATCATGTCATTTCCATTCTAGCTCAACCCCAAAATTCTTTTTCTTGGGATATTCCTTTTTCTATTAAAGGAATAGTCCCGTTTGCCCTAGGTTGTGAAACAACCTATATTTCTGTCACTCCCAAAATTCCCCAATAATTCTCATAATTTGCTTGGATCATATATGCCCCAAATATGTCCAAACTTTGCCTTTCCTAGCCCAAAAACAATTCCCCAATAATTATTCTTCATTTCTGTCTAAAGTGGTATTCTGTGAAGAAAGTGCCAATTATCTTTCCTTGTTTGCTCCCAAACTTTTTGGGCATGCTTTTACATCCAAATCATTGCCTCATGCCAAAATTCAACTCCATTTTCCTAGTGAGTCTTCCTCAGGAATTTTCCAAAGTTCTTGTCTGACAGAAGCCATTGTGAAGGAAGTACTAGCTAGGAGTATCCAAATGAGTTTAAATTTTGCACACTCCTTCATGTGCTCATATATTTACACTCCTACATTTTTCAGATCCATCCAATCATCTATGTTGGCACATGATCAAATCTTTGATTCTGTTAATATTTTCAGGTTGTGAAGCAAGTATTTTTATATTGCTCCATTTATTCTGAGAAATTACCAGATCATGCTCCTACCAATATCACTTCTGTCCACCAAATTTGGGTTCATTTTAACAATCCATTTTCTCTCCAAAATTATTCCAAGTTTCTGGACAGAGAGGATGTCTGTGAAGGAAGTACCATTTTGGCAAGTCCATATGGTATGGAATTTTTACAGCATATTCATATGTCCAAATCATCAGGTCTTGCCAAATTTTGGCTGAAGTGGATATGAGGGCACCATCCTAATCTTGATTATGGACCATAATGGGAGCTGCAAAGCAACTATGCTTAATTTTGGTCCATTTCCTTCCAAAAACCCCCATGATCATAGTCCTTCTTAATCTAAACCTCCCTTACATCATATTTGCCCTATAGCTCCTCTCTGTTGAGAACAACATTACAACCAAGTTTGCTACACCAAACTTCAGAAGGTCACTCCCATCTAACCACAGTACCCAGGATCAAGCCATAACCTCACAAATGATCTATCTTGGAAGGACTATCAGCTAGACAATGTTTTGGGGGCCAGAGAGTACTGGATGTCTGGATGCCCCGATTCACGTGGTAACCATGCTGTTGGCGCGATGGTGCACGCGCTCTGCAGCATTTGGCCACGTCCAGGACATCGTCTAGCTCCGGCCCCTTCCCCTCTCGACATTCTTTCGCTCCCGTGCATGTCTAGGAGGTTCCCCTCGTCGTCGCCTTTACCCTGGACCCCTCTCCCCCTCCTGTAGCTCGCTCCTCGGTGCTCGCCGCCGCACGCCCACGGGCGCACTGTGGCCGACATGGCTCTGTCCGTGCCCCGTCTTCTTCTTCCCTGTGTCCCTAGCATCGTCTATCCGTGACCCTCATGTGCCCTCTATAGTCATCCCCGTCCTCCCCGTGTAGCTAAGCGCAATCGCCGGAGCTAGCAGCCGAGCACCACGAGTGCACTGTGCTTGATTTGGCTCTGTCCTTGTCCTGGCCATTTCCCCCTGGTCCCCTGGCTCCATCTCCTCCCCGTGAGGTCCCTCTGCCTCTCGCCAGTCAACTCCATCCTCCCCGTGACGAGTTCGGCCATCGTCGGAGCTGTGCATCCCATTGTGGTGGCGTCAGGCCCTGCCTCCCCTCCCATCGGCTATTTAAGCCCCGCCCGAGCGTTTCCCACCTCGATCGCAGCCTCATGCACCTCCCAGGGCCCCGCCCAGAATCCTCCCTGAGCTCCAGGAGCCATCTCTGCTCGCCATTGCCACCTCGGTCGCCGGCGGCCGCCGCTTAAATTCGGTCGCTGCCGAGTCCCACCCCCTTATTTCCACCACCAAACGCCTCCACCATCACCCCGGAGTCACCCCAGCTCCCCAACCCCTCACATCTGCAGCCGTGCCATGCTGCCAGTCATCGGCCGCCAGTACCGTCCACCGCGGCTGGCGTCCCGCCCGCTCCAGCACTCCCCGGTGACCACGCTACCCCTGGGCGGGTCCGCTTCTGTCTCTTGATCACGCCGGTAGGTCGGGCGTCGCTGATCATGGCCGGAGTTGTCGCCGGTCACCGTCGGGGCCGGCACTGGCCTGTCCCACGCGGGATCGATGGAGCTTGAAGACGAAGACCCAGCTGGCCGGCCCCACCTCCCGCACGACCCGACCTATCAGCCGCACGACCCATTGACCCGGCGATAGCTGACGCGGATAAGTGGAGACGTAATTCGCTCGAATACGTTTTCCAGGTTATAAAGCGTACTTTCATGTTTCTTTAGACCAAAATACGTTTTCACTTATCTAAAGGCGTACTCTCTGAAAGGTGCGTTCTGTTTTCTAGCTGAGGGCCTGTTTGTGAGGATTTTATTATAGATATGTCCCTGGCAGAGAAACAATTATAACTTTTTGCTCACAACTCCAAATGAGGTGATTCCAAAGCACGCTTCTACGTCTCATCGAGCCCGTTCTGTTGGTATCATTTTCATGATGTTGTCACATTATAAAAAAGACCATTATGCCTTGCCCTTATTCAGCCCCCTCCGAGAGAGAACGTTTTCCGATGATTCTTTTCGCGAGCTTCTCGCACTTCCTCCCGGTGAATCCATCCACCCAGGCAAGCCACACCGTCCATTTGCATGATGGTAATGCAATGCCATGGTTTATTTATTTAAATATGCTTAAAGTCTTGCATTAGCTACATATGGCTTGTTCATGGCATTTCTTGGAGTGATACTTTGATCTCTCTATTGCCATGATGTTGATTGGATTCCTAGGACTAATATTTTGCAGATGATGAGGATGACATGTTGCCATTGGATTATTTGTGACTATTATGATTATTTTCATGATGGTATTTGATATTATGCTCTGGAGTATTACTTTGGATATGATGACATCATGTTGGTTTATGGTTAGCTATCTTGCTTTTTTTATGGATTAGTAGTATCATGTTTCTTGGATTCATCATGATCTTAGTTAATATGCTACCCTCCGAGTACTAGGTTATGACTATATTATTCTGTGGATTATGTGTTGGATATTGCTATGACTTGGAGTACATGTGGATATATGATATCAGAGTATCAATTATACTTTGGGGATAAATTTTGTCATTTCGTTGGTCAGGTGCCACCGAACCGGGCTTTTCCAGTGCAACCTCATTTGCCTTTATGGGAAGGCCCTAATGCGGTCTATTTTCATGCGTCTAGCCGGTGCCTCCAACTAGGGAAGGTTATGCACGCGTGCTGCCCTGACCCGGTAGGCGGTGATAGCCTTGTGTGTCCATTGTTGTTGTACCCGGGTTGTCCCCATTTGAGACTGTTTTGTTTTGCCACGACGGTGGTCGTTGGATGTCACGAGGTGACATCGGGGCCACCCATGACTTAGCCCAAAGGGAAGTTGGTCGGAGTGGCCGGGAGAGTGTCATGGAAGTAGATTGGTTTTTTCAGAACGCCGTTGGTCCACCCGAATGGGAGCAAGAGGCCATGGGTTCTGTGATGTGGGTACAGTGTGCTAACCTCTGCAGAGTGTGTGTTTAATCTATCGATAGCCGCGTCCTCGGTCATGGGCACAAGATCATACTAGGTCACACCGTTCGATCAACACTCACATGATGGGATGACTTATAGGTGATTTGTATGTTAATATATTTGAGCAGTACAGTCTGGCATGATGTCGATGATGATGTTGGGATGATCATTCAGTTGTGATGTGGTCATGGGGTGATCACTTGGAGGTATTGATCACGAGGTGATCGATATGATTTATTACTTGACCGGATAGCCAAGAGTGAGATGGTTCTTGAGACCTATGATGGTGGTTCAGCAATATTCTAGTGGTTCATATCATGATTAGTAGTTACTTCCTGATAATAGTTGTTCATAACTTAACCTGCTAACGCTATGTCATTGTCTTGCTTTGATGCTTTTGCTTATTGTGAGCCTGCAAGTACATTCAATGTACTGACCTTGCGTGTCATGCTAGATTGCAGGTGATGTCGTGATTGATTGTTTGTCGAGGTTTCTCTTCGTGCGAGCTAGATCGTGTCCCAGCCAGAGTCCCTGTAGACTGGAGTTCGCCACGGTCATCGTTGTTCCGCTGCTAGAAGTATTCTGCTGCCACGAGTTGTTCCACTACTAGCATAGAGATACCGTAGCAGGCGTAGTGTCGCCATGCTGATGTGATCTTTTGTAACATCAGACCCTTGTACCCTTATCCTTTGTAATAAGAGCTGATTTGTTCTATGCTGAGAAGTGTCGTATTCCAGAAGACTTACCTCGATCTCTCAGGTGGAATATGGGGTGTTCCAGTCTCTCTGAGCCGGGGTGCCACAAGAAGAGGTCATGGATGTAGATACTTAGGGCAGCGAGATGCCAAACCCCGATCAGTGTCACATGGATGTTGAGTGTAACATCGGGGCAGAGGCGTCAAGCTACCAATGGAACACCGGAAAGCCGAAACGCCCACTGGAAAACCAAGATGTCGACGCAGATGACGACGATCTTGATATGCCAGATTTTGCTGCTATGATTGCAGATTTCGAGGGCCCAAAAAGGATATGATTGGGTACAAGGATATTTCAACCATTGATGTGGACTCTAAGAAAGAACTTTATCCATGTTGCAAAAAGAAATATTCCAGGTTGAGTGCCACACAGGCGCTTCTCAGATTTAAAGCATCGAATGATCTATAAAACAAGGGCTTCATCATGATGTTAGGTCTTTTCAAAGAAATTCCTACGGAAGATAATGTGCTCCCCAGAAGCACGAATGAAGCGAAGAATTTTTTCGCCCATTGGAACTTAAAGTATAGAAGATACACGCTTGTGTGAATGATTGTATATTGTACAGTGGTGAGTACAAAGATTTGCGTGCATGTCCCACATGCAAGCATGCACGATAGAAGCGCAGGAGAGCAAATGACAAGTACAAATTGGACGACGAGATCAAGACAGGAATCCCGTTCAACGTTGTTTGGTACTTGCCTTTAATTCCAAGGTTGAGGCATTCGTTTGCAAACCCTAGAGATGCTAAGAGGTTGCGGTGGCATCATGATGAGCGAATTGCGGATAGGTTTGTGAGGCACCCAAAATATGGGGCACCGTGGGAATTAATCGAGAACAAGTTTGAAAATTTTGACAAGGATCCTAGAAGTATAAGGTTTGGGGAGTGTAATGACGGGATGAATCCTTTTGACAATATGAGCACCAATCACATCACATGGCCGGTGCTTCTGTGCATATATAACCTAGCTCCTTGGTTGTGTATGAAGAAAATACATTATGATGTCACTGATTATCCAAGGCCTGAAGCAACCTGGAAATGACATCAACATTTACTTTCAGCTGCTAGTAGAAGAACAACTGATAGTGTGGATAGATGCGCCTACAGTAAAATGTTATGATGCTTACAGAAAGGAGATTTTCAATCTACATGCTATGCTGGTGCACACCATTCAAGATATGCCAGCATTAGGCAACTCATCGGGGCAAAAACAAAAACAAAGGGAGATGTAGGGTGTGTCACATGCATGGATAGGACAGCTAGCAGATTTCTTCCTAACTCGCGCAAAACCATGTATTTGTGTCATCGTAGGTTCTTACAGAGAAATCACTCATACCGAAAGATGAAAGCTGAATTTGATGGTACGACAGAGGTAGGTGTGGGCCAAAGACCCTCTGATGGGGAGGTGGTCCACAATATGGCTAAACAAATTAATGTTGTGCTTGGAAAGAAGCATGCTTTGACAGTGAAACAAACACCCAAGGGTAAAGTGTTTAAGAAGAAATCGGTGTTCTGGGAATTACCTTACTAGGAGATTCTACGTGTACATCACTGGATCAATGTCATGAACGTAGAGAAGAACGTATGTGAAAGCATCCTTGGTACTCTGCTCAAGATTAAAGGTAAAAGAAAGGATGGTGATGGTTCACGGCTCAATATGCTTGCTGATCAATCAAAATGCAAGAGTGAAGCAGAAGATGATGACCAATTCATCAAAGCTCGCTAGAGTTACAATTTCACTACAAAAGAAGCAACACAGTTATTCACCTATTTATTGTTAGTTAAGACACCCTCTTCCTGCTCCGCAAACATCAGAAGTCTCGTGGATGTGAGCTCAGGTAAAATGAAGTTGGGACACATGAAGTCACATGATTGCCACGTAATGTTGACACAAATCCTCCCGGTGTCCATCAAGAATCTAATGGACAAAGATATAAGAAACACACTGATTGAGCTCTGTGATTTCTTCAACCAACTATGGAAAAAATTTGTAGATCCTGAAGAGTTGGATCATATGCAAGATGATATTGCAAGAATATTGTCTAACCTAGAGATGTTTTTCCTACCGTCATTCTTTGATGTCATGGTCCATCTCACTGTGCACCTTGTCGACGAGATAAAGTATTGTGGTCCTATGTTTCTTTGCAACATGTATCCCTTGGAGCGGTTCATGGAATACTGAAACACTTTTGTCTGAACCGAAACCATCCAGAGGCAAGCATCCTACAAGGTTATACCGCGAAGGAGGTGGTTGAGTTTTGCACCGAATACATGAAACAAATACCTATAGGTTTTCCCCTCTCTCGCCACGAGGGAAGGCTGAAAGGTAAGCTGGTCCTTGCTGGCACGCAAATGGATGCACCCGAAGAATTGACAGAGAAAGCCCATTTGATGGTACTTCTTAAGAACCCAGTTCTCAGCGCTTATGACGAAGAACACTTGGCAGAGATACGCCAAAGCTTCTTACCAATGGATACATGTTCTACACTGAGGAACGTGATGAGAAGACCTCATATCAGAATAACTTTGTTTGAATAGAATGCATGACTGTAGATGAAGCTGATAAAAGGGTATACAATGGAACCATCAAAGAGATTTAGGAGCTTGACTATGTGAAAGTTAAGGTTGATGATTATAGGAAGACCTGTGTTAACAGGACAACGATGGCATATCACGCAGACCCGTTCATTCTTGCCAGCGATGCTACCTAGATTTTCTATGTGGAAGACCCCTTGCATAAGAACTGCCATGTAGTGATGCACGGGAAGAGGAGGGTAGTGGGTGTTGTCGGATTCTGGGTTTCACTGACCCTTGAGAGGTTCGAACTCTGGGGTGCGCACGAAGGACTCTTTCTCCCCAGCCTGCCTACCCAACGATTCCACGGCCTAACTCGACGAACCCAAAGAACACGAGACACATAGGTTTATACTGGTTCAGGCCACCATGTGGTGTAATATGTTGGGGAACGCTGTATTTCAAAAAATTTACCTACGATCACGCAAGATCTATCTAGGAGATGCATAACAACGAGATGGGAGAGTGTGTACATGTACCCTCGTAGACCGAAAGCGGAAGTGTTTAGTAACATGGCTGGAGTAGTCGAACGTCTTCGCGATCCAACCGATCCAAGCACCGAACGTACGTCACCTCCGCATTTAGCACATGTTCAGCTTGATGACGTCCCTCGAACTCTTGATCTAGTTGTGGCCGAGGGAGAGTTCCGTCAACACGATGACGTGGCAACGGTGATGATGAAGTTACCGACACGGGGCTTCGCCTAAGCACTATGACAATATGATCGGGGTGTGTAACTGTGGAGGGGGGCACCACACATGGCTAAAAGATCAACTTGTGTGTCTATGGGGTGCCCCCTGGCCACCTATATAAAGGAGGGGAAAGAGGAGGCCGGCCTAGGAGGGGCGCGCCTATAGGGGGAGTAACTAGGATTCCCAATCCTAGTTGGAGTCCCCTTCCTTTTCCAAGAGGGGAGAGAGGGAAGGAGTAGGAGAGGGAGAAGGAAAGAGGGGGGGGGGGGGGGCC
>LR738710.1:239355712-239370678 GCA_902687465.1 Secale cereale
GCGTGCGGCCACCCCTTTAGGCCCTTCTCTCCTTTCCCGTATGGCCCATTAAGGCCCACTACTTCCCCCCAGCGAATTCCTATAACTCTCCGGTACTCTGAAAAATATCGGAATCACCCAAAACCTTTCCGATGTCCGAATAGAGCCTTCCAATGTATCGATCTTTACGTCTCGACCATTTCGAGACTCTTCGTCATGTCTGTGATCACATCTGGGACTCTGAACAATCTTCGGTACATCAAATCACATAACTCATAATACAAATCGTCATCTAACGTTAAGCGTGCGGACCCTACGAGTTCGAGGACAATGTAGACATGACCGAGAAACATCTCTGGTCAATAAACAATAGCAGAACCTGGATGCTCATATTGGCTCCTACATATTCTACGAAGATCTTTATTGGTCAAACCGCATAACAACATACGTTGTTCCCTTTTTCATCGGTATGTTACTTGCTCGAGATTCGATCGTTGGTATCATCATACCTAGTTCAATCTCATTACCGGCAAGTCTCTTTACTCGTTCCGTAATGCATCATCCTACAACTAACTCATTAGTCACATTGCTTGCAAGGCTTATGGTGATGAGCATTACCGAGAGGGCCCAGAGATACCTCTCCGACAATCGGAGTGACAAATCCTAATCTCGATCTATGCCAACTCAACAAACACCATTGGAGAAACTTGTAGAGCATCTTTATAATCATCTAGTTACGTTGTGACATTTGATAGCACACTAAGTGTTCCTCCTGTATCCTGGACTTGCATAATCTCATAGTCATAGGAACATGTCTAAGTCATGAAGAAAGTAATAGCAATAAACTAAACGATTATAGTGCTAAGCTAACAGAAGGGTCTTGTCCATCACATCATTCTGTAGTTATGTGATCCCGTTCATCAAATGACAACACATGTTTATGGCTAGGAAACTTAACCATCTTTGATTAACGAGCTAGTCTAGTAGAGGCATAGTAGGGACACTCTGTTTGTCTATGTATTCACACATGTACTAAGTTTCCGGTTAGTACAATTCTAGCGTGAATAATAAACATTTATCGTGATATAAGGAAATATAAATAAAAACTTAATATTGCCTCTAGGGCATATTTCCTTCATAATACCCTACTCCTGTGTGCTGGTGGTGGATTGCCTCGAGGGCTAAGGATGAACTAGTACAGTGGATGAACAACCTCAGGAGGAGAGGTGTTCTTGAACTCGATGAGCTGGTGAGATGGACTTGGTGGAATAGATCGAATCCAAGATGAGATGCCTCCTACGGTGGTGGCTAGTCCTATTTATAGAGGTCCCGGTCCTCTTCCCAAATGTAGACGGGAAGGGATCCCACAACGGCCAATTTTGAAGGGAGACAACTAGTACAAGCTATCCTGACAAAAGGTGGAATGCCTGCCAAAGGCTCTGGTGGTGACGCTGTTGTGGGCTCCGTGGTGACCTCCGTCCTGCCATCCTAGTGGTCTTGGTCTTGTTGCACCGATATGGAAACCTTTGCCTGATGCCTCGGGACTCCTCGCCTGCGCTTGCCCCTTTAGCACGAAAGAGGAAACTGGTGTACTGTGCCCACTGGCGCCCGCCTGGCCTTGGTCGTCATGGCTCACGTCATGTGAACCTCACGAGGTGCCCCTTGCATAGATATCTCCGCTCCTCGGGAGCCAGCCTAGTGTGGCTGCCCAGAGGGAGGTCTTGGTGTCGTCCGCTTCGCGAGGATTGGCCCCTCGCGAGGGTCTTGAGTTGTTGCTGTAGAAGCTGGGCCGTACCAGGCCATTGACGGAGCCGCGCCGTGGGCTGCAGGCAGGCAAGTCTGGGTACCCCCGTTCCCAGGACGCTGATAGTAGCCCCCGGGCCCAAGGCGCGCTCGAACTTGGCTTCCAGGCGAAGCCAAAGGGCAAGTTCGAAGCGTTGCAGGCCCCAACCACCTGCGTCCCCGGTCAACGCGTGGAGATTGACGATACACGGGCGTCCCCACTCCCCCATGCGGCCTTGATATCCGCTTGGCTAGGAGGCCACCGTTGTCTACACAACTCCACCTTCATCGCTGGTAGCGCGCTCCCCCAACTCCTCCGTCTTCCAAAAAACAATGATCTCTTCTTCCTACCCGGCTAGGATCCAACCCTCTCCATCGCCATAGCGCCGAGCCAGAATAATAAGGGAAAGAAGAAGCCCCAAGCCTCAGCCGAAGCGCCGGCGGCCTTCGAGCCCGCCATCAAGCGATCGGTGGTGCTCAACCGAGAAGGGCTGGACAAGGTTCGCCCAGCGCTCGCCGCAGACTCCAGTGAGTGGGGGGAGACGGTGGCTTGGCCTGCTTCCCGTGCTACGATTGATAGGACGGCCACTGTGACCCTCATCCATCTTCACGCCCTCTGGGCTGACCTGATCCCCCCTTTCTCCGCCTTCCTCAATGCCGTGCTCTCTCACTACCAAGTCAACACGATGCACCTGGATCCCCAGTTCATCATCTTCCTTGCCGTCTTCGCCTTTGTCTATGAGGCCATGGTGGGCATTACTCCCTCCGTGGCTTTGCTTCGCCATTTCTTCTTGCTGCATCTGACTGATGCCCGTCAGCGCTTAGGATGCTTGAGCTTCCAGGCCGGGGCGGCAACGACTGGCTCTGGGATCGACTTCGAGATCTCACGGGTTGTGAGTGAATTCTGGAAGCGGTGGGTGTTTTGGACGTTGGCGTGCTCAGCCCCCTGCTCTTGCTTCCTATGGCACCAGCTACTCCCAGCTCTAGCCGGGGGCATGTGAGGCTTGCTGACCCACGACTCGCCCACGTCTGGCGTCGGCTGACCAGGCTGAAGGATCTCGGGGTGACAACGCCCGTGGTGGTAACGGAGTTCGTCCCGCACCGCAATGCTCTGCTCCGGCGCCACTTTCGCCCGATGTGGACCTTCTACGGCAGCTGGGACCCCATAAGGCTTCACGTGCCCGAGCTTCCTCCCGAGGCGCAGCGGACTGTGCTCGAGCTCCTGACGGGTGACCAGACACCAGCCAATCTGCCGGAGGAGGGCTGCCTCTTGCTGCTCGAACAGGGTGTAGTTCGCGAGGCAGGTGCCCCCATTCAAGGAATGGGACTGCGCCCGGTCGGCCTTGAAGGGCCCCGCGAGAGCCCTGTCTTCGTGGTTCCCTTGTCTGCCGCCAGCGTGGCGTGATACATCTCCAACGTATCCATTATTTTTGATTTGTCCATGCTATTATATTATCCTTCTAGGATGTTTTATGGGCTTTTATATACACTTTTATATGATTTTTGGGATTAACCTATTAACCCAGAGCCCAGTGCCAGTTTATGTTATTCCCTTTTTTGAGTTTCACAGAAAAGGATTACCAAACGGAGCCCAATTGACCTGAAACTCAGCGGAGGCTGTTTTTGGACCAGAAGAAGCCGAGGGAGTACTGGAAGAGGACCAGAAGTTCCCCGGGCTGCCCACGAGGGTAGGGGTGTGCCCCCTACCTCGTGGACAGCCCAGAGACCTCCTTTACTTGTTCCCGACTCCAACACCCCCTATATATACAGAAACCTCTAGAAAATAACCTAGATCGGGAGTTCTGCCGCCAAAAACCTCTGTTGCCACCGAAAACAAATCTAGACCGGTTCCGGCACCCTGCCGGAGGGGGAATCCCTCTTCGGTGGCCATCTTCATCATCCCGGCGCTCTCCATGACGAGGGGGGAGTAGTTCACCCTCGGGGCTTAGGGTATGTACCAGTAGCTATATGTTTGATCTCTCTCTCTCTCGTATTCTTGAGATGGCACGATCTTGATGTATCGTGAGCTTTGCTATTATAGTTGGATCTTATGATTCTTCTCCCCCTCTACTTTCTTGTAATGGATTGAGTTTCCCCTATGAAGTTATCTTATCGGTTTGAGTCTTTAAGGATTTGAGAACACTTGATGAATGTCTTGCATGTGCTTATCTGTGGTGACAATGGGATATGACGTGATCTACTTGATGTATGTTTTGGTGATCAACTTGCGGGTTGAGTGACCTTGTGAACTTATGCATAGGGGTTGGCACACGTTTTCGTCTTGACTCCCCGGGTTCAATATCCTGCATAATTTCTTCGTACAAGGAATGAGGTATTGCACTTGCGCTAGCACCCATATCACATAAGCCATGATAGCAATGATCTCCTATTTTAACAGAAACAACATGCATGCCTACAACATGTCTATGTTTATTTTTAGTGTCGGGTCTAGCAATTCTAGCAGCTTCATTACATAAGTAAATAACATGCCCATCAATATTATCGACCAAGAGACCTTTAACCATAGCAATACTAGGTTCAACTTTAATTTTTCTCAGAGGGTGTAGGTGTTCAAGCCTTACTCTTACGAACCACAGTTGAAGCTTTAGCATGATCCTTTATTCTAACAGGGAAAGGTGGTTTCTCAATATAAGCGGTAGGAACAATAGGATCAACATTATAAGTGATAGTATTTTCTTCAACTTTAATAGGTTCAACTACTTTTACTTTAATGAGAGGATGATATTTAAACCACTTCTCCTCAGGGAGATCAACATGAGTAGCAAACGATTCACAGAAAGAAGCTACTATCTCATAGTCAAGTCCATATTTAGCGCTAAATTCACGAAAAACATCGGTATCCATAAAAGATTTAGCACAATCAAACTTAGGTGTCATACTAGGCTCCTTACCTTCGTCGAGTTCCCAATCTTCAGAGTTGCGTTTAATTATTTCCAATAAATCCCATTTGAATTCAATAGTCTTCATCATAAAAGAACCAGTACAAGAAGTATCGAGCATGGAGCGATTATTGAGAGACAACCGAGCATAATTTTTTTGGATAATAATTTCTCTTGAGAGCTCATGATTGGGGCATGAATATAACATTGACTTAAGCCTCCCCCAAGCTTGAGCGATACTTTCTCCTTCGCAAGGCCAAAAATTTTATATATAATTACGATCACGATGAACCAGATGCATAGGATAAAACTTCTGATGAAATTCCAATTTCAATCGGTTGTAGTTCCATGATCCCATATCATCACATAGCCTAAACCATGTCAATGCCTTTCCTTTCAAAGATAAAGGGAAGACCTTCTTCTTTATAACATCCCCGGGCATACCTGCAAGCTTAAATAGTCCACAAACTTCATCCACATAGATTAGGTGCATATCGGGATGTAATGTTCCATCTCCTGTAAAAGGATTAGCTAGCAGTTTCTCTATCATACCCGAAGGAAATTCAAAGTAAACATTTTCAGTAGGTTCAGTAGGTTGAGGAGCAACTCTTTGCTCTACTGGTCGGAGTGAAGATACCCCGAACAAGCCCCTCAAAGGATTATTTTCCATAGTAACAAGTGATAGTAAATTTTAGCACACTATATAATTTTTTCCTTACCAAATTCCACCTACCAAAGGAGCTTCACTTCCCGGCAACGGTGCCAGAAAAGAGTCTTGATGACCCACAAGTATAGGGGACCTATCGTAGTCCTTTCGATAAGTAAGAGTGTCGAACCCAACGAGGAGCAGAAGGAAATGACAAGCAGTTTTCAGTAAGGTATTCTTTGCAAGCACGGAAATTATCGGTAACAGATAGTTTTGTGATAAGGTAATTCGTAACGGCTAACAAGTAACAAAAGTAAACAAGGTGAAGCAAGGTGGCCCAATCCTTTTGTTAGCAAAGGACAAGCCTGGACAAACTCTTATATAAAGGAAAGCGCTCCCGAGGACACATGGGAATTATCGTCAATCTAGTTTTCATCATGCTCATATGATTCGCGTTTGCTACTTTGATAATTTGATATGTGGGTGGACCGGTTCTTGGGTACTTCCCTTCCTTGTACAAGCATCCCACTTATGATTAACCCCCCTCGCAAGCATCCGCAACTACGAAATAAGAATTAAGGTAAACCTAACCATAGCATGAAACATATGGATCCAAATCAGCCCCTTACGAAGCAACGCATAAACTAGGGTTTAAGCTTATGTCACTCTAGAAACCCATCATCTACTTATTACTTCCCAATGCCTTCCCATAGGCCCAAACAATGGTGGAGTGTCATGTAGTCGATGTTCACATAACACCACTAGAGGAAGACAACATACATCTCATCAAAATATCAAACGAATACCAAATTGACATGACTACTTATAACAAGACTTCTCCCATGAGCTCAGGAACAAACATAACTACTCACAAATAATATTCATGTTCATAATCAGAGGGTTATTAATATGCCTAAAGGATATGAACATATAATCTTTCACCGAATAAACTGACTAGCATCAACTACAAGGAGTAATCAACACTACAAGCAACCCATAGGTACCAATCTGAGGTTTTGAGACAAAGATCGAATACAAGAGATGAACTAGGGTTTGAGAGGAGATGGTGGTGGTGAAGATGTTGATGGATATTGACCCCCTCCTGATGAGAGGATCGATGGTGATGACGATGGTGACGATTTCCCCCTCCCGGAGGGATGTTTCCCCGGCAGAACAGCTCCGCCAGAGCCCTAGATTGGTTTCGCCCAAGTTCCGCCTCGAGACGGCGGCGCTTCGTCCTGAAAGCTTCCTTCTTATTTTTTTCCAGGGCAAAAGACTCCTTATACCAGAAGATGGGCATCGGGGGGCTTCCAGCTAGCCCACGAGGCAGGGGGTGCACCCAGGGGGTAGAGCGCGCCCTCCACCCTCATGAACGGTGGGTGGCCCCCTCTGGTACTTTCGTCGCCCAATATTTTTAATATATTCCAAAACTAACTTTCGTGGAGTTTAAGGACTTTTGGAGTTGTGCAAAATAGGTCTCTAATATTTGCTCATTTTCCAGCCCAGAATTCGAGCTGCCGGCATTCTCCCTCTTCATGTAAACCTTGTAAAATTAGAGAGAAAAGGCATAAGTATTGTGCCATAATTTGTAATAACAGCCCATAATGCAATAAATCGATATAAAAGCCTGATCCAAAACGGATGTATCATGTCGCGGCTCGGGCAGGGGCCAGGGTGACGCTGGAGTTCGTCAAGGCCTGGTATCCAGACGTCAAGTTGGCCCAACTGGCCACCTTCCGACAGGAGGCCAGGCCGGAGCTAGAGGCGGCGTGTGATGAGATCGTCAAATGCGCGGCGGCCCTTGCCGACTACGCCGACACTGACGTCTTCGTCCAAGAACGGGCGGAAGACGGCACTGAGGTGCCTTCCTCTTGGTTCAGGTTGAACCCGGATGAGGGGGGGGGGGACTCGGCGGAGGATATTGCCTCCAACGATGAGGGCGAGGAGGACGAGGACGAGGAAGGCGAGGACGTCGCATCGGACGGCGAAGCGACCAGCCGAACTTAGCCCGATCGGACCTCAGCCAACGAGCTGCGGGAGACCACGTCAACCGCCGCCGACGCCGACCAGGGCAAGACCTAACAGCCGGACACCCCACCAGCCGGCGCCTTAGCCACCGCCGACCAGTCCACGCCGCCAGCAGCGCCCTTGGCTTAGGCGACCTTTTATCTTTAAGATTTCTCTTTCTGATACTTCGAAAAACAAGTTAATCATGCGCAGTTCCACCCACTTGGGGTGTATTTAAAACTCTGTTGAATACTGGCCTTGGGCCTTTTGTAGTGTAACTAGTTTATCTCCTCATGCTTGTGTTTTTGCCGGGTTCTGGCTGGGTTTTGCCTTTGCTCTATTTGGCATTTTCTTTTGCCGCCTTCCTTTGGCTACCACCCTGCCAGTCGGATAGCCGCGCTATGGTCTATCGCCGGGTCAGGGACTTGGCCATTTAGAATAGGCAAAATACTTCGGCCGCCTAGAGCGTAGCTAGGCAAGTGAGAAGCCGGCCGGCCGGCTGTGGAGCAGCCGGATGGGTGAGGCGAAGAGCCGGCTTGGCCCGTGTTTGGCATTCTTCCTTAATCGTTTTTCGTGTGGACCGTGTTTCAGGCCTTTAGCTCTTGTCAGCCGGACAGTCGTGTTGCAAGCTGTAGCTGAGGCTAAGAGAGGGCTTTGGCGTCAGCACACTACTTAGCCGACTTCGGGTGGCACCAACTTAGGTCAAGGCGGCGAGCCCCCAGGCCGGCTGACCAGACCGGGGCAAGGCGAAAGAATGAAATAACACATTCATAGGCGAAGCTTATCAAGTATATAAGAAGGTAGCCCCGGAGTGTGCTTCGGGGGACCTATTGTCTTTGCTTAATACAAAAGGTAGTGTGGTACATACATTGCATCAACTGTAAAATGGGCAGAGAAGATTTGCGTTCCATGGTCTCTCTGACTCTTGGCCGGAGTTGTCCCTCTTGCGAGCCCTGGGCTTTTGTGAGTCGATGAGGTAGTAGGAGTCGTTGCCCAGGGCCTTGATGATGATGAAAGGCCCTTCCCAAGGAGCCGAGAGCTTCTGCTGGCCGGCTGTCCGCCGGATCAGCCGGATCACAAGGTCTCCTTCACGGAAAGCCCGCGGCTTGACCTTCCGGCTGTGGTAGCGGTGAAGGATCTGCTGGTAGATGGCGGACCGGCTGAGCAGCCAGCCCTCTTCCAGCAGATCGAAGCCGTCTTCTCGTCCCTCCTTCGCTTCCGCCTCCGTGTACATGGTGACGTGAGGCGAGTCAAACCTGATGTCAGTTGGGATGATGGCCTCGGCCCCGTACACAAGGAAGAAGGGTGTCAAGTCGGTTGCTTTATTTGGCGTAGTCCGAAGACTCCAAATGACGGCCGACAGCTCTTCGATCCAGCAGGCGGCCTAGGGCTCCAGCGGCTCAACCAGTCAGGGCTTGATGCTAGACAGGATGAGGCCGTTTGCTCGCTCCACCTGGTCGTTTGACTACGGATGGGCAACAGACGCTAGGTCCAGTCAGATGCACTGTGTCGCGCAGAAATGGGCCACGGCGCCTTTGGTGAAGTTCGTGCCATTGTCGGTGATGATGTTGTGCGGGATGCCATACCAGACGGTGATATCCGCAATGAAAGTGACAGCAGTCGAACCGTTCAGCTTCTTGATTGGCTTTGCCTCAATCCACTTTGTGAACTTGTCCACAGTGACCAGCAGATGGGTAATGCCACCGTGTGCTATCATGAATGGGCCCACCATGTCCAACCCCCACACGGCAATAGGCCAAGTGAAAGGGATGGTCTTCAGTGCAGAGGCCGTCAGGTGCTGCTTGGAGCTAAAGAGCTGGCACCCCTTGCACTTGCGGACCAACTCCTTGGCGTCGTCCAAAGCATTCGGCCAGAAGAAACCATGGCCGAAAGCTTTGGCGATGAGGGATCTAGAGGCGGCATGGTGGCCGCATTCGCCTTGATGAATGTCCCTGAGGATTGCTATGCCCTTCTCCGGCTCTACGCAGCGCTGGAAGACACCAGTCACACTGCGCCTGACAAGCTCTCTGTTGACTATTGTGTAAGCTGCCGCCCGGCGTTGCACCTGTCGGGCCAAGATCTCGTCGGCTGGTAGCTCTCGGCTCACCAGGAAGTTGAGGATGGGTTGTGCCCAAGATGGAGATTCTACCACCGTCATGACAGCAACCGACACCAGGGAGGTCTGGTGGGGAGGCGGTGGGTCAGAGCCGGCAACCGCTTGCTGTGTCATTGAAGTCCCCTGGCCGACTGCTGCAGCCCCCGGGCCGGGTTCTGCAGTCCCCGGGCCGGGTTCGAGTGCTACAGCCCCTAGGCCGCTTGTCGAAGTCCCCGGGTCGACTGCTGAAGTCCCTAAGTCGGATCCGACTGCTCTGAGGTCAGCCGACACGAAGATGGACTCTGATTCCAGCGAAGGCTTGATAGACGGCATGAGCAGGCATTCGAGGGAGACGCCGGCTAATATGGCTTGCCGGATGCTGCCGATTCGTGCCAGGGCGTCGGCTTGCTCGTAGTCGGCTCGTGGCACATGGAGGAACTCGAACCCATTGAAGTGCCCATTGATCTGCTAGACGAGGAACCGGTAGCTTGCCATGTTTGCGTCCTTGGTGTCCCAGTCGCCGGAAGACTGTTGGACCACCAAGTCCGAGTCACCGTAGCACAGAATCTGACGGATGCCAATCTCCTTGGCTAGCCGGAGTCCGTCTACAAGTGCCTCGTACTTGGCCATATTTTTTGGAGGCGGCGAAGTGGATCTGTAGCATGTACTCGAGCTTGTCGCCTTTGGGAGAGGTGAAGATGATGCCGGCTCCCAAACCGGTGGGCATCTTCGAGCCATCAAAGTGCATCCGCCAATGGGTAGAATCCAGCGCTGGCGGCAAGTACTGGGTCTCGGCCCAGTCGACTAGGAAGTCAGCCAGCGCTTGGGACTTAATGGCGGTGCGGGGCTAGTAGAGGATGGTGTGGGGAGCCAGCTCAATGGCCCACTTGGCCACTCAGCCCGAGGCATCTCTGTTTCCTAGGATCTCGGCAAGGGGAGCTGTGCAGACGACCGTGATGGTATGCTCCTGGAAGTACTGCTTGAGCTTCTTGGCGGCAAAGTACACGCCATAGTACATCTTCTGGTAGTGGGGTTAGTTCTGCTTGGAGGCGGACAACACCTCGCTCAGGTATTAGACTAGCCTCTGGACCGGCTGGGCCTTGTCGTCTTCTGGGTGCTCGACCATGATCACGGTGCTGACCACCCGGCTGGTAGCAGCGATGTAGAGGAAAACATGGGCTCTTTAGTAGTCGGCACGGCCAGAACATGTGGCGTGGATAGTATCCTCTTGAGCTGGAGGAAGGCCTCGTCCGCCTGGTCGGTCCATTCAAAGCAGGTGGTCTTCTTCATCAGCTGGTACAGTCGGAGAGCCTTCTCGCCCAGCCATCTGATGAAGCAGCTGAGAGATGCCAAGCACCCGGTGAACTTCTGGATGTCCCGCAGTCGGGTCGGCCTCTTCATCTGCTTGATGGCCTTGATCTTCACAGGGTTGCACTCGATCCCACGCTCAGAGACAAGGAAACCAAGGAGCTGGCCGGCTGGTACTCTGAAGATGCACTTCTCCTGGTTGAGCTTGATATGAAAATGACGCAGGTTGTCGAAGGTCTCCTTGAGGTCCTCCAAAAGGGTGCCACGCTTCTCCGTCATCACCACAATATCATCCGTGTAGACATGGGCTTTCCTGCCGAGTTGCTTGAGGAGGCACTTCTGCATGCAATGCTGAAAGGTGGCGCCGACATTTGTCAAGCCGAACGTCATGGTCAGGTAGCAGAAGGCTCCGAATGGTGTGATGAAGGCGGTCCTCAGCCGATCGGCCGGATTCAACTTGATCTGGTGGTAGCCGGAGTAGGCGTCCAGGAAGGGCAGCAGCTTGCAACGGGCCCTGGAGTCGATCACTTGATCTATCCGGGGCAAGGCAAAAGGGTCCTTAGGGCAGGCTTTGTTGAGGCTAGTGTAGTCGATACACATACGCCACTTGTTTTTCTTCTTCAAAACGAGGACTGGGTTGGCATGCCAGTCCGGGTAAAACACTTCCATGATGAAGCCAGCTGCAAGAAGCCGGGCGATTTCTTCACCAGCGATCCTTCTCTTCTCTTATGAGAGGCGGCGGAGGGGTTGCTTGACTGGTTTTGCATCCGATCTCACGTGTAGCTTGTGCTCGGTAAAATCCATTGGAACACCCGACATGTCCTTTGGAGACCATGAAAATATGTCTCAATTCTCACGGGGAAGTCGACAAGCATGCTTTCCTATTCGCTGTCGAGGTGAGACCCCATGACAGCAAATCTCTTCGGGTGCGCCTGGTCCAAGGCGATCTTCTTGGTCTCCTTGGCCAGCTGGAAGGAGCCCTCGGCCTCTGCATCCTTGGGGTCGGATGGTATGGCCAGCTGCTCGCAGGCCATGGCCACCACCCAGTCAAGGAGGCGCTTCTCTTTGGTGATGACGAGGGACTCGGCCAGCCGACTGCTGGCAGCGACACACGTGAGCAACTTCTAGTAGTCGCCGACAATGGTGCTGATGCCCTTGGGGCCCAGCATCTTGATCTTTAGGTAAGCATAATGCGGCACCGCCATGAATTTGGCCAATGCGGGCCGGCCCAAGAGCGCGTGGTAGGGGCTGTCTAGGTCAACCACCTCAACCCAGATTGGCTCACGACGGAAATGTGTCTTTTCACCGAACAGGACGTCGATCTTGATCTGGCCGATTGGAGAGCAGGAAAGTCCAGGGACAATGCCATGGAAGACGGTCTGACTAGGCAAGAGCTGCTTCTCCTTGATGCCCAGCTTCTCCATGGTGTCACGGTTGAGGATATTGATGCTGCTACCACTGTCTATCAGGATCCGGGAGAAGTGGGAAGCCTGCCTCTCCGTTGAGAAGGTGGAGTCCAGCACCATTGCGTAGGCACCCGGCGAGGGCATCACGACCGGGTGGTCCTCACGGCTCCAGCTGATGGGCCTCTCAGACCAGTGCATGAACTGGGGGGCCTGTGAGGTGACAGTATTCACCTCGCGGTGGTGCTGGCGCCGGCTGTGCTTGTCGTCGACTTCACTGGTGAAGACGACGTAGGTGGCGTTGGCATCGGGGAACTCGTCTTGGAGCATGCCGACTGGACAAGCCGCCGACTACTAGGGAGGCGGAGCTGCCGTGCCGGCTGGGGGAGGCGGTAGGGCGTCGCCCTTAGCGATCCGGGCAAGCCAGTTGCACTTCCGAGTGGTGTGGTTGGACGACTTCGCACCGCTGTGGAACTTGCACGGTGCATTGAGGGCCTGCTCGAAGGAGAAGGCAGGCAGAGAAGCACCCTTGCCGCCCTTCTGTCGCTTGGGGCCAGGTTGCCCTTTCGGCTGCTGGTCCTCGATGGTTGCCACTTGCCGGCTATTAGAAGCCGGCTGTTGGGCCTTGCGCTTGTTGTCATTCGGCTGTTGGCGCCGGTTGGTGTCAGTAGCCGGCGTTTGTGAAGTCGGCGGGAGCACCTTCCCGGACGCGTCAACCCGGATCTCCGACTTCATGGAGGAGTCGGTGGTGGCGTACTTGTCCGCCACGACTAGGAGCTCGTCCAATGTAGTCGCATAGGAGCTTGTGCTTGAGCAGAGTGCCCTCTTTGCACCCGGCGGTGAAGTACTTGACGGCCTGCACCTCATCCACCACTTCTCAGGAGTTGCGCAGCTCAGCCCAGCGCGTCAGGTTGTCGCGGGTGGACTTGGTCGGCCCCTGAATGCACTGGGAGAGCTGGCGAGGCTTGGGGGCCGCTTGTAGGTGCTGGTGAAGTTGCGGATGAAGACATCAGCAAAGTCCAGCCAGCTGTTAATGCTGTAGGGCTTGAGGCTGTTCAGCCATGTTCGGGCCGTGCCCTGGAGCATGAGTGGGACGTACTTCACGGCAGCGTGCTTGTTGCTATTTGCTATGCTGACCGCCGTCGAGTACTCGGTCAACTAGTCCTCCGGTTTCATGGAGCCGGTGTACTTGGGAGTGTCTCGAGGGAGCGAGAACCCTTTGGGGAAGGGCTCGTCGCGGATGCGGGTGCCAGAGCAGGCTGGGCCAATTGTATTCTCTTCTTCTACGGCCAGGGACCATGCGAGCCGCTTGATCCGGTGGCGTGCATCGTTCGCACTGACTCCCTCATGGGGGCCCAGCCGGCCTCCGAGAGTCGGGTGATCCACAGGCGGCGGAGAGGCCAGCCTCTCCCTACGAGGAGGAGGCAGACGCTCTTCCCGCCGGTCCTCCACTCGGGGACGGTCATGCTCGCTACGCACCACCATTAGGTGAATGCGCTAACTGCGGCTAGCAGCCGGCTCCGGGTTCCGTGGATCGCGGTCACCGCCTATTGGGGACTGGGAGGTTGCTCCTTGCTCACGGCGGGGGAGATGGTTTTCGGCATGCTTGCCGGCTGCCATCGTGCGGTGGCACGCGTCTTGCTGCATGGTCGCAGCGTCGAGGAGCTCATGGAGGCGCGCCATCTGGCTGCGCTGCTCGTCGCCCTCCTGGTGATCCAATTCTTCTGTTGCCGCCTGGGCAGCACGCAGGTTCTCCACTGGGGTAGCGTAGATGTGGCGTCCAGCTCCTAGCATGGCATAAATGGCTGCGCCGCGTTGCCGAACAGCGTCGACTCGACTGGGCTCACAAGTAGCCGGCGTGCCGCCCTTGATGCGGTCGATCTCGCGCTGGCAGGCCTCGGTGTGGCGCCTCATGGCCGCAATCTTGTTGGCGCTGTCAAGGAGCATCACTCGGAACGCCTCTAGGGTTGTCCCATCGGCGTTGGCGGCCACGGGGGTGGCCAGGCCCTGCATGGTCGCTTGCAGCGGGTCCTGGGCGGCCCCATTGGAGTCACCGCTGCGGCCAGTGACCAGCCCCTCCACGATGATGCTGGCGTCAGCGTTGCCGATGAAAGGAGGGAGCGGATCGTCTACGACCACCACATCGACGGGAAACCCATTGGTGAAGGCCGCATTGGAGTCGATGAGCATCTCAGAAGGCTCGATGAAGGGCTCGACGGAACCAACAGACTCCGTGTTAGAGGCGGGCTCGTTGGAGATGCCGAGCTTGCCGAAGAGGTCGAAGAGGCAGCTCGCGGGGCAGGCCGCTCCTGCATCGGGCACGGGCTCGTCGGAGAGGCTGACCTTGCCGAGGAGGTCGGCGAGGCAGATCGCGGGGCAAGGTGCTCCCGCATCGAGCGGCGTGCTGGTGCAAGTGCTAGCGGGCGCGTCGGGCTGGCTGATCAGGCCGGCCAGAACATGCTCACCAGATAGGAAAAGGGTTCCCTTCCAAAACATGTCTCCGGCCGATGGTGCTCTTTGCCCGACGGCGGGCGCCAACTGTCGGGGTATTCTCGCGACAGATGCCACGGGGTGGCTTATCATGGATGGGGATAGGAGTACGCCGTCGGGCCCTGGAAGCAGGAGTGAGCAAGATCTCGAGCGCACACGAGTCTCACCCAGGTTCGGGGCTCTCCCTGGTCCTGCTCTGCGGGGTCTCCGCATGATGACTATGATCACATAGTGGCTATAAGCTTGCTCTTTGAGTTGTATGCTAGAGGAAGAAGAAGGGCAAGGCTAGCCCTATCCTAGCTATGTGTGTGTATGAAGGGTGTGGGTGTTGATCCCATTGCATGGGTGATCCTCGG
>LR738710.1:239370756-239430987 GCA_902687465.1 Secale cereale
GGGGGGGGGGGTTTATATAGGCCTACCCCCAGGGGTACAATGGTAACACGGCCGGGTGTAGGACCCGGACGTCAGCGTCTAAGGGTGTCGGGTTCTCCGCGGGCTACTGGGGCCCGCCGCCTGGAGGGTCCCGCCGGCTACCGACGATCCGGCCTACAGCTAGGACCCGCCGCCTGTCGGCCATGTTGATTGCCTTTTTCTGTAGCCTCACCCTTAATGACGGAGGCCTTATCGGGGGTCACATGGCTACAGTTCCACCGCCTGGTGTGCGCTCAGTTGAGCCACGCTCCATCTCGTCGGAGTAATGGCGCGTAGACTCCGACAGGAGGGGAGGGCCGGCTGCTAGAGGCCGGCCCGCCTTTGAGGCCGCCTTCATGGGGGTCGCTGTCTTCCGATTGCTCACTGATACGTCCAAAATGTATCTATAATTTCTGCTTGCTCCATGCCACTTTTGGGTGATATTGCTATGATATTCATACACTTCCATACACTTTTGATCATATTTGGACTAACTTACTAATCCAGTGCACCCCAGTGCCAGTTACTGTTTTCGGCTGTTTTTGTATTTCAGGTTTTCACGTTTCGAGAACTGCCCAAAAAAAATCCAGAAAAATTATATAAAAAATCAGCGATCCGAAAACAACACTGCGTCCGAAGGGCAGCCTGGGGGGGGGGGGCACAGGGGCTCCAGGCGCCCTGTGGGCGCGCCCCCCTGGGCCGCGCCGGGGGGCGCCTGGGCCCCCCGAGGCTCCCCCGGTGCCCTACTTTGGCATATATTTAAAGGGTCCTCAAGTAACCCTCAGAATAGGAACCCTTTTCGTGATCCCATCTCTGTTTCGCCGCCGCCGCCGCTTCCATGATCGGGAGTACCAGGAGAACTCTTCCCGGCACCCTGCCGGAGGGGAGGATCACCACCGGGAGCTTCTCCACCACCATGGACGCCTCCCGGATGACTCGTGAGTAGTCTCCCTTGGACCATGAGTTCATGACCAGTAGCTATGTGATGTTCTCCTCCCGTTCTTGTGCTTCACTAATTAGTCCTCGTGAGCTGCCCTACATATCGAGGCACCTATGTAATCCTTATGCTGTTGCTATGTTGAGTTTGCTGGGATCCGATGGATCATGAGATTATGTTCAGATTGATCTTGAGTAATATATTTGATTCACTTCTTTTATATTTTAGTTCATAAGTAATTCTTGCATGTTCTCCGTTGTTATTTATTGCTTTGGCCGAGTAATAGGTAGTGACTCCAAGAGGGAACGTTATGCTCGATTGTGGGTTCATGCCCCTCGATGACTAGCTTGAGTGACAGAAACATGAGTCTAGGGGATGTGCTGTTGCCACAAGGGGGGAAACAACGGTGCTTGTGCCCGCGGGTGCAAGGATTGTTTACTTTACGCAAAGTTCTTTTAATGCAGTTGTCTGTTGCATTGAGTTTACACTATGGGTGGGACTCGCAACTTAATACCAGCGAGATGTTCTGGATAGATATCTCAAGGTGGATGATTAGTAGTAGATATTGATGGATTTCGGTCTACTTACTTTGGCGTACCGCCCATGCTTTGAACCTCAACCTTTCTTGCAATGTAGTCAGCATTGGTTTGCGTTCGTGGTCCTGTCAATTGCCCAGCTGTAATTTGTTTACCTCACATAGCTGTTTTATCGTCTTTTGGGAGAGAGACATCACTAGTGAACATCATGAGACTTCGGTCCATATTACCATCATTGATCACATCCACTATTTACTTTTCGCTATTTACTTACTATTGCAAAACACTATCTATCACTACTATCATATTGCTTTTAACCCTTTGTGAACTACAAGGCAAGAGAGATTGACAACCTCTATGTACTCGTTGGGAGCAAAGTTATTTGTATCTGTGTGCAGGTCCACGTTGATTGCTAATTGCGCCGTTAGCAGTTGACACCTACTTGTTGAACCTAGGAGTCTCTGGGGATTCGATCCTTGGCATCTTTGCTAGGGGAAAACACTTCTACTTACTGCATCTTACACCTTCCACTTGGGGTAACCAACGAGGGGTTCGAGGCCCATCAAGGAGTATTTTCTGGCGCCGTTGCCGGGGACTCCACTCTTCAGGATAGGGGAGTTGCATGCTATCTTTTACCTTTGCTTTTTAGTCTTGTTAGTTTACTTTTCATTTTTGCTTTAGTTCCTTTTATCGAAAATCACAAAAATAGTTATCTTGCTTGCTTGCTACTATGGGTTCCACCGAGAACACCAAGTTGTGTGACTTTACTAGTCACAACAACGATGACTTTATCAGCACACCTATCACTACACCTGCCACTTCAGCACCTTCATATGAAATTAAACCTGCTTTACTGAACTTAGTCATGAGAGAACAATTCTCCGGTGCTGGAGATGATGCTGCTTTACACTTGAACAACTTTGTTGAACGTTGTGATATGCAAAAGTACCAAGAAATAGATGGTAATATTGTTAAGCTTAAGCTTTTTCCTTTCTCCTTGAGAGGAGGAGCTAAAATTTGGTTTCAGTCTTGCCTAGAAATAGCATAGATTCATGGGACAAGTGCAAAGATGCTTTTATTGGAAAATACTATCCACCTGCTAAAATTATCCAACTTAGAAGTAACATAATGAATTTTAAACAATTGGATAATGAACACGTTGCCCAAGCTTGGGAACGTATGAAATCTCTTATCAAGAACTGCCCTACTCACGGTTTGACTACTTGGATGGTTATCCAAACTTTTTATGCAGGCTTAAACTTTACCTCGCGGAACTTGTTAGACTCGGCCGCGGGAGGAACTTTTATGTCAACTACACTTGGTGCTGCCACAAAGCTTCTCGATGAGATGATGACCAACTATTCCCAATGGCACACCGAACGCGCTCCAACAGGTAGGAAGGTAAACTCTGTCGAGGAGATTTCCTCCCTCAATGAAAAAGTTGACTTGATCATGTCTCTACTTTCGAAGCAATCTACTATTGATCCTCGTGATGTTCCTTTAAATTCTTTGATTGCTCAAGAACAAGTAGATGTGAATTTTATCTCTAGAAACAATTTTAACAACAATGCTTATAGGGGTAACTTTGGTAACAATTCTAGACCATTCCCCTCTAACTCTTATGGGAACAACAATGCTTATCCTAGTACCAAGAACTCCAATACTGAACTAGAGACCATGCTTAGAGATTTCATCACTACCCAAAAAGCCTTTAATAAGAATGTAGAAGAGAAACTACATAAACTAGATGATCTTTCTTTTAAGGTAGACCACTTAGCCAATGAGGTAAAATTGCTAAAAATTGAAACTTCTCCTCTTAAGGAGAGGGAAGTCATCCCTATTAATGCTACTCAAGTACAAATTAATGAAAATATTAGGATGATGGCTAAGCTTAAAGAGAGATGGGCGAGAGAAAGGGAGGAAGAGGAAAGAATTAAGAGCCTTCCTACCCACCACACTGTTGCTACTATCCAAGTTATTGAGGATGTTCACACTCTTAGCACCCAATGTACTCCTGGTCCCAATGGACCTATTAATGGTGATGCTATAGAAACTACCAACCAAGTGAACCTTAAGGACACCACTACCACTTTACTTGATGCTCGTGACCTTGATTTTGATAATTGCACTCTTACAGAAGTTATTGACTTCCTTCACAAGATGTCTAGAGATCCCTGCACTAGCACGCTTAACCTTGCCTTCACAGAGCATATCACTAATGCTCTCATCAAATCTAGGGAGGAGAAACTTAGAGTAGAAGCCTCCATACCTATAAAGCTAGAACATCGTTGGGATCCTATGATAAAAATTTATTTGAATGACTTCTCTTGTTATGCATTATGTGATGTTGGTGCTAGTACCTCTGTTATGCCCAAAAGAATATATGATATGCTTAAATTGAAACCTTATGATTCTTGTTCTTTTGGTGTTCGTCTCGTTGATTCTTCCATAAAGAAACCTTTGGGGAGGATCGACGATGTTCTTATTGTTGTCAATGATAATTATGTGCCCGTTGATTTCACTATTATGGATATTGAATGTGATCCTTCATGTCCAATTATTTTGGGACGTCCCTTTTTGCGCACCGTTGGTGCTGTCATTGACATGAAAGAGGGTAATATAAAATTTCAGTTTCCTCTCAAGAAAGGGATGGAACACTTCCCTCATAAGAAGGTCAAGTTACCTTTTGAGTCCGTTGTACGGGCTAGTTATTCTTTTACTCTTGATAAAACTTGATCTATGCATTATGCCTAGCTTAAAGACATAAAAGAAAGCGCTTTTGGGAGGCAGCCCACATGAATAATTTTTTTGATTTTGTTGTGTCTTGATGTTGTTTACTGCTGTAGCATCATCATTGTATCTTTGCTTTTCATATTTGTGCCAAGTATAGCCTCTGATTGCTAGAAAGTTCAAAAGTTGTGAGGTGCTGTCCAGGAAACAGATTCTGTCCTTGGATAGAAAAATTCGTATAAAATCACCAGATCATCTTTTTGGTCTGAATTGTTTCGACAGCGTTCTCTATATAATTGTCTTTCGTGCGTCAGTTCTGAGTTTTTTTATTTGAGTTGCAGAAGTATCCCGAACAGGTAAATTACTGCCTGCTGTTCTGTTTTTCACAGATTCTGTCCTGTTTTGCCTTACCTTCACTTTGCAAATTAAGAACTTGCTTTTTCTTTGCAAAAACCTTTTGGCAATCTTGAGAAACAGTAGAACTTCAAGAATATCCTTATTTCCATCAAGGTATAATTATTTTATTAAGGGTACTAACCTCGCTAATCAGATTATGATGAGTTGTGTATGAAGGGATTTTTCAAGTGTGCGAGGGAAGATGATAAAAAGATTCAGGAGTGTCAAGCGCTCAAGCTTGGGGATGCCCCCATGCATCCCAAGAAATATTCAAGGAGACTCAAGCGTCTAAGCTTGGGGATGCCCCCGTGCATCCCCTTCTCCATCAACATTATCAGTTCGTCTTTCGTTTCGCTATATTTTTATCACTTCATGTGTTATGTGCTATGCTTGGAGCGTCTTGCTTTTAGTTTTCTTTTTAGTTTTTCATAACGAGTCGGAACCCAGCATTCCTTTATGTGGGAGAGAAACACGCTCCACCTCTACCTAGAACATAACATAGAATTTTCATGTCTATCTATGCTGTGTGTGTTCTTTGTCTTTTAATAGCTACTATCATACTCTGCTCTTAGTATTCATGCTTATCTTTTCAAGAGCTTTTATTTAGTTGGTTGCTTGAACTCTCTTTAATTACCATGCTCACCTTATTAAGAGAGTTTGCTTCCGTTGCATGGGTTAATGTGTCTATGATAAAGATGCTACTTTCATGATGGTGATTAGTAGTTCAGGTTTTCTTATGGTTAATCTCAAATAGCTGGGGGGTTTCCAATGTGTTATTGGAATACCAACTTGGTTTGTTTGCCTATGATATGGTATGGTTTAGTAATATCTTCCTTCGAGAATTTATTTTGATTGACTTGGCGTATGCTCACGCATATTCAAGACTGTAAAGAAAGTCTGTCAAGCCTTGATGATCTTTTGTTTCTAAGTAGCGATATAACTACCATGCCTGATTCAATATTGCTTTGTCGCTCTGCATGATTATGACCGTCATTGCTCTCTTAGTTGGTCGCTCCCAGTCTTTTGCTAACCTCCACCTGTACTAAGCAAACTAACCATGCAATACATAGCTCATGGGAAAGTAGCCTAAAAACTATTGTGGTAAAGAATATGTTGCTTATGTATCTTATTTCTTATAAGTTGCTTGCTGAGCGGTAACCATGTTTCTGGGGACGCCATCAACTGTCACACTTTTTTTGAATATCATGTGAGTTGCTATGCATGTTCGTCTTGTCTGAAGTAAGGGTGATTTACCGTGGGTTGAATTAATATGCATATTGTTAGAGAAGAACATTGGGCCGCCAACCAAAGCCATGCATCATGGTGGAAGTTTTAGCTTGGACCTTAATCCTCAATCTCTCATGAGAATATGCTTATGCATTAAAGAGGAGTACATCATCTATTTTCTATGTTGTCCCGGTATGGATGTCCTCAAGTTGAGATCTATCAAAAACGAGAAATCAAATGCGATTTATCTCCTTGGACCTTTGTACAGGTGGCATAGAGGTACCCCTTTGTGACACTTGGTTAAAACATATGCAATGCAATGATAACCCATGGGAATCCGAGCTAATTAGGACAAGGAGCGAGCACTATTAGTATTCGATGCATGAGGCTTGCAACTTATAGGATGTCTTATACATGACACATATGAAGTACTACTACCGTTGACACAATTGCTTCCATGTTTTCAAAATAAAAAACTCTAGCACTTAACCTTTCTTTTACTTTTATGTTAAAGCACCAACTACTGAGAGCATGATTGTCATTCTGAGTGTAATGTGCATTGTCCCAAAGTAGCATTGTCTTTTGCATGATTGTGATATCGTTTATTCTGAAATGATTGTATCTAGTCATCACTTAAACCTTGAAGGTGCCCTTGCATTTATGTTTTGCATCACTAAAGGGGGCAAGCTAGATACCACTTTATCATATTTGCACATCATGTTCATTGCAAATCTTTTTGATGTTTCAGTTTCATGTTGTAAAACTTTCAGTCATTTGTGATTTTCTCTTGAGACAACTTAATTACTTTAGAATAATTGTCTCAGTAAGCTTTTGTCATATGACTATGGGAAAGTCCTATATGGTTAATAGCATGTCACCACAGAAATTATTCTTGTTATCATTTACCTACTCGAGGACGAGTAGGAATTAAGCTTGGGGATGTTGATACGTCCAAAACGTATCTATTATTTCTGCTTGCTCCATGCCACTTTTGGGTGATATTGCTATGATATTCATACACTTCCATACGCTTTTGATCATATTTGGACTAACTTACTAATCTAGTGCACCCCAGTGCCAGTTTCTGTTTTCGGCTGTTTTTGTATTTCAGGTTTTCACGTTTCGAGAACTGCCCAGAAAAATCCAGAAAAATTATATAAAAAATCAGCGATCCGGAAACAACACTGCGTCCGAAGGGCAGCCTGGGGGGGCATAGGGGCTCCAGGCGCCCTGTGGGCGCGCCGGGGGGGCGCCTGGGCCCCCCGAGGCTCCCCCGGTGCCCTACTTTGGCATATATTTAAAGGGTCCTCCGTAACCCTCAGAACAGGAACCCTTTTCGTGATCCCATCTCTGTTCCGCCGCCGCCGCCGCTTCCAAGATCGGGAGCACCAGGAGAACTCTTCCCGGCACCCTGCCGGAGGGGAGGATCACCACCGGGAGCTTCTCCACCACCATGGACGCCTCCCGGATGACTCATGAGTAGTCTCCCTTGGACCATGAGTCCATGACCAGTAGCTATGTGATGTTCTCCTCCCGTTCTTGTGCTTCACTAATTAGTCCTCGTGAGCTGCCCTACATGATCGAGGCACCTATGTAATCCTTATGCTGTTGCTATGTTGAGTTTGCTGGGATCCGATGGATTATGAGATTATGTTCAGATTGATCTTGAGTAATATATTTGATTCACTTCTTTTATATTTTAGTTCATAAGTAATTCTTGCATGTTCTCCGTTGTTATTTATTGCTTTGGCCGAGTAATAGGTAGTGACTCCAAGAGGGAACATTATGCTCGATTGTGGGTTCATGCCCCTCTATGACTAGCTTGAGTGACAGAAACATGAGTCTAGGGGATGTGCTGTTGCCACAAGGGGGAAAACAACGGTGCTTGTGCCCACGGGTGCAAGGATTGTTTACTTTACGCAAAGTTCTTTTAATGCAGTTGTCTGTTGCATTGAGTTTACACTATGGGTGGGATTCGCAACTTAATACCAGCAAGATGTTCTGGATAGATATCTCAAGGTGGATGATTAGTAGTAGATATTGATGGATTTCGGTCTACTTACTTTGCGTACCGCCCATGCTTTGAACCTCAACCTTTCTTGCAATGTAGTCAGCATTGGTTTGCGTTCGTGGTCCTGTCAATTGCCCAGCTGTAATTTGTTTACCTCACATAGCTGTTTTATCATCTTTTGGGAGAGAGACATCACTAGTGAACATCATGAGACTCCGGTCCATATTACCATCATTGATCACATCCACTATTTACTTTTCGCTATTTACTTACTATTGCAAAACACTATCTATCACTACTATCATATTGCTTTTAACCCTTTGTGAACTACAAGGCCGGAGAGATTGACAACCTCTCTGTACTCGTTGGGAGCAAAGTTATTTGTATCTGTGTGCAGGTCCACGTTGATTTCTAATTGCGCCGTTAGCAGTTGACACCTACTTGTTGAACCTAGGAGTCTCTGGGGATTCGATCCTTGGCATCTTTGCTAGGGGAAAACACTTCTACTTACTGCATCTTACACCTTCCACTTGGGGTAACCAACGAGGGGTTCGAGGCCCATCACTCACGGGTAGGTAAGGCCCACCGCCCGCGGGCTGTACCGACCGCCCGTCGTGGGAGCATGGCCCTAGCTGATGAGGGTTGCTTCACGGGCCACATGGCTACAGTGCCGCGCCGGGTAGGCGAGTGTCTGCTTCGTCCGCCTGCACTATAGCCATGCTCCTCCGGTATTTGGGGGGAGCGGATGGCCCTGTAGCCACGCCCCATCTAATCGTAATGAATGGGTGGTAATCCCAAGGAGAGGAGGGACCGTCTTCTAGGAGTCGGCCTCCCCCAAAGCCGCCTGGTAGTAGTGTACCGTCTTCTGGGAGTCGGCTACTTGGGCCCAACCCGCCCAAGGAGCCGGCCATATGCCCACAAGGTTCGAGGGGCTTTGCTGGCCCCGATGTCTTGTAATGCTATGGGGTATAGATGTGGCCACAGTCGAAGACTTAACCGACATGTTGGGCTACACCTTGGAAAATGCCTATTCCATGGACGAAGATAGTGGAGCCACTGCCAACACTGATGACGCTCCCCCCGTCACCGGCCGCTAGACGACCACGTCCACTTACGACGTCTACATGTTGGACACCCGAAATACGACGACGGCACCCCCGGGAAGGATAATGGCAAGCCTAGCGATGAGCCACCAAAATGCCGCAGACAATGCCGGCGCTCCAAGGCATGTCGAAGTCATGCGAGCTACACGGACAACGGACAAAACGACTCCCCTGTCAATGCGGACAACCTTGGCGACCCCGCTGTTGATGAACAACCACAAGACGGCCACGAGGAGCATGTGGACCCACTTAATCTTGAATACCTCAATGACTCCAAAGACAGTACCTACCTCCCTCTTTCCGAAGAGGAGGTCGGTTTAGGTGACGAAGATTTCATCGTCCCCGAAGACCCACTGGATCAAGAGCGGTTCAAACAACGACTCATTGCCACCGCACGTAGCCTGAAGAAACAATGGTAAAAAATAAAGGCCGAACAAGGTACCCTTAATGACAGATGGGCCAAAGTCCTAGATGCCGAAGAGGAGTACAACCATGAGCGACAGACCAAAAGCTACTCGAAGTGAAGACTACTATTGAAATTTGACGACGAGGTCATAGAGAAAGCACCTCCAAGGCATACTCAAGTAGAACAGTCGGACCGCCCCCCTTGAGGGCGGGACAAGACAGCTGATAAACCGAACAGCCTCCCGCCCCACCTCGCCGTCAAGGCAAGGAGCAACTACGGCCAGCTTATGAGTACGACCTATGATGCAACCTGGGTGCTCAGGCAGGTCTTGTGAGGTCCATTTATGGACCCAAAGAGAATCTTCCCGTTAGACGGGGCGTATACCAAGCCTGGTTAGACCGAAATGACAGAGCTCAGGAACAACAACGAGTCCAGATGACAGACCATCTCCAGCGCGATGTAGCCCGAGTCATGGGCGCCGCTCACCCTCTGTGTTTCATAGATAGGGTGATGCAGCACCAATTCCTAGAAGGATTCAAACCTGTCAATATCGAGCCATACGACGCGAAGATATATCTGATAGTATGGATTGAAGACTTTCTATTGCACATTCATATGGCGCAAGGAGACGACCTCCACGCCATCAAGTACCTACCGTTAAATCTCAATGGTGCAACCAGACACTGGTTAAATAGCCTCCCGAAGACTCCATAGGATGTTGGGAGGAGCTGGAGGATGCTTTCTGAGCTAACTTTCAGGGAACTTATGTCTGGTCCTCGGACGCCGATGACCCGAGCCACGTAACCCAACAACCCGGACAGTCAGCCCGATAGTTTTGGAATCGGTTTTTGACCAAGAAAAACCAGATCGTCGATTGTCCAGAGGCCGAAGCTATAGATGCCTTTAAGCATAGTATTCGAGATGAATGGCTAGCACGCCAGCTCGACCAGAACAAGCCGAGGACAATGGCAGCACTAACCTCCCCGATGACACGCTTCTGCGTTGGAGAGAATAGTTGGCTGGCTCGTAGAAGCACCAACCCAGAAGCCCTCGGCACCTCTGAAGTCCAGGACAGGAACGGGAACCCACGTCGCAACAAGAACAAACATCGCCACAATGACGGCGAAGCTCACAAAACGGTAGTAAATGCCTGATGCCGTAATCCGAACTCACGAGCATGAAAAAAGCCTTCTAAAGGCAACCAGGACGGACCAACCAAGTTGGATGCAATCCTGGACAGGCCCTGTCAAATCCATGGCACCCCTGAGAAGCCCACTAACCATACCAACCGTAACTGTTGGGTGATAAAACAAGTCGGCAAGCTCACAGCCAAGGATTCTGGAAAAAGCCCTTGGAGCGAGGACAGTGAGGAACCCCGCAGGCCGAACAGTGGATGCCAAAAAGCTTTCCCTCCTGAAGTCAAGACGGTGAACATGATCTATGCCACCCATATACCAAGAAAAGAGAGGAAGCGCGTGCTACAAGATGGTTACGCCGTCGAGCCCGTAGCGCCAAAGTTTAACCCATGGTCGGCTTGTCCGATCACCTTCGACCGCAGGGACCATCTGACCAGTATTTGTCATGGAGGATCGGCAACCCTGGTACTCGACCCCATTGTCGATGGGTACCAGCTCACGAGAGTCCTTATGGACGGAGGCAGTAGCCTCAATCTGATCTATGTAGATAGTGTGAGGAAAACGAAGATCGATCTGTCAAGGATCAAACCCAGTAACACCACCTTTAAGGGGGTTATTCTGGGTGTAGAGGCCTGCTGCTTGGGCACGGTGGCTCTAGAAGTGGTTTTCCTCTCACCAGAAAATTTCCGCAGCGAAGACTTGATCCTCGATATCGCCCCTTTCCGTAGTAGCTACCATGCCCTCCTCGGCCGGACGATGTTTGCTAAATTCAACGCCGTCCCACATTATGCATTGTTGGGGAACATATTATTTAAAAAAATTCCTACGATCACGAAAGATCTATCTAGGAGAAGCATATCAATGAGAGGGGAGAGTGTCTACGTACCCTCGTAGACTCAAAGCGGAAGCGTCTAGTGATGCGGTTGATGTAGTCGAACGTCTTCGCGATCCAACCGATCCAAGCACCGAACGTATGACACCTCCGCGTTCAGCACACGTTCAGCTTGATGAAGTCCCATGAGCTCTAGATCCAGTTGAGCTTCACGGGAGAGTTTCGTAAGCACGACGGTGTGGTGACGGTGATGATGAAGCTACCGGCGCACGGCTTCGCCTAAGCACTGCAACGATATGGCCGAGGTGTGTAGCCGTGGGGAGGGGCACCGCACACGGCTAAAATCAACTTGTGTGTTTATGGAGTGCCCCCTCCCCACGCATATAAAGGAGGGAGGGGAGGAGGAGGCGGCCAAGGAGGAGGGGCGCACCATGGGGAGTCCTACTCCCGCCGGGAGTAGGATTCATTCACTTTCCCTAGTTGGATTCGGTGAGGAAGGAAGGAAGAGAGGGAGAAGAAGGAAAGGGGGCCGCCCCCCTAGTCCAATTTGGTTTGGGCTAGGGGGGCGTGCGCCCCAAGCTAGCCGCGCCTCCTCTTCTTCCACTTGGGCCCATGAGGCCCAACAACCCCCAGGGGGGTTCCGGTAGCCCCGCGGTACTCCGGTATTTATCCGATAACCCCCGGAACCCATCCGGTGTCCGAATATAACCTTCCAATATGTGAATCGTTATGTCTCGGACATTCCGAGACTCCTCGTCATGTCCGTGATCACATCCGGGACTACGAACTACCTTCGGTACATCAAAACACATAAACTCATAATACCGATCGTCATCGAACTTTAAGCATGCGGACCCTATGTAACGCCCCGGACACACCCGCCAGTGGTCGTTTCTCCTGGCGGGATCTAGACTGGCCTCACATATCAATACAAGTCTTTTCTGCGCACTTTGTCTACACTCGTCCGCACCCGGGAGCAACTTCCCGGCCCGTCACCCATCCTGAAACTACTCCAAGCTGAGCACGCTTAACTTTGGAGTTCTTTCCGAATGGGCTCTCGGAAAAGAAGGAATTCCTTTATTGATATGAGTAGTCTATCATCCCTAATAAGCCATGCCATCACATACACCCCCACTCAGAGGAACCGACATCCTCGTCGGGCCACAAGAACCTTCCGTCTTGGCACAAACGTCTGTGCATCCAGTCTGATACATGTGCCATGCCGTGTGCCACGACGGGTCACAAACATCATGAACAACATGACCAAGCACCTATCCGCAAACATCCGTGTAACCGCGAGAGTCGGCTCTGATACCAACTTGTAATGCCCCGGACACACCCGCTGCTACTTCTCGAGCTTGCGTTTTATTCCCTCGAAGAGGAAAGGGTGATGCAACACAGTAGCGTAAGTATTTTCCTCAGTTTTCGAGAACCAATGTATCAATCCAGTAGGAGACCATGCGCGAGTCCCTCGCACCTGCACAAACAAATAAGAACTTCGCAACCAACACGATAAGGGGTTGTTAATCCCTTTACGGTCACTTACGAAAGTGAGATCTGATAGATAGGATAGTATAATGTTTTTGGTATTTTTGGATATAAGAACAGGAAGTAAATAAAGCAAAGTAAAGTAGATGGAAGATTAATATGTTGAGAATAGATCCGGGGGCCATAGGTTTCACTAGTGGCTTCTCTCATGATAGCAGAATTCTACGGTGGGTGAACAAATTACTGTCGAGCAATTGATAGAAAAGCGCATAGTTATGACAATATCTTGGCATGATCATTATATATAGGCATCACGTCCGTGACAAGTAGACCGAAACGATTCTGCATCTACTACCATTACTCCACACATCGGCCGCTATCCAGCATGCATCTAGAGTATTAAGTTCATAAGAAGAGAGTAATGCTTTAAGCAAGATGACATGATGTAGAGGGATAAACTCAAGCAATATGATATAAACCCCATCTTTTTATCCTCGATGGCAACAATACAATACATGCCTTGCTGCCCCTGTTGTCACTGGGAAAGGACACCGCAAGATTGAACCCAAAGCCTAGCACATCTCCCATTGCAAGAACTATAGATCTAGTAGGCCAAACCAAACCCATAATTCGAAGAGACTTGCAAGGATATTATAATCATACATAAAAGATTTCAGAAAAGAATCAAATATTTCTCGTAGATAATCTTGATCATAAACCCACAATTCATCGGATCTCGACAAACACACCGCAAAATGATTACATCGAATAGATCTCCTCGAAGATCGAGGAGAACTTTGTATTGAGATCAAAAAAGAGAGAAGAAGTCGTCTAGCTAATAACTATGGACCCGAAGGTCTATGGTAAACTACTCACAACTCATTGGTGAGGCTATGGTGTTGATGTAGAAGCATTCCGTGGTAGATCCCCCCTCCGGCGGAGCTCCGGAACAGGCCCCAAGATGGGATCTCACGAGAACACAAGCTTGCGGCGGTGGAATTAGGGTTTTTTCTGTTTCCTCGATGTTTTCAGGGTATATATATAGGAGGAAGGAGGGCACTGGGGGAGCCAGAGGTGGCCCACAAGGGTGGGGGCGCACCTAGGGGGAGGGGCGCGCGCTGGACCCTCGTGGCCACCTCCTTCGTTCCCTCGCGTGTACTCCAAGTCTTCTGGGTAGATATGGTCCAAAAATCACTCTCCCGAAGGTTTCATTCCATTTGGACTCCATTTGATATTCGTTTTCTGCGAAACCCTGAAATAGGCAAAAAAAACAACAATCTACACTGGGCCTTAGGTTAGTAGGTTAGTCCCAAAAATAATATAAAAGTGTATAATAAAGCCCATTAAACATCCAAAACAGAATAATAGCATGGAACAATCAAAAATTATAGATACGTTGGAGACGTATCAAGCATCCCCAAGCTTAATTCCTGCTCGCCCTCGAGTAGGTAAATGATAAAAACAGAATTTTTGATGTGGAATGCTAACTAACATAATTCTCAATGTAATTCTCTTTGTTTCGGCATTAATGTTCAGATCCGAAAATTCAAGATAAAAGTTCATATTGACATAAGAATAATGATACTTCAAGCATACTAACAAAGCAATCATGTCTTCTCAAAATAACATGGACAAAAAAAGTTCACCCATACATAATCATATAGTTAGGCTATGCTCCGTCTTCGTCACACAAAATATTCCAATCATGCACAACCCCGATTTCAGCCAAGCACTTGTTTCATACTTTAATTTGTTTCAAACTCTTTCAAATTTCACGCAATACATAAGCGTGAGCCATGGACATAGCACTATGTGGAATAGAGTGGTGGTTGTGGAGAAGACAAAAAGGAGGAAGATGGTCTCACATCAACTAGGCGTATCAGTGGGCTATGGAGATGCCCATCAATAGATATCAATGTGAGTGAGTAGGGATTGCCATGCAACAGATGCACTAGAGCTAAAAATGTATGAAAGATCAACAAAATAAACTAAGTGGGTGTGCATCCAACTTGCTTGCTCACGAAGACCTAGGGCATTTGAGGTACCCCATCGTTGGAATATACAAGCCAAGTTCTATAATGAAAATTCCCACTAGTATATGAAAGTGACTAAACAAGAAACTCTCTATCATGAAGATCATGGTGCTACTTTGAAGCACAAGTGTGGAAAAAGATAGTAGCATTGTCCCTTTTCTTTTCTTTTTTACTTTTTTTTTTCCTTTTTATCTTTTTTTTGGGCCTTTCTTTTTTTCTTTGGCCTTTCCTTCTTTTTTTTTTCTTTTTTTTCTTCCTTTTCTTTTCTTTTTGGGACAATGATCTAATAATGATGATCATCACACTTATATTGATTTACAACTCGATACTAGAACAAATTATGACTCTATATGAATGCCTCCGGCGGTGTATCGGGATGTGCAATGAATCAAGAGTGACATGTATGAAACATTATGCATGGTGGCCTAGCCACAAATACGATGTCAACTACATGATCATGCATGGCAATATGACAATGATGAAGTATGTCATAACAAACGGAATGGTGCAAAGTTGCATGGCGATATATCTCGGAATGGCTATGGAAATGCCATGATATGTAGGTATGGTGGCTGTTTTGAGGAAGGTATATGGTGGGTGTATGGTACCGGCGAAAGTTGCGCAGAACAAGAGAGGCTAGCAATGGTGGAATGGTGAGAGTGCGTATAATCCATTGACTCAACATTAGTCATAAAGAACTCACATACTTATTGCAAAAATCTACAAGTCATCAAAACAAAGTACTACACGCATGCTCCTAGGGGGGAGGTTGGTAGGAGTTAACCATCGCGCGCCCCCGACCTCCACACAAAGGATGACAGTCAATGAAATACCTCATGCTTCAAATTTGCACACAACGGTTACCATACGTGCATGCTACGGGACTTGCAAACCTCAACACAAGTATTTCTCAAATTCACAACTACTCTACTAGCATGACTCTAATATCACCATCCTCATATCTCAAAACAATCATCAAGTATCAAACTTCTCATAGTATTCAATGCACTTTATATGAAAGTTTTTACTATACACATCTTGGATGCCTATCATATTAGGACTAGTTTTATAACCAAAGCACATTACCATGCCGTTCTAAAAGACTCTCAAATAGATATAAGTGAAGCATGAGAGATCACCAATTTCTACAAAATAAAACCACCACCGTGCTCTAAAGATATAAGTGAAGCACTAGAGCAAAACTATCTAGCTCAAAAGATATAAGTGAAGCACATGAGTATTCTAATAAATTTAAACCATATTTATCTCTCTCAAAAGGTGTGTACATAAAGGATTATTTTAGCAACTAAAAATCAAAGAATCAAATCATACATGACGCTCCAAGCAAAACACATATCATGTGGTGAATAAAATTATAGTCTCAAGTAAAGTTACCGATAGACGAAGACGAAAGAGTGGATGCCTTCCCGGGGCAACCCCAAGCTTAGACTTTTGGTTTTCCTTGAATTTTACATTGGGGTGCCTTGGGCATCCCCAAGCTTAAGCTCTTGCCACTCTTGGTTCCATAGTCCATCAAAGCCATACTCAAAACTTGAAAACTTCACAACACAAAACTTAGCCCAAAATCTCGTGAGCTCCGTTAGTATAAGAAAACAAATCACCACTCAAAGGTACTGTAATGAACTCATTATTTGTTTATATTGGTGTTAAACCTACTGTATTCCAACTTCTCTATGATTCATATCCTCCAATACTACTCATAGATTCATCAAAACAAGCAAACAACACACGAAAAACAGAATCTGTTAAAAACAGAACAGTCTGTAGTAATCTATAACTTTCGCATACTTCTGTAACTCCAAATAATTTAAAATAAATTGGTAAACAAGAGGAATTTTTCTATTAATCATCTGCAAAAATAACCAACTAAATAACACTCTCTAGTAAAATCTGGTGACTATTCTCGTGAGCGCTAACGTTTCTATTTTTTACAACAAGATCATATAAACTTCATACAAGTCTTCCCAAAGGTTCTACTTGGCACAAACACTAATTAAAACACAAAAGCACATCTAAACAGAAGCTAGATGCAATATTTATTCCTAAACAGAAGCAAAAACAAAGAAAATAAAATTGGGTTGCCTCCCAACAAGCGCTATCGTTTAACGCCCCTAGCTAGGCACGATGCAAGGACAGATCTAGGTATTGCCATCTTTGGAAGGCATTCCATAAGTGGCTCTCATAACAGATTCGTAAGGTAATTTGATTTTATTTTTAGGAAAGTGTTCCATGCATTTCCTTAACGGAAATTGGAATCTAATATTTCCTTCCTTCATGTCAATAATTGCACCAATCGTTCTAAGGAAAGGTCTACCAAGAATAATAGGACATGAAGGGTTGCCATCTATATCAAGAACAATGAAATCTACGGGCACATAATTCCTATTGGAAACAATAATAACATCATTAATCCTTCCCATAGGTTTCTTAATGGTAGAATCCGCAAGATGCAAATTTAAAGAACAATCATAAAGCTCATGGAAACCTAACAAATCCCACAAAGTTTTTGGGATAGTAGAAACACTTGCACCCAAATCACACAAGGCAAAGCATTCATGATCTTTAATTATAATTTTAATATTAGGTTCCCACTCATCATAAAGCTTCCTAGGGATAGAAACTTCTAATTCATGTTTTTCTTCATAAGATTGCATCAAAGCATCAACTATGTGTTAGGTAAAAGCCTTATTTTGACTATAAGCATGCGGAGAATTTAGTACGGATTGCAACAAGGAAATACAATCTATCAAAGAGCAATTATCATAATTGAATCCCTTGAAATCCAAAATAGTGGGTTCATCACTATGCAAAGTTTTTAATTTCTTCAGTCCCACTTTTAACAATTTTAGCATCAAGATCTAAAAACTCCGAATAATTGGGACGCCTTTTAACTAAAGTAGACTCATCTCCAGTCCCATCTTTATCAAGATTCATACTCGAAAACAAGGATCTAATAGGAGGCACATCAATAACTTTCAGATCTTCATATTTATTTTCATGATAACTAGAAGAACACGCTTTCATAAAGCACTCTTTTTTAGCACGCATCCTAGCGGCTCTTTCCTTGCATTCATCAATCGAAATTATCATGGCTTTGAGAGACTCATTGATATCATGCTTGGGTGGAATAGATCTAAGTTTCAAAGAATCAACATCAAGAGTAATTCTATCCACGCTTCTAGCCAACTCATCAATCTTAAGCGATTTTTCTTCAAGCAAAGCATTGAAATTCTTTTGCGAAATCATAAACTCCTTAACACTAGTTTAAGATTAAGAGGGCACCTTACCAAAATTTCCATAAGAGTTATTGTAGGAATTACCATAATTATTAGAGGAATTACTAGGAAAAGGCCTAGGATTATAGTTTTCTCTATAAGCATTGTTACCAAAATTATTCCTACCAACAAAATTCACATCAAAATATTCATTGTTATTTTCAATCAATGTGGATAAAGGCATATCATTAGGATAAGAAGAAGCACTCTTAGTAGCAAATAATTTCATCAGTTCATCCATCTTCCCACTCAAAACACTAATCTCTTCAATAGCATGCACTTTTTTACTAGTAGATCTTTCGGTGTGCCATTGAGAATAATTAACCATAATATTATCTAGGAGTTTGGTAGCTTCTCCTAAGGTGGTTTCATTGAAAGTGCTCCCCACGGCCGAATCTAAAAGAGTTCTAGAAGCAAAATTCAAGCTAGCATAAAAGTTTTGTATAATCATCCATAAGTTCAATCCATGTCTAGGACAATTACGTATGATTAATTTCATTCTCTCCCAAGCTTGTGCAACATGCTCATGATTTAGTTGCCTAAAATTCATAATATCGTTACTAAGAGAGATAATCTTAGCAGGAGGAAAATACTTTGAGATAAAAGCATCTTTGCACTTATTCCATGAATCAATACTATTTCTAGGCAAAGAGGAAAGCCAAGTTTTAGCACGATCTCTAAGTGAAAACGGAAATAGCTTCAATTTAACAATATCATTATCCGTATCCCTCTTCTCTTGCATATCACACAAATCAACAAAGTTGTTTAGATGGGTAGCGACATCTTCACTAGGAAGGCCGGAGAATTGATCTTTTATGACAAAATTCAACAAAGCATCATTGATCTCACAAGATTCAGCATCGGTAATAGGAGCAATAGGAGTGCTAATAAAATCATTATTGTTGGTATTGGAAAAGTTACACAATTTGGTATTGTTCTGAGCCATAGTGACAAGCAAGCAATCCAACACACAAGCAAACAAGAGGCAAGCGAACGTTAAACACACGGCAAAAGGAAGGGCAAATAAAACAGCAAGGGTGAAGTGGGGGAGAGGAAAACAAGAGGCAAATAAATGTAATGCGAAGGATAAGGCTTTGTGATAGGTACTTGGTATATGAGTTTTGCGTAAGCCTCCCCGGCAATGGCGCCAGAAATTCTTCTTGCTATTTCTCGAGCTTGCGTTGTATTCCCTCGAAGAGGAAAGGGTGATGCAGCACAGTAGCGTAAGTATTTCCCTCAGTTTTTGAGAACCAAGGTATCAATCCAGTAGGAGACCACGCGCGAGTCCCTCGCACCTGCACAAACAAATAAGAACTTCGCAGCCAACGCGATGAGGGGTTGTCAATCCCTTTACGGTCACTTACGATAGTGAGATCTGATAGATAGGATAGTATAATGATTTTGGTATTTTTGGATATAAGAACATAAAGTAAATAAAGCGAAGTAAAGTAGATGGAAGATTAATATGTTGAGAATAGACCCGGGGGCCATAGGTTCCACTAGTGGCTTCTCTCATGATAGCAGAATTCTACGGTGTGTGAACAAATTACTGTCGAGCAATTGATAGAAAAGCGCATAGTTATGAGAATATCTAGGCATGATCATTATATATAGGCATCACGTCCATGACAAGTAGACCTAAACGATTCTACATCTACTACTATTACTCTACACATCGACCGCTATCCAGCATGGATCTAGAGTATTAAGTTCATAAGAACAGAGTAATGCTTTAAGCAAGATGACATGATGTAGAGGGATAAACTCAAGCAATATGATATAAACCCCATATTTTTATCCTCGATGGCAACAATATAATACGTGCCTTGCTGCCCCTGCTGTCACCGGGAAAGGACATCGCAAGATTGAACCCAAAGGCAAGCACATATCCCATTGCACGAACTATAGATCTAGTAGGCCAAACCAAACAATAATTCGAAGAGACTTGCAAGGATATTATAATCATACCTAAAAGATTTCAGAAAATAATCAAATATTTCTCGTAGATAATATTGATCATAAACCCACAATTCATCGGATCTCGACAAACACACCACAAAAAGATTACATCGAATAGATCTGCTCGAAGATCGAGGAGAACTTTGTATTGAGATCCAAAAGGAGAGAAGAAGCCATCTAGCTAATAACTATGGACCCGATGGTCTGTGGTAAACTACTCACAACTCATTGGTGAGGCTATGGTGTTAATGTATAAGCACTCCGTGGTAGATTCCCCCTCCGGCGGAGCTCCGGAACAGGCCCCAAGATGGGATCTCATGGGAACAGAAGGTTGCGGCGGTTGAATTAGGGTTTTTTCTGTTTCCTCGATGTTTTCAGGGTACATGGATATATATAGGAGGAAGGAGGGCATCGGGGGAGCCAGAGGGGGCCCACGAGGGTGGGGGGCGCGCCCAGGGGGAGGGGGCACGCCCTGGACCCTCGTGGCCACCTCCTTCGTTCCCTCGCATGTACTCCAAGTCTTCTGGGTAGCTACAGTTCGAAAAATCACTCTCCCAAAGGTTTCATTCCATTTGGACTTCGTTTGATATTCCGTTTCTGTGAAACCCTGAAATAGGCAAAAAAAATAGCAATCTGCACTGGGCTTTGGGTTAGTAGGCTAGTCCCAAAAATAATATAAAGTGTATAATAAAGCCCATTTAACATCCAAAACAGAATATATAATAGCATGGAACAATCAAAAATTATAGATACGTTGGAGACGTATCACCCGTCGGTGGTCGTTACTCCTGGTGGGATCTAGACTGGCCTCACATATATATACTAGTCTTTTCTGTGCACTTTGTCCTCACTCGTGCGCACCCGGGAGCAACTTCCCGGTCGGTCAGCCATCCTGAAACTACTCCAAGCAGAGCATGCTTAACTTTGGAGTTCTTTACGAATGGGCTCCCGGAAAACAAGGAATTCCTTATTGATATGAGTAGTCTATCATCCCTAATAAGCCAGGCTATCACATACACCCCCACTAAGAGAAAACAACGTCGTCGTCAGGCCACATGAACGTTCCCTCTTGGCACAAACGTTTGTGCATCCAGTCCGATACATGTGCCATGCCGTGTGCCACGACGGGTCACAAACGTCATGACGTCATGAATAACATGACCGAGCACCTGTCCACAAACATCCGTATAACCGTGACGGTCGGCTCTGATACCAACTTGTAACGCCCCGGACACACCCACCGTTGGTCTATACTCGTGGCATGATCTAGACTGGCCTCACATATCAATAATAGTCTTTTCTACGCACTTTGTCCTCACTCGTGCGCACCCGGGAGCAACTTCCTCGTTGGTCACCCATCTTGAAACTACTCCAAGCTGAGCACGCTTAACTTTGGAGTTCTTTCCGAATGGGCTCCCGGAAAAGAAGGAATTCCTTTATTGATATGAGTAGTCTATCATCCCTAATAAGCGAGGCCATCACACCGTATGGGTTTGAGAACTATGTAGACATGACCGAGACTCATCTCCAGTCAATAACCAATAGCGGAACCTGGATGCTCATATTGGTTCCTACATATTCTACGAAGATCTTTATCGGTCAAACCGCATAACAACGTACGTTGTTCCCTTTGTCATCGATACGTTACTTGCCCGAGATTCGATCGTCGGTATCATCATACCTAGTTCAATCTCGTTACCGGCAAGTCTCTTTATGTAACGACCACGATCCGAATGGACCGAAGTCTCTGTGCTCAGTGTCATCCCTGGATCGGTATGCTAACACACACAGTACTCGAGGTTTTATAACAGCGGTTCAATCACACTTTATTACATCGAAGATCCTCGAAGAGGCAATATCCATTACAAGATAATGGCTGAATGCCATCTAAAATAATAAACTGCGGAAGATATGAAGAGTAGTTGAGTCCATCCAACTCCACGGCAAACATTGAGTGCATGACAACGACCTATCGCACCTTAATCCTCGTTTGTAAACTCTGCAACATGATACGTTGCAGCCATGTAGGTCAGCACATTGAATATACTGGCAAGAACGCACTCTAAAGATAATGAACAAGTCCCACAACTACATGCATATTTGGCTGGTGGAGGCTGTAAGGTTTATTTTTGCATAAAGCTTATTTTTCCAACAACAAAGGAATAAATTTATTTACTACTTTGTTAAATTTAGAGCATGTACGATTAAGAAATGGTGCCCCCATCTCAATCCCAAATCCAAGTCATTATTAACCCAACAAATTAGTAAAGTGATGAAATCAGTCCATAATTCAAATACCAGGATACTCAAAGATGTCCATAACCGGGGACACGGCTACTCATGAATAGTTTGTACACTGTGCAGAGGTTTTGCTACTTCTCGAGCTTGCGTTGTATTCCCTCGAAGAGGAAAGGGTGATGCAACACCGTAGCGTAAGTATTTCCCTCAGTTTTTGAGAACCAAGGTATCAATCCAGTAGGATACCACGCGCGAGTCCCTCGCACCTACACAAACAAATAAGAACTTTGCAGCCAACGTGATAAGGGGTTGTCAATCCCTTTACGGTTACTTCCGAAAGTGAGATCTGATAGATATGATAGTTTGATATTTTTGGTATTTTTGGATATAAGAACAAAAAGTAAAAACAACAAAGTAAAGTAGATTGTAGATTGATATGTTGAAAATAGACCCGGGGGCCATAGGTTTCACTAGTGGCTTCTCTCATGATAGCAGATTTCTACGGTGGGTGAACGAATTACTTACGAGCAATGGATAGAAAAGCGAATAATTATGAGAATATCTAGGCATGATCATTATATATAGGCATCACGTCCGTGACAAGTAGACCGAAACGATTCTGCATCTACTACAATTAATCCACACATCGACCGATATCCAGCATGCATCTAGAGTATTAGGTTCATAAGAATAGAGTAATGCTTTAAGCAAGATGACATGATGTATAGGGATAAACTCAAGCAATATGATATAAACCCCATCGTTTTATCCTCGATGGCAACAATACAATACGTGCCTTGCTGCCCCTGCTGTCACTGGGAAAGGACACCACAAGATTGAACCCAAAGCCAAGCACTTCTCCCATTGCAAAAACTATAGATCTAGTAGGCCAAACCAAACCGATAATTCGAAGAGACTTGCAAGGATATTATAATCATACATAAAAAATTCAGAAAAGAACCAAATATTTCTCATAGATAATCTTGATCATAAACCCACAATTCATCGGATCTCGATAAACACACCGCAAAAAGATTACATCGAATAGATCTCCTCAAAGATCGAGGAGAACTTGGTATTGAGATCCAAAAAGAGATAAGAAGCCATCTAGGTACTAACTATGGACCCGAAGGTCTGTGGTAAACTACTCACAACTCATGGTGAGATGATGGTGTTGATGTAGAAGCACTCTGTGGAAGATCCCCCTCCGACGGAGCTCCGGAATAAGCCCCAAGATGGGATATCATGGGAACAGAAGGTTGCGGCGGTGGAATTAGGGTTTTCTCTATTGCTTCGATGGTTTCAGGGTAAATGGGTATATATAGGAGGAAGGAGGGCATCGGGGGAGCAAGGTGGGGCCCACGAGGCAGGGGGCGCGCCCGGGGGGAGGGGGCGCGCCCCCCACCCTCGTGGACGCCACGTGTGCCCTCTACCGTGGTTCTCAAGTCTCCCGTGAAGATATCGTTCCAAAAATATCTCTCCCGAAGGTTTCATTCCGTTTGGACTCCGTTTGATATTCCTTTTCTGCAAAACCCTGAAATAGGCAAAAACAACAATCGAGAATGGTCCTTTGGGTTAATAGGTTAGTCCCAAAAATAATATAAAAGTGTATAATAAAGCCCATTAAACATCCAAAACATCATAGATACGTTGGAGACGTATCAGGTTTGTGCACTTTCCCCCACACGACTCGATCTGCTCCGTTTGATTTCTCGCACTTCATGGTGTTTGAGAAACGGATGACCAAGACATAGTTTTTCAGATGCATTAACTCTTTACCCTGGGTAGACCGTACCACCTACATCCGCTACATCTACTAGTCTACCACTGAAAGATGGCACGCAACATACTCCACTATGCCAGAGCCCATAATGGCATTGTGGCTGCACATGGAAGTTTCTAGGCATGAATGATATATGATCCCTTTGAGCCTGGGTGGCATTCCTTGGACAACACTGGTAAATCCCCAGGTGCCCTGACATCCACTGGTGCATCCCAGGGTGCCACAACCAATCCACCCAGATGTGTATTAACTTCCACCTTAAAGAAACCCTTGGTTGTAATTACACTCACAACTTTCATGAAATCACTCATACCAATCAACGTCTACAAGCTTGGCTAAGCAATAAGTAACAAAGCGTATATTCTCTGGGTTTGATCTCAAGTCATTGGGTTCCTACCTCATGAACTAAAAAGCATCATATTAAGCAACCAGTCCTACTCATGCAAGTGTTTGAGGATATAACTAATGCAATGAAAACTGGGTACTGGAAAGTATGAACTTGCCTTGCTGACGATCGTTGAAACCTAGTGACTCGTAGTAGCAAGCTTCGCATTCCGGGTATTCTATCGCATTCAAACAATAGCATACATAAGCAATCAAGCAATAGAATCGAAGAACGAAACTCGGAAGACTTTGAAAGCAAGCAATTAAGAAACACAACAGAAAACAATTTCTAACAGTACCAAAACTGAATGAATTTGGTGTTATCAGAAATTTTACAACAAGAGCTTCGATTTGCAAAAAGAGTCGACGAAAATGGAGTTACGAAACTTAAGTTATGACCAAACGAAGCTCAAACACAAAACTGGTTGAACACTAGTTTTAAAATTGTCAAAATCATGTTTGAGTTGATTAACTAAACAGAGGAGGTCGTAACGAAATCGTGGGCGTTGGTTTCACCTAATTCGGACAAACGAGCTAAAAGTTGTGATCAAAAGAAGATCAGGGACTAAACTGCAAAAAATAAAACTACGGATAGGTCCCTGGCTGAGAAAAACAACTAGAAAGAAAAAACTAATAGACGAACGTTCTCTAGTTAAAACTAACTAATGAATCTGTTTATTAAAAACTCTAAACGAACGAACATTCGTTATCTAGCTAGGTTTTATATAAAAATATATCTAAACAACTAAACCGATCTAAATCTAAAAAAATGTTCGGTTTTATCTCGAAAAACTGGCGCAAGAAAACCGACCGGCGAGGTCAACGGCGACGGCGGCAGTCGGCTGCGGCGGCTCCGGCGGCTTCATCTATGAGGGGAAAGCGAGGCGAGGGTTGGGGGCGGCGGAGTCGGTGGCGGGGTGGCTAGGGCGCGAGGAGGCGGCGGCGGCTCGGCTGCGCGGCTCGGGAGGCAGCGGGGTGGCGGAAAACGGCGGGGGCGGCAGCTTACATAGGCTAGGGGGTGCGGTGGCTTGGGGAGGGGAAAGAGAGGCGGAGGCGTGGTCCAGCCGGACTCGGTGGCGGTGAGCGGGACTCCGTTCGGACTCCGAGCGGATGACGACGGCGGGGCGGACGAGCCAGGTGGGCCAGGGCGCGGCCCAGGGCGGGGCGCGGGCTGGCTGGCACGACGGCTGGCTAGTTGGGCTTCGGACCAGCTGGTCGGGGCGGCCTAATTTTTTTTTTAAAAACACCTGAACAGAAAACGAATCCTAATTAAATAAATAAAAATGTAAAAATGCCAAAAAATAATTTTCACCGTCCTAATAAAATATTTACAACTAGGTGAATATTTTCTTGGCCTAAAAATGCAGTTTTGAAAAAATGCGTATTTTTCTAGTGCAAATAAAATAACAACAAAATCCAAATTAAAATTGTTTATCCAATTTTAATATTTTCCTCCAATATTTCTTTTATTTTGGAGAAGTCATATTATCTCCTCTCATATATTTTAATATTGAAATATTTTAGAGAGAAAAATAATTAAAATCAAATGATCCTCTTTTCAATATTTGAGAAAATTCAATTATGAAAATAATGAAATCCCCAACTCTCTCCGAGGGTCCTTGAGTGGCTTAGGATTTTAGGATCTAAACCAACAATGCAGCAAAACATGATATGCATGTGATGATCTAAGTAGAACCTTCCAAATTGAAAATTTGGGATGTTACAAACCTACCCCCCTTAAGATGAATCTCGCCCTCGAGATTCGGGTTGGCTTGAAAATAGGTGTGGGTGGTCCTGGCGTAGATCATCTTCTCGTTCCCAGGTGGCTTCGTCCTCTGTATGGTGACTCCACTGTACTTTGCAAAACTTGATAACCTTGCTGCGAATAACTTTGTCGGCAAACTCGAGGATCCTAACTGGTTTCTCCTCGTATGTCAGATCACTCTATAACTGAATTGCTTCCAAGCCTAGTGTATCTCGTAGTGGAATATCTGCCATCTGTGCATGACATTTCTTCAACTAGGAAACGTGAAACACGTCATCAACTCCTGACAAGGTTTCAGGCAACTCTAGCTGATAAGCTACTTCTCCTCGTCTCTCCAAAACTCTGTATGGTCCTACAAATCTTGGTGCTAGTTTACCCTTAACTCTGAAACACTTAACTCCCGGAAGCGGAGACACCCGAAGATATGCTCTATCTCCGACTTCGTAGATCACCTCTTTGCGTTTCGTATCCGCATAGCTTTTCTGCCTGGACCAGGCTATCTTAAGTCTGTTCCGGATCAACTTAACCTTTTCCTCTGAATCTCTGATTAAGTCAGGTCCAAATAACTTGCGGTCTCCAACTTCATCCCACATCAACGATGTCCTACACCTTCTTCCGTACAGGGCTTTGAAAGGAGACATTTGCAAGCTGGTCTAGTAATTGTTGTTGTAAGAGAACTTAGTGTAAGGTAAATATCATCCCAACTAGATCCATAATCTAGCGCACAAGCTCTCAACATGTCTTCCAGAATTTGATTGACTCTCTCGGTCTGTCCATCAGTCTGCGGATGAAAGGCGGTACTGAACTCAAGCCTTGTACCCAAAGTCTCATGCAACTGCTTCCAAAACTTTGAGGTAAACTATGTTCCTCTGTCTGATACAATAGTCCTCGGAACTCCATACAGACATACGATCCTGGTCATGTATATCTTGGCCAACTTAGCACTCGTATAAGTGCTCTTCACGGGGATAAAGTGAGCTACTTTTGTCAATCGGTCGACTATCACCCAGATCGAATCGTACCCTGAACGTGTCCTGGGTAGTCCTGTGATGAAATCCATTCCAAGTTTATCCCACTTCCACTCGGGTATGGGTAACGGTTGCAACTACCCTGCTGGTTTCTGATGCTCGGCTTTAACTCTTTGACACACATCACACACTGCTACATATTCCGCAATGTCCTTCTTCATTCCAGTCCACCAGAAGTTTTGCTTCAAATCTAGGTACATCTTGGTGTTGCCTGGGTGAATTGAATATGGCGAATCATGAGCCTCCTGGAGAATCAACTTCCTAATCTTGGAATCATTGGGCACATAAATACGCTTTTCAAACCAAAGGGTTTCATATTCATCTTCACGAAATCCTTCTGCTTTTCTTTCGGCCATTCTTTCCTTTATTTCCGTAATCTCTTTGTCCATATTTTGGGCTTCTCAAATCCTTCCCAACAAAGTGGACTGAATTTCCAAGGTGGCAATGTAACCTTTTGGGACTATCTCCAACTGCAAATCCTTAAGTCCATCGGCTAACTCCTGGGGTAAACCTCCGGGTAGGATCGTGTTAACATAACTTTTACGGCTTAGGGCATCTGCCACAACATTGGCTTTTCCTGGATGATAACGCGATCTCATATCATAATCTTTTATAAGCCCCAGCCATCTCCTTTGCCTGAGATTCAGCTCCTTCTGTGTGAAGATATACTTCAAACTCTTATGATCCGTGTATACATCACAACGGTTGCCAATAAAAAAATGTCTCCAGGTGTTGAGCGCGTGCACTACGGCAGCTAACTCCAAATCATGCGTGGCATAATTCAACTCATGTGGTCGAAGCTGACGTGAGGCGTAAGACACGACTCTTCCATCTTGCATGACAACTCCTCCAAGTCCCTGATGAGAAGCATCGCAATAAACTTGTAAATCCTAGCGTATATCGGGGAGGATCAACACTGGGGCTGTAACCAAGCGTTTCTTCAACTCTTGAAAATTGGCATCAAAATCTTTGGTCCACTTGTACTTAGTTTCCTTCTTCAACAATTCTGTCATGGGCTTTGCAATTTTCGAGAAATTCTCGATAAACCTCCTATAATATCCTGCAAATCCAAGAAAACTGTGAATCTCACCAACTGAGGTGGGTGCCTTCCATTCGATGATTGCCTCAACCTTGGCGGGGTCTATCGATATATCGTCTGCTGATATAACATGTCCAAGGAACCCAACTTGCTTCAACCAATACTCACATTTGTTGAACTTGGCATACAACTAGTGCTCTTGTAGCTTCTCGATAACTAATCGCAAATGTTCCTTGTGCTCCTCTTCATTCTTGGAGTAAATTAATATGTCATCGATGAACACTACCACAAACTTATCCAAGAACTCCATGAAGGGGTGTTAGTCAAACCAAATGACATAACTGTATACTGGTAAAGCCCATACCTCGTGGTAAAAGCTATCTTGGGTATATCTTGTTCTCGAATCTTCAATTGATTATATCCAAATCATAAATCGATCTTCGAGAATACCTTGGCCCCTTGTAACTGGTCAAACAGATCATTGATCATTGGCAGTGGGTACTTATTCTTGATTGTAACCTCGTTCAATGCACGATAGTCAACAACCATTCTCAAGGATCCATCCTTCTTCTCAACTAGGAGCACTGGGGCCCCCACGGCGAAGAACTAGGTCGTATATAACCCTTATCCATTAGTTCCTTGATTTGCTTCTTGATCTCTTCTAGATCATTAGCGGGCATCCGGTATGGCCTCTTAGATATTGGTCCGGTGCCGGGTAGTAGCTCAATTAAGAACTCTATGTCCCTATCCAGTGGCATGCCAGGCAACTCTTCCGGGAATACGTCCGGGTAATCCTTCACAACTGGCACTTCCTCCTGAACAACTCCCGTGAGTGCATTCACATGCGCTTTCCTGGGCGTGTGTTTTGACACATACTTGATCCTTTTCCCTTCCGGTGTGGTGAGAAGAATTGATCTACTGGCGCAATCGATGTTTCCTCCAAACTTGGATAGCCAATCCATTCATATGATCACATCCAAACCTTGGGATTCCAAAAGAATGAGATCCATGGGAAATACATGCCTTCCAATGGTCAATGGCACTTGGTAACATCCATGGGTTTCCATATACTCTGCTCCAGGGGAACTGACTAACATGGGCGTCCTAAGGGCTATAGTGGGCAACTTATATTTTTCCACAAAACCCCTTGATATGTATGAATGTGATGCACCAGTATCAAAAAGAACGAGCGCGGTAAATGCATTAATCAAAAACTTACCGACTACTGCGTCGGGTTGCTCGTCAATCTCCTCCACATTGACGTGGTTCAGTTGTCCTCTAGTGAATGGGTTGGGCTTCTTTCCTGAGCTTCCATTTCCATTCCCATTCTTCTACTTGGGACATTCATTGGCGTAATGTCCGGTCTTCCCACATTTGAAGCAAGTAGCGTGGCTCAGATCCTTCTTGGCAGGTGTTGAGGGAGTGGAACGATTCTGATTGTTGCTTCCTCCATTCCCATTGCCATTCCTAGCACCACTATGGGTGTGTGCATTCCCTCCATTGTTAGAATGGACTCCATGGTTATGGTGGGATGGTTGTGTCCTCCTGAGTATGGAGTGTAGCGGGGCTTCTCCTAAGCTCCAAAGTTATTCTTCCCAGCTCCATACTTCCTCTTGCGGTTCTCAATCTGCTGCTGCTTTCCTTCAATCATGATGGCCTTGTCCACTAGATCTTGATAGTTATTGTAAGTGGCTAGCATCAGCTGCATACTCATATCATCATTGAGCCATTCTAAGAACTTCTCCTACTTTGCTGCGTCAGTGGCCACATCATCTAGCGCATAGCGAGCTAACTTCCTGAAATCATCCACGTACTGCCCCATAGTACGGTTTCCTTGGCATAAGTTGCGAAACTCACGCTTCTTCAGGCTCATTGCTCCAGCTGAGACATGGGCAGTGCGGAAAGCTTGCTGAAACTGATCCCATGTAACTGTAGCTAGTGGATATATGGCTGTGTAGTTCTCCCACCATGTAGCGGCTGGTCCCTCAAGCTGATGTGCAGCAAAGCACGCTTTCTCTGCATCTACGCATCCTACAGTTGCTAGCTCTCTTCCCATCTTGCGGAGCCAGTCATCTGCAACAATCTGCTCGGTGCTACTAGAGAACACAGGCGGTTGCAACCTTAAGAACCGAGTCAAATTGTCATGGGGAGGCGGCGGTGGGTTTTTGTTGTTGTTGTTGTTGTTCTGATTCCGGACAAGTAGTTGCATGAAAGTGTTCTGATACTGGATCAACTGGGTGAGCTCAGGGGGAAACTCGAATTCACGTCTCGGAGGCATCTGAGCGTTTTAGAGGGGAGAGATTCAGAATAGAATGAGGTCTAGGGGAAAATCACTACCCATATGCACATGAGACAAACAATTTCATATCATATCACTCAATTTCAACCAAGAGCACACAAAGGATCCTATTACAAAGCTAGTGAACGATTCTAACTACTCGAGTTAACACTAATGGTTACAGGGTGGTCATCTAATCACTATCATTTGACGATTCCATGATATCTGCTCCAGCTTTGTCTTCATAGTCACTTCCATCACTGTCGGCGTCGTCTATCAGAATGTAGTTCTCCATAGTAATTCATGTCTCTGGTTCTGGTTTCACTGTGCTAGTTCCAGCCTTCTTCTTCAATGCTTCATTCTGCTCCAATAGTACGACGATTTCTTCTTCATATCCGTCACGTACTGTCTTGAGTTCTTTTTCTAGCTCCACATTCCGAGTTATCACCATATTAGTCTTTTGCATAAGTGTGCACATCTGGTTCTCGTAGCGTCGAATGTGTTGGTCCATCTCTTAGATGTATGCTGCAATGGATCCATCCTTCCTGGTGCGAAGCATCTCCCATTGCTCGTCACGACGTCCACAAATCTGGTAGATGGTGTCTTCAATGTCCTTGTTGTAGACTTCACATATGCGTCCAAATGTGATATGAGCTGCTGCCATACTTTTTCCCAGGCTCCATGTCGGTGCGTCAAAGGCTAGCTCAATTGACTCCGTGAATGGTGCAATAGTCCTCCCAGGTACACTGACTTTGATCTTTCAGCACTCCTCTTCCGGCGATGTTGCGTAGAGATCTCCAGTGATACTTGGTATTCCAATCTGCAAGTATCTAGTGACTTCCTTCAAGTGCTTTCCGAAAGGGGTGTCATCGTCTGGCTGAGTGAACATGCTACCGGGACTTGACATCTACAAAAGAGAAAGAGAGAAGGATTAGAATGAGTAGAGAAGAATCATCTTGTGGCTTATCCTAATGGTCGCGTCCTACAGTCAACGTGTGCTTTGATACCATCTTGTAGCGACCACGATCCAAATGGACTGTAATGCCCAGGATGGAGTTATACCTCCTACGTGTCGAGGCACGACTTAAAGGCATAAATCCATCCTAGAATGATCTCAAGTTCGGTAATCTTTGCACATCTCATGTAAAAGAGGGGATTGTAAACAGAAAATAGTTGGCTTACACTCGCCACGTCACAGAATTACAATTCAAGTCTCAATCATCATACATTAAGAACATCACAACCCTCTAAGGGCAAAATCCAAATGTCAAGATACCAAACTTAGATAAATAAACCACAGGCGGATCGAATCCTAGTAGGAGTCTCCACTACTGATCATCCGGATATCGCACATAGTACCGACTACGCTCCTCATCGTACTCCCAATCCAGCTCGGTGCCATCACCTGGATAGCTCACAACTGGGCCTGCATCTGGTGTGTGAAGTAACTGTGAGCCACAGAGGACTCAGCAATCCCGTTACCGGGTAACAAGACTATTTAAGCCTTTGGGAGAGGAAAGGCTAAAGAAAAGAATAAGTGTTTGCAGCAGCAACTAGCAACTAGCTTACGTGAGTGAGAGCGAGAAGAGAAAGCCTCGGCGAGAAGTGATCACGAAGTGATCCTAGCTACAAGCTCCACAAACATAACCCCTCCATGTTCAACTCCCGAATCCCTATTCGGAAATTGACGGTCACGGAACGCACGCTGGTAGTGTATTAGAAACATTGTGTCAAGTTTTCTACAACCGGATATTAACAAGCTCCCATCTGCCACATAACCGCGGGCACGGCTTTCGAAAGTTCAAACCCTGCAGGGGTGTTCCAACTTGACCCATTACAAGCCCACGATCCGCGGAGTCGCAACTCCAAAGTGGGAAGACCCGAGTATCCTCGGAATCCCGTGCTCAAGATATACCGAACTAAGGTAAGGCTAATCCAGCAAATCCTCCCGGCGTGCCGACACCCTGATAGTAGCCGCGCGTATCTAGTCTCAGGCTACGACCGGATGAGCACAGCGTACAGTGGCCGAAATACCCAAGTTCCCAAGGGGGCCCCGCACACGACTCTAGTTTGGACCAACACTCAAATCGAGCACTGGCCCAGGGGGGTTGAATTAATTAAGCCTCGGGTTAATTACTCCCTCGGAAAGTTTTAGATGTTTAGGCGAATAGTACCAAAGTTGGGACTTGCTGGAAAAGACTTAGCACTTAGCGGTTAATCGAGGGGGTCCCATACACCCCAACCGTGTTAGGAACGCATAATCAAGGAACATAACACCGGTTTATACGGTTCCTAACGGCATGAGTGGAACAAATCACCAAGCAAAAGGCTTAGCCTTCCACCCTTGCCAATATATAGATGATTTCATTTTAAGCATTTATATAGTGTGATATAACCCAACCAAACTTCAACATGAAGCAAGCATCTTCGATCTTCACCTGCAACTAGCAATGCTATAAGAAGGGCTGAGCGAAGCGTACTTAGCCAAGCAACGGTTTGCATAGGTAGGTTGGTTAAACATGGCAATTGGCTACAAGTAGGAGGCTGACAAGAAGATCATGGGCATCGAGGCAAAACTATAGAGCGGAACTACTAGCAATAGGCAAAGATAGTAATGTTATCGGGGTTCGGTCATCTTGCCTGAAGAGAAGTCGTTCGGATCATAAGAAGGGTCCTCGTGCTCAACCTCGTTGGAAACCTCGTGCTCGTACTCGAACTCAGACTCTGCTTCCAGCTCTAAACAAAACAATCACACCAAGCACCAATCAACAAGATGCAATGCGCACTCGAAAAAGATGAATGCATGATGGATGCACTAAGGATGCACACGGAGCACGTAAAATATCACTCAAGCAAAACACCTCAACACATGATAACAATCTGATATTATTAATCTACACATAAAATCAATCAAGTTTCATATAAGATTCGCTGAAATCGGAGTTACGGGCTAAAAGTTATGCCCGAAACAAGAAATGAGCGAAAGCTGAAAATTACAGCAACATAGCAACTTCGGAGCACAAAATAATTAAGCTACAGCACTCAAACAACATGGCAAAGGACATGAACACAAATAGACATATACTACAACAACTAAGTCCAAAGGTGCACCCCCAACGGAGCCACGGATCAATAGCAATGATCTTGGACATATTGAACTTGACAATAAAATTCTGGCAGCAGAATTTTATTGAAACTTTGGAGCAAAAGATAAACATGCTACAGCCACTTAAATAGACATGTGAGGAAATGAATGGAAAGACAACAATATATACTACAAGGAACAATCAAGATCCACTCCAAAACTATCATGCTTTGTCCTAGAACATCACACGAACATGGCATCGGAACGTTACATATTTCAGACTTAGTGAAAATCCACTAAGTCCTAAAACAGCAATTTCAACATGGCATCTAAAAGAGCATGTTTAAGTCACCTCGAAACTAAACATGGCAAGAGGTAAGCACCTCATCAAAGTACACATGAAGGTGATTCCGAAACACACAAGCATGCTTCATGGAGATAAACACAACGATAGCAACGAGCTCAACAAGATGGCATTTCATAACAAGTGAAACAACATCACAGCCACATGGCACTTTGCAACGATGATAAACATGGCAAGAATAAATCTAACATGCTACCTAGCACATACAACATGTAGATCATGGCAAGACGAGTGGACATGTCATTTGCATCAATCGGACAAACGAGCTAAAAGATATCACATGGCAAAGATGGCATAAAAACATCACATAGCAGCAGTTTATATCATGATGCAATCTTGCAACAGCAAAACAAGCACCTAGATGATCTCTAACCTGCATGTCAATAACAGATAAAACGTAGAGCACGATCCCACGAATGTCTGGACATGCTAAACGCGCGAATCGGAGCAACACGCAAAAAGTTACAGCAGTTTGAAATAAGCATCAGAGATCAAAATTTCTGGGACTTAGAGAAAATTGAGGGTCAACCTAGATCTGCAGCAAACGGGCCCGGGGCGGATCCGGCCCGATCTGAAGGTGCGGGTGCGGCCTGGGGAAGAGGACGGGCCGGCGCGGCTGAAGGCGGCGGCCTGCTGGCGATGGAGGCGAAGCCGGCCTGGTGGAGCGGCCCGGCTGCGCGGCTGAGAGGCGGCGGCCTGGCGCGCTGGGCCCCTTGCGGCGGCGGCCCGCGGGAGCGGAGGTGGCCCGGTGAGAGCGGCTGGCTGGTGCGGGAGCCCAGCTGGCGGCTCGGGTGGAACGGGCGACGCGGGACTCCCGGTGTGGAGCCAGGCGAAGTGGGGACCAGGCCTTCGGGCCGTTGCGGGAGCCCAGGCGCTCGCGGGACGGAGGAACAAATCGACCTGCGGGAGCGAGGCACCCGGCCCAGCCACGTCGATGTGGTCCAGGGCGCCTGGGGCCGCTCGGTGCGCTGGGGATCGTTGCGGCGAGGGAGGACCTGCCGATCGGGAGCGTTGACTCCAGCGCCTCGGTCGCTCGAGCGAAGGACGCCGCCCGGCGGCTCGAGGAAGATTCCCAGGCGCGGTTTTTGGGAGGAAAACTGCCAAGTGGCTGATGGAAAATTGTGGATCTGGGAAAAGGAGGGGGAAGGAGGAGGAAGAAGATAGAGATGCCAAAATTAGACTAGGGTCTAATATATAGCAGATTTTGCTAGGTTTAGGGTTGTGGGGGTGTTTAGGAGCCCTCCGATCGAGATCCGACGGATCCGATCGCGGGGGTAGTCTAGATGGGCCTAGGAGAAGATAGAGGACTGCTGTAGGGGTGTTTCCGGGACACAAAGTGAAGGCACTTTGGACCCACACGAACAACGGATGGGATAGCCAACGGAGTCCAAACGCGACGAGATTTGAGAGGCGGGTTGCACACAACAAAACAACAACACACACAACAACCTCGCGGCACACCGGTAACGTTACACGCCCAAACACCAAAGTAGGCATACGGGACGTCACGGACACGTGAGGGAGCTCCGAAACGCGAAACGGACAACGGGAAGGAACGCGTGGAACCGGATGCAACCGACAACACAATTGCAATGCGATGCACATGTCTACATGATATGAATGAATGCCACACACTCACACAACAAAACGACGAAAACCCGAAAGACAAAGAACCCGGAATGGAAATAGATGAAGCCGGAGATATATTATATGCCCAAAAGGGAAAGTATTACATCCGGGGCATTACAAACTCTCCTCTACTACAAAAAGATCTCGTCCCGAGATCTAGGACTGGAAAAAGGAAGGGTACTCGGAACGAAGATGATCTTCTCATTCCCAGGTAGCTTCTCGGTCGGTGTGATGTGACCACTTGACTTTTAGAAATTTGATGGACTTGTTGCGGGTCTTGCGTTCGGTTTCTTCGAGAATTGCAACTGGGTGCTCTCGGTAGGACAGGTCTTGTTGAAGATCAATCTCTTCAAACAGAATCATGCGCTCAGGTGCCTTGAAGCATTTGCGAAGTTGAGACACATGGAAGACATCATGAACATTTGCGAAGTTGGGAGGGAGCTCAAGTTGATAGGGTAGGTCGCCTCTTTTGCCAAGAATCTTGAAAGGCCCGACGTATCTAGGAGCAAGCTTTCCTTTGATACCGAATCTTTGGGTGCCTTTCATCGGAGACACACGGAGATAGACATGATCACCGATGTTGAAAGCCAAATCACGATGCTTGCCGTCATAGTAGCTCTTCTGACGCGACTGAGCGGCCTTGAGATTCTCACGTATGACTTTGCACATTTCCTCGGCTTCTGAGATCAAGTCATTGCCAAGAAGTTGACGTTCGCCTGTTTCAGACCAGTTGAGAGGGGTACGGCACTTTCTGCCATAGAGAATTTCAAACGGTGCTTTTCCTGCACTTGCTTGAAAGCTGTTGTTGTAAGAGAACTCGGCAAATGGAAGGAAGTCTTCCCATTTCATGCCGAAGGAGATGTCACAATCTCTGAGCATGTCTTCTAGAATCTGATTCACGCGCTCGACTTGACCACTAGTCTGAGGGTGAAAAGCAGTGCTGAACCTGATCTTCGTGCCCATGGCGGACTGAAAGGAGTCCCAGAACCTTGAAGTGAACAAACTTCCATGGTCTGAGGATATCACTTGAGGAATGCCATGTAGGGACACAATTCTAGAAGTGTACAACTCTGCCAATTGAGCTGCATTGATTGATTCTTTGACTGGAAGAAAGTGAGCGACTTTGGTAAGCTTGTCAATCACCACAAAGATAGCATCATTTCCTCGCTTGGATTTAGGAAAGCCAGTGACGAAGTCCATTTCAATGTGGTCGAACTTCCACTCTGGAATAGGAAGAGGTTGGAGAAGACCGGCTGGACGTTGATGTTCTGCTTTCACTCTTCTGCATACATCACATTCATTCACGAATTGGGCAATCTCCCTTTTCATGCGTGTCCACCAGTAAGACTGCTTGAGATCTTGATACATCTTGGAACTGCCAGGATGAATGGAAAGGAGAGAATCATGAGCTTCTTCCATTATGAGCTTCCTGAGATCACCTTTGGGAACAACGAGTCTGTCCTCGAAGAACAAGGTATCTCTCTCATCAACACGGAAGCACTTGTATTTTGGAGTGCCCTTTGCAATCCCATGTTTCACTTTCTTCACCATGGTATCACTGAGCTGGGCCTCACGGACTTGATCTTCCAAGGTAGGAGCAATTTGGAGATTTGCGAGAAAACCCTGCGGAACAACTTGAAGGTTGAGCTTCCTGAATGCTTCACAAAGCTCGGGCTGGTACGGCTTGATAAGAAGGCTGTTGCAATATGCCTTTCTGCTCAAAGCATCCGCAATCACATTCGCCTTGCCAGGAGTGTATTCAATGCTGGGATTATACTCTTGGATCATTTCAACCCAACGAGTCTGGCGGAGGTTCAGATGCGGCTGTGTGAAGATGTACTTCAAGCTCTTGTGATCAGTGAAGATGTCGACCTTTCTGCCCAACAACAGATGTATCCACGTAATCAGAGCATGTACCACAGCTACTAGCTCGATGGGATAGTTCTTCTCGCTTGGCTTTAGCTGACGAGAAGTGTATGCCACAATTCTCTTATCTTGCATAAGCACACCACCAAGACCTTGAAGAGAAGCATCACAGAATACGTCATAGGGCTTGGATTCATCCGGAGGAGTCAGAACTGGAGCAGAGACAAGCTTCTCTTTGAGGGTTTTGAATGCCACTTCACACTCTGGAGACCAAAAGTATTTGACATTCTTCTGAAGCAGGTTGGAAAGAGGCTTGGCAATCTTGGAGAAGTTCTCAACAAACCTTCTGCAATAGCTGGCAAGACCCAGAAAACTGCGGAGCTGCTTGACGTTCTGAGGAGCTTCCCAGTTGACAATTGCTTCAACTTTCTCGGGATTAACCGCAATGCCGTCAGCTGAGATGATGTGGCCCAGGTACAAAACCTTATCGAGCCAAAACTCGCACTTGGAGAACTTGGCATAGAATTTATGCTCTCGGAGTCGATCAAGAACCAGACGTAAGTGCTTTTCGTGATCTTCTTCATTCTTGGAAAACACCAGAATATCATCCAGATACACAAGCACAAACTCGCCAGTATAGGGGTTGAAGATGTAATGCATCATCCTTGAAAAGGTAGGAGGAGCATTGGCGAGACCGAAGGACATGACGGTATACTCGTATGAACTGCAGCTCGTTCTGAAGGCCGTCTTGGGAATGTCTTCCTCGCGAATGCGAATTTGGTGATAGCCCATTCGGAGGTCAAGCTTAGAGAACACTTTAGCTCCTTTGAGCTGCTCAAAGAGTTCGTTGGTGTTGGGGAGCGGATACTTGTTCTTAATCGTCTTCTTGTTCAATGGCCGGTAGTCAACACAGAGACGCTCCGTGCCATCTTTCTTCTTGACAAATAAGACACCACAACCCCACGGAGACGTACTAGGCCTAATGAGACCCATACTCTCCTGCTTATCTAGCTGCTTCTTCAATTCCTTCAATTCATCCGGAGAGAGCTTGTACGGACGCCGGCATGCTGGCTCAGTACCCGGCTCGAGTTCAATAACGAATTCCACCTGACGGTGTGGAGGCATGCCTGGAAGTTCTTCAGGAAAGACGTCTTGATATTCGTTCACCACCGGAATTTGAGATATGGCATTAATTTCGCCCTTATCATTGAGAGATAAAAGCCAGATAGTGTTATCCCTGGAGGCGAAGATAATCACATCTTCATCAGAATGAGTCAACTTGACTTCCTTTTGAGCACAATCAATATGAGCATCGTGCTGAGAAAGCCAATCCATTCCGAGGATGAGGTCAATGTCAGAATTATCAAGAACCACCGGATTAGCCAGAAATCAATAATCACCCATGCGGATAGAAACATTCGAAACAAAGTTGTTGGAGTTCATGAGCAAACCCGGAGAAAGCACAGACATCGGACTCGGCAAAGCTTGCAATGGCATATCATGTGACAATGCAAAAGGTCTTGACATGAAAGAATGTGAAGCACCTGAATCGAACAAAACTTTAGCAGGGATAGAGTTCACTGGAAGGTTACCCAAAATGACATCGGAAGAGTTCTCCGCTTCAGCTGCACTCATCAGATTGACCCTTGCAGACTTTGGATCATGCTTGACAATCGCTGTACTGACAGGCGGAGGAGGAGGAAGACGCTTCGGATTCGGACATCTGTTGGCATAATGACCCTTCTGGCCACACTTGTTGCACACCACTTCTGAGAGAGGACGGAAAAGAGAGCCACTAGACTTGGAGCCTTGAGACTGAAACTGTTTCTTCGACTGGTTGCTCGGGTTGGGTGGGTGGGAGAAACCACGACCACTAGAGTTCTTGTAGTTGGAGTTGTTGGAGTTGTTGTATGGAGCTCGAATCACTGGAGGAGGAGGAAGCCAGAATTTCTGATGCTTCGAGACCATCCGAGACGATGAGGAAGAGTGAACGGCATCTCGAATTCTCTTCTTAGAAGCCTCCATCTTAAGCTGAGCTGCTTCTTGTTTCAAAGCCATGTTATAGAACTTGTCGAATTCATCGGGCTCGAACAAAGTGAGAGCAAGCTGAAGTTCATCTTTGAGACCTCCACGGAACTGGTAGATTTTACTCTTGGCATCAGGAATGTCTTGCTTAGCATAGCGAGCGAGGTTTTGGAACTTGACATTATACTGATAGACTGTCATAGAGCCCTGCTTCAAGTTGCGGAATTGCTCACGCATACCCTCGATGACACTTGTTGGAATGTGGTGCGAGCGAAAATCCTTGCAGAAATTCTCCCAAGAGATCACATGACCCGGCCTGGAGTCTTTGTACTGCTGCCACCAATCAGCTGCTTGATCTTTCAGTTGGAAGGCTGCAAACTTCACATAATCATCTTCCTTCACGTTACTGCACTCAAAATGCTTCTTAATATCGGTTAACCAATCTTCAGCATCAAGAGGGTCGACACAGTAACTGAAAGCTTTAGGATTGTTGGCCAAGAACTGGTTAAGAGTAGCATGGTGCTGCTGGTTGAAGAAGTTGCCTTGGTTCCCTGGAATACCCTGATTAGCTTGATTAGCTTGCATCTGCTGCATCATCTGCATCATCAACTGGGTGTTCTGAGCTGTAGTCTGCATAATTGCTCTCCAAGCCTCAGGCGGAGGAGGAGGGGAAGGAGGATGTTTTGGGACCTCTTCCACCTCTGGGTTAGCGTTGGGAACCTTTTTCGGAGCCATCCTGTAAGAGATGACCACGAATCAGCAATTGATTGACAAAAGGTATAAGTTGAATCAATGGAATGAATTGCAACAAGTCTTCACAATAATCATTCGAACAATAAGAACGAATGAAATCATCCGAACAAGAGGAACGAATGATATTCTTAGATAAATGATAACATCAATCTTCACGAGAAGCCACATAGGGGACAAAAGGATAAAATAAGAAAACAACAAGGTACAGACGGGAACAAACACAAGAGAGGAGTTTCGTTCTAACATCTTTGTGCTGAAAGCATATGAACGCGTTACGAAAAGGTTTTGCAATCCCCGGATCAGCATAGCCAAGGACCCTTTAAGATGCAACTCCTGATAGTAACATCGGTCATATAACCCCTTCACTCAATGTAGAACCCCGAACTCACTAACCTGCATTCGTTGGAAGAATGCCTACGATCTACTGGATAAAACCCACCTATAGATTTCCGAAAGATTCCAGTTATGCAATCAGGTGTTGGGGATACACGGGAAGCACCGCGCAATCAACTCTAAACCTACATCCAGGTGTATCCATCCTTCAACACATAACCAGTCTTTCTCGGAAACTGTGTACCTCGGACCTTCGAAAAGCATCCACTATAACAAGCTATGGAAATACTCCCGAACTACCTCCCCAGTACTGGGTGATGTCGGGGTTATCTTGCCACTGGCCGTATAGGAGAGATTTTCGATGTCGGCCGTCTTAAGTATTTAGTACTGCCGCGATATGCTTGTGACAACAATACCCCGAAGCTCAACTCCTCGGTAACAGGAGGCATCGAGAACAATATCCTTGTCACAAGAACATCGAAACAATCCCAGAATACTCGCGAGATTCCTAAAAAAAAATTTGTGCAATTTTTGAAGATAGGAGAGACAAGAGTAGTCGTCAGGAGTCCTCACTAGAGAGAAAGGGGATGAGAAGCAAAGAAATCCTACTCTCCGATATAATATAGGACTCAAAAAGTTTTCAGTGTGTGCCTAGACTCGACCGTCAACGATTCGATCAAACAGTGGGGGCTCCTAGGTCGAAGAAGGCTCTGATACCAACTTGTAATGCCCAGGATGGAGTTATACCTCCTACGTGTCGAGGCACGACTTAAAGGCATAAATCCATCCTAGAATGATCTCAAGTTCGGTAATCTTTGCACATCTCATGTAAAAGAGGGGATTGTAAACAGAAAATAGTTGGCTTACACTCGCCACGTCACAAAATTACAATTCAAGTCTCAATCATCATACATTAAGAACATCACAACCCTCTAAGGGCAAAATCCAAATGTCAAGATACCAAACTTAGATAAATAAACCACAGGCGGATTGAATCCTAGTAGGAGTCTCCACTACTGATCATCCGGATATCGCACATAGTACCGACTACGCTCCTCGTCGTACTCCCAATCCAGCTCGGTGCCATCACCTGGATAGCTCACAACTGGGCCTGCATCTGGTGTGTGAAGTAACTGTGAGCCACAGAGGACTCAGCAATCCCGTTACCGGGTAACAAGACTATTTAAGCCTTTGGGAGAGGAAAGGCTGAAGAAAAGAATAAGTGTTTGCAGCAGCAACTAGCAACTAGCTTACGTGAGTGAGAGCGAGAAGAGAAAGCCTCGGCGAGAAGTGATCACGAAGTGATCCTAGCTACAAGCTCCACAAACATAACCCCTCCGTGTTCAACTCCCGAATCCCTATTCGGAAATTGACGGTCACGGAACGCACACTGGTAGTGTATTAGAAACATTGTGTCAAGTTTTCTACAACCGGATATTAACAAGCTCCCATCTGCCACATAACCGCGGGCACGGCTTTCGAAAGTTCAAACCCTGCAGGTGTGTTCCAACTTGACCCATTACAAGCCCACGATCCGCGGAGTCGCAACGCCAAAGTGGGAAGACCCGAGTATCCTCGGAATCCCGTGCTCAAGATATACCGAACTAAGGTAAGGCTAATCCAGCAAATCCTCCCGGCGTGCCGACACCCTGATAGTAGCCGCGCGTATCTAGTCTCAGGCCACGACCGGATGAGCACAGCGTACAGTGGCCGAAATACCCAAGTTGCCAAGGGGGGCCCCGCACACGACTCTAGTTTGGACCAACACTCAAATCGAGCACTGGCCTAGGGGGTTGAATTAATTAAGCCTCGGGTTAATTACTCCCTCGGAAAGTTTTAGTTGTTTAAGCGAATAGTACCAAAGTTGGGACTTGCTGGAAAAGACTTAGCACTTAGCGGTTTATCGAGGGGGTCCCATACACCCCAACCGTGTTAGGAACGCATAATCAAGGAACATAACACCGGTTTATACGGTTCCTAACGGCATGAGTGGAACAAATCACCAAGCAAAAGGCTTAGCCTTCCACCCTTGCCAATTTATAGATGATTTCATTTTAAGCATTTATATAGTGTGATATAACCCAACCAAACTTCAACATGAAGCAAGCATCTTCGATCTTCACCTGCAACTAGCAATGCTATAAGAAGGGCTGAGCGAAGCGTACTTAGCCAAGCAACAGTTTGCATAGGTAGGTTGGTTAAACATGGCAATTGGCTACAAGTAGGAGGCTGACAAGAAGATCATGGGCATCGAGGCAAAACTATAGAGCGGAACTACTAACAATAGGCAAATATAGTAATGTTATCGGGGTTCGGTCATCTTGCCTGAAGAGAAGTCGTTCGGATCGTAAGAAGGGTCCTCGTGCTCAACCTCGTTGGAAACCTCGTGCTCGTACTCGAACTCAGACTCTGCTTCCGGCTCTAAACAAAACAATCACACCAAGCACCAATCAACAAGATGCAATGCGCACTCGAAAAAGATGAATGCATGATGGATGCACTAAGGATGCACACGGAGCACGTAAATATCACTCAAGCAAAACACCTCAAAACATGATAACAATCTGATATTATTAATCAACACAGAAAATCAATCAAGTTTCATATAAGATTCGCTGAAATCGGAGTTACGGGCTAAAAGTTATGCCCGAAACAATAAATGAGCGAAAGCTGAAAATTACAGCAACATAGCAACTTCTGAGCACAAAATAATTAAGCTACAGCACTCAAACAACATGGCAAAGGACATGAACACAAACTAGACATATACTACAACAACTAAGTCCAAAGGTGCACCCCCAACGGAGCCACGGATCAATAGCAATGATCTTGGACATATTGAACTTGACAATAAAATTCTGGCAGCAGAATTTTATTGAAACTTTGGAGCAAAAGATAAACATGCTACAGCCACTTAAATAGACATGTGAGGACATGAATGGAAAGACAACAATATATACTACAAGGAACAATCAAGATCCACTCCAAAACTATCATGCTTTGTCCTAGAACATCACACGAACATGGCATCGGAACGTTACAGATTTCAGACTTAGTGAAAATCCACTAAGTCCTAAAACAGCAATTTCATCATGGCATCTAAAAGAGCATGTTTAAGTCACCTCGAAACTAAACATGGCAAGAGGTAAGCACCTCATCAAAGTACACATGAAGGTGATTCCGAAACACACAAGATGCTTCATGGAGATAAACACAACGATAGCAACGAGCTCAACAAGATGACATTTCATAACAAGTGAAACAACATCACAGCCACATGGCACTTTGCAACGATGATAAACATGGCAAGAATAAATCTAACATGCTACCTAGCACATACAACATGTAGATCATGGCAAGACGAACACGTGGACATGTCATTTGCATCAAGCGGACAAACGAGCTAAAAGATATCACATGGCAAAGATGGCATAAAAACATCACATAGCAGCAGTTTATATCATGATGCACTCTTGCAACAGCAAAACAAGCACCTAGATGATCTCTAACCTGCATGTCAATAACAGATAAAACGTAGAGCACGATCCCACAAACGTCTGGACATGCTAAACGCGCGAATCGGAGCAACACGCAAAAAGTTACAGCAGTTTGAAATAAGCATCAGAGATCAAAATTTCTGGGACTTAGAGAAAATTGAGGGTCAACCTAGATCTGCAGCAAACGGGCCCGGGGCGGATCCAGCCCAATCTGAAGGTGCGGGTGCGGCCTGGGGAAGAGGACGGGCCGGCGCGGCTGAAGGCGGCGGCCTGCTGGCGGTGGAGGCGAAGCCGGCCTGGTGGAGCGGCCCGGCTGCGCGGCTGAGAGGCGGCGGCCTGGCGCGCTGGGCCCCTTGCGGCGACGGCCCGCGGGAGCGGAGGCGGCCCGGTGAGAGCGGCTGGTTGGTGCGGGAGCCCAGCTGGCGGCTCGGGTGGAACGGGCGACGCGGGACTCCCGGTGTGGAGCCAGGCGAAGTGGGGACCAGGCCTTCGGGCCGTTGCGGGAGCCCAGGCGCTCGCGAGACGGAGGAACAAATCGACCTGCGGGAGCGAGGCGCCCGGCCCAGCCACGTCGATGTGGTCCAGGGCGCCTCGGGCCGGCTCGGTGCGCTGGGGATCGATGCGGCGAGGGAGGACCTGCCGATCGGGAGCGTTGACTCCAGCGCCTCGGTCGCTCGAGCGAAGGACGCCGCCCGGCGGCTCGAGGAAGATTCCCAGGCACGGTTTTCGGGAGGAAAACTGCCAAGTTGCTGATGGAAAATTGTGGATCTGGGAAAAGGAGGGGGAAGGAGGAGGAAGAAGATAGAGATGCCAAAATTAGACTAGGGTCTAATATATAGCAGATTTTGCTAGGTTTAGGGTTGTGGGGGTGTTTAGGAGCCCTCCGATCGAGATCCGACGGATCCGATCGCGGGGGTAGTCTAGATGGGCCTAGGAGAAGATAGAGGACTGCTGTAGGGGTGTTTCCGGGACACAAAGTGAAGGCACTTTGGACCCACACGAACAACGGATGGGATAGCCAACGGAGTCCAAACGCGACGAGATTTGAGAGGCGGGTTGCACACAACAAAACAACAACACACACAACAACCTCGCGGCACACCGGTAACGTTACACGCCCAAACACCAAAGTAGGCCTACGGGACGTCACGGACACGTGAGGGAGCTCCGGAACGCGAAACGGACAACGGGAAGGAACACGTGGAACCGGATGCAACCGACAACACAATTGCAATGCGATGCACATGCCTACATGATATGAATGAATGCCACACACTCACACAACAAAACGACGAAAACCCGAAAGACAAAGAACCCGGAATGGAAATAGATGAAGCCGGAGATATATTATATGCCCAAAAGGGAAAGTATTACATCCGGGGCATTACATGGACCAAAGTCTCTGTGCTCATTGCCATCCCTGGATCGGTATGCTGACACACACAGTACTCGAGGTTTTATAAAACAGAGGTTCAATAACACTTTATTACATCGAAGATCCTCGAAGAGGCAATATCCATTACACAATAATGCCTGAAGGCCATCTAAAATAATAAACTGCGGAAGCTATGAAGAGTAGCTGAGTCCATCCAACTCCACGGCAAACATTGAGTGCATGACAACGACCTATCGCACCTTAATCGTCGTATGTAAACTCTGCAACATGATACGTTGCAGCCATGTAGGTCAGCACATTGAATATGCTGGCAAGAACACACTATAAAGATAATCAACAAGCCCCACAACTACATGCATATTTGGCTGGTGGAGGATCTAAGGTTTATTTTTGCATAAAGCTAATTTTTCCCTACAACAAAGGAATAAATTTATTTACTACTTGTTAAATTTAGAGCATGTACGATTGAGAAATGGTACCCCCCATCTCAATCCCAAATCCAATTCATTATTAACCCAACAAATTATTAAAGTGATGAGATCAGTCCATAATTCAAGTACCAAGATACTCAAAGATTTCCATAGCCGGGGACACGGCTACTCATGAATAGTTTGTACACTCTGCAGAGGTTTGTGCACTTTTCCCCACACGACTCGATCTCCTCCGTTTGATTTCTCGCACTTCATGGTGTTTGAGAAACGGATGACCAAGACATAGTTTTTTAGATGCATTAACTCTTTACCCTGGGTAGACTGTACCACCTACATCCGCTACATCTGCTAGTCTACCACTGAAAGAGGTCACACAACATACTCCACTATGCCAGAGCCCATAATGGCATTGTGGCTGCACACGTAAATTTCTAAGCATGAATGATATATGATCCCTTTGAGCCTGGGTGTCATTTCTTGGACAACAGTGGTAAATCCCCAGGTGCCCTGACATCCACTCGTACATCCCAAGGGTGCCACAACCAATCCACCAAGATGTGTATTAAATTCCACCTTAAAGAAACCCTTAGTTGTAATTAGACTCACAACTTTCATGAAATCACTCATACCAATCCACGTCTACAAGCATGGCTAAGCAATAAGTAACAAAATGTATATTCCCTGGGTTCGATCTCAATTCATTGCGTTCCTACCTCATGAACTACAAAGCATCATATTAAGCAACCAGTCCTACTCATGCAAGTGTTTGAGGATATAACTAATGCAATGAAAACTGGGTACTGGAAAGTATGATCAAAGAATGAACTTGCCTTGCGGACGATCACTGAAACCTAGTGACTCGTAGTAGCAAGCTTTGCACTCCGGGTATTCTCGCGCATTCAAACAATAGCATACATAAGCAATCAAGCAATAGAATCAAAGAACGAAACTAGGAAGACTTCGAAAGCAAGCAATTAAGAAACACAACAGAAAACAATTTCTAATAGTACCAAAACTGAATGAATTTAGTCTTATCAGAAATTTTACAACAAGAGCTTCGATTTGCAAAAAGAATCGACGAAAATGGAGTTACGAAACTCAAGTTATTACCAAACGAAGCTCAAACACAAAATCATGTTTGAGTTGATTAACTAAACAGAGGAGGCCGTAACGAAAACGTGGGCGTTGGTTTCACCTAATTCGGACAAACGAGCTAAAAGTTGTGATCAAAAGAAGATCAGGGACTAAACTGCAAAAAAATACAACTATGGATAGGTCCCTGGCCGAGAAAAACAAATAAATAGAAAAAACTAACACACGAACGTTCACTAGTTAAAACTAACTAATGAATCTGTTTATTAAAAACTCTAAACGTATGAACATTCGTTATCTAGCTAGGTTTTATAATAAAAGATCTAAACAACTAAACCGATCTAAACCTAAAAAAACGTTCGGGTTTACCTCGAAAAACCGGCCGACGAGGTCAACGGCGACGGTGGCGGTCGGCTACAACGGCTCCGGCAGCTTCGGCTCGGCGAGGGGAAAGCGAGGCGAGGGCTCGGGGCGGCGGAGTCGGCTGTCGGGTGGCTAGGGCGCGAGGAGGCGGCGGCGGCTTGGCTGCGTAGCTCGGGAGGCAGCGGGGTGGCGGAAAACGGTGGGGGTGGCGGCTTATATAGGCTAGCGGTGCGGTGGCTTGGGGAGGGGGAAAGGGAGGCGGAGGCATGGTCCAGCCGGACTCGGCGGCGGCGGCGGCAAGCAGGACTCCGGTCGGAGTCCGAGCGGATGACGACGGCGGGGCGGACGGGCCAGGTGGGCCGGGGCGCGGGCTAGCTGGCGTGGCGGCTGGCCAGTTGGGCTTCGGACCAGCTGGTCGGGGCGGCCTATTTTTTTTTCTTTTTAAAAAAAAACTCGCGAACAGAAAACAAATCCTAATTAAATAAATAAAAAAATCTAAAAATGCCAAAAATAATTTTCACCGTCCTAATAAAATATTTAGAACTAGGTGAACATTTTCTTGGCCTAAAAATGCAGTTTTGAAAAATGCATATTTTTCTAGTGCAAATAAAATAGCAATAAAATCCAAATAAAAATTGTTTATCCAACTTTAATATTTTCCTCCAATATTTATTTTATTTTGGAGAATTTATATTATCTCCTCCCATATATTTTAGTATTGAAATTTTTTAGAGAGAAAAATTATTAAAATAAAATGATCCTCTTTTGAATATTTGAGAAAATTCAAATATGAAAATAATGAAAAATCCCCAACTCGCTCCGAGGGTCCTTGAGTTGCTTAGGATTTTAGGATCTAAACCAACAATGCAGCAAAACATGATATGCATATGATGATCGAAGTAGAACATTCCAAACTGAAAATTTGGGATGTTACACTTTACTCGTTCCGTAATACATCATCTCGTGACTAACTCATTAGTCATTTGCTTGCAAGGCTTATTATGATGTGCATTACCGAGAGGACCCAGAGATACCTCTTTGACACTCGGAGTGACAAATCATATTCTCGATCTATGCCAACACCACAAACACCTTCGGAGACACCTGTAGAGCATCTTTATAATCACCCAACTATGTTGTGACGTTTGATAGCACATAAGGTGTTCCTCAGGTATTCGGGAGTTGCATAATCTCATAGTCTTAGGAACATGTATAAGTCATGAAGAAAGCAATAGCAGTAAAACTGAATGATCAAATTGCTAATCTAATGGATGGGTCTTGTCCATCACATCATTCTCCTAATGATGTGATCCCGTTGATCAAATGACAATTCATGTCTATGGCTAGGAAACATAACCATCTTTGATCAATGAGCTAGTCTAGTAGAGGCATACTAGGGACACTCTGTCTTTGATCACACATGTACTAAGTTTCCTGTTAATACAATTCTAGCATGAATAATAACATTTATCAAGATATAAGGAAATACAAATAAGAACTTTATTATTGCCTCTAGGGCATATTTCCTTCATGTATACCTCAAGCTCAAGATGTGTGGCCCTTCGGGCGTCATAACGATCAACGACAACACAGAGTGTTCACTCCGTACCAAGGAACATACAACGGCCCTGGTAGCCGAAGACCAAGCCGGTGCCAAAGGGCCTAGGTATCAGCCCGTCGTAAAGGCGAGAGACACAAGTAAATGGGCTCAAACCCGGTCCCCGTCATGGGAGCCCGCTTGCGTTCGCCGCAAATAGGGACACACGCCTCACGGCACACCCATCGTAGTCGCTTTCTACGTGCGGCGTCGGCACAACTTCACGCTCAAGATACCATGGGCGGCCATGGGGCCTATATCAAACAACAACACCATGTGTTCGGCTTGACCAAAGTATGGAATTACCATGTCCTTGGACGACAATGGGTATGACTCCGTATTTGCCCAGCATCAAGCTGCGATAACACAGCCACCTCTCAAGGTTCCTATTCAAGGCCCCCCTCGCTGGTAGGCATTTTTCTACACGGACACCCCCCTACCAAGCATAAGCAAAGGCGCAGACATGCAGTAGGGCACGGTTGAGGCCTCGACCCACGCATCAAGGCCTTGTGTGAACCTTTCTCCAGTAAAATTTTCTTTTTACTTATAATAAACGCCTCGACAGTCTGAATTGTACGGATAGACTTCTCGAGCTTATGGAAAATGAAAACAACTTTTACGGTGTCCGGGCATCTATATTGTCTAAGCCCTTCTTTTTATTTTTTTCCGCTCTTCAAACCGCTTGGCATGCAGACATTATGTCACAAATACAAATCAGTTAATTGACCAAGGGCTTGATCTCCTCATCATCTCTACGTACCCAGTCCGGCACCACTTTCCGCTGTGTGTTTGACATCTCGGATATTGCACTATATGCATCCGTTCAGAACTATGTCTTGGGTCAATAGTTGGGTTGCCCGACTCCTGTGTTTACCTTCTTACATTCCGCACGTTCGGCTAAGAAGGTAAAGGGAGAACCCCTACGATTGCACTTGTAGCTAGCCCAGTTAAGCACCTCAGGGGAGAAAGCCGAAAACGGACCGTCATAGTAGGCGTGAACTGGTCAGCGATCCGATGACAAGTGTTAAACTCAAAAGTCGCTCATGATTCATCCCTGTCATACGAAGGTCTTGTCCTAGCACAAACCACGTTATTAAAAAGGCATGCCTCGGCTTCCCCGCATATCACAAAGCATTGAGGGCTAGTCATTAGTTCACGCAATCAAGCTCCTATGGTTAAGTGAGAGTAATAAAACCGCATAGTCCGATTGCTAGTCTCGCTCACGCACTACCGCCTTTGGGCACCGAGACGTCGGCTAAGCGTAATAGTGCGGAGACGAAACACCCCTCATGGTATTCACTTGGGGGCTGAAGACGATGATTGGTAACTTTCAGAATAACCAACAACCGCACAAGAGTCCAAATAAAATCACCATAGTATAAAACATACAAACTGGTCGTATTATAAAGAAAAAGGTCTAGTTATCAACTTAATACAATCAGTCAATGATTACATATTTGGAACAATGGCCCTCTATCACCCGAGCACCATCCATAACAAGTGGGAAGTACTGTTCGGGGTGGTGATGCTCTTTCCCAACTGGTGGGGGACCAGTGGCCATATCCATTGGCTTGATCTTAGGCCAATGAACCATGGTCTTCACAAAGTCTAGCCTAGCTCTGTCGAGGCATGTAGAGCGCTTCACTGCATCAATCCGGGATGGCACATCACACAGCTTCTGCACCAGGCCAAAGTAGATGGTCGGAATTGGCTTTGTGGGCCACGGCCAAACACAAAGGTCCACCATCACCGGCCTGGCCCTCCGATGTAGCTCCATTAGTTGCTTCATCTGGTTGCTGAGGAGTGGAGGATTCTCGGGGGCTGGAACTGCGCCAAGAAAAGCCCCTGCTCGGTGCCCCCCTCCCGCGTGGCGTAGTGCTCCTTCGTATCCGCCACACTCCTGGGAAGCTCGGCGAAAATGCCTGCGGAGCGCCAGACCCGCGTCGGAAATGCGAACCTGTTGCCGCCAAATACACTCTGCAGTAAGTATGGCTTACCATCTGTGATCTGCCTCACTTGGCGGAGCTCCTCTCGGGCACCCCGCACTTCTATTTTGCTCTCCCGGAGCTCCTTTTCCACCTCGAATAGCTCAGAGGACTGCTCTTTCTATTTCTTCTCAATGCCCTCACATTTCGTGATGACATCCTTGAGCTCTTGTTGCACTTCGGCCACTCGAGCCTCGTGCTTCTTGTCTGCGGTCTTCACTATCTCGATTTTGGCAACCGCCTTTTCGGCAGGTGCCTTCTTTTTGGCCACCTCGGCCTCGGCCTTCTCCAGTGCAGCCTTGAGGCCCTCAACCTCTCTGGAGGTAGTGAAAGTGCAACTATCCCTGGGTGGTTTTGGTAATTCCTAACAACATATAGCTCATTGAACTAATGCTCTTTCAAGATGATCATTTCAGAAAGTTCAATAATTGGCATGGCATGGATTAGGAATGTGGACCCCTCAAAATGCTAAGGACAAATATTGGCTCAAGCTCAAGACTCTACATTTTCTATTTTAGTGATCCAAGATCACATTGAGTCCATAGGAAAGCCAATACTATTAAAAGGGGATGAGGTGTTGCTTAATGGGTTTCTTGCTCAAAATGCTTAGTGATATGCTCCAAAACCCTCAACCACTTTCTCACATCCACATATGTCCCAAACCAAAAGTCAAACTCGGCCCCACCAAAATGTTCTATCCGGCGCCATCGAGTTCAGTTGACATAGCCACTGCCACAAACCCTAATCACTTCGGTCTCACTGATAGGAATCTCGGTCTCACCGAGATGGGATTGCAAACTCTCTATTTCCCTTCATAATGTTTCAGTCTAACCGAGATGAGTGACCGATCCCACCAAGTTCGCAGTGCAAACTCTCTGTTCCCCTTTGTAACGTTTTGGTCCAACCGAAACGAGCGAATCGGTCCCACCGAGTTTGCCTGACCAACTCTTTGGTTAGATTATTACCAAAATTGGTCCTACCGAGTTTGTGTAATCGGTCTCACCGAGATTACGTTATGCCCTAACCCTAATGAAATCGGTCCTACCGAGTTGATCTTATCGGTCCCATCGAAAGGCCCAACGGTCACATTATGAACTAAATCGGTCTGACCGAGTTCTCTAATTCGGTCCCACCGAGTTTGGTAAATTGTGTGTAACAGTTAGATTTTGTGTGGAGGCCATATATACCCCTCCACCCACTCTTCATTTGTGGAGAAAGCCAGCAGAACAAGCCTACACTTCCAACATACATTTTCTGAGAGAGAACCACCTACTCATGTGTTGAGACCAAGATATTCCAATCCTACCATATGAATCTTAATATCTAGCCTTCCCCAAGTTGCTTTCCACTCAAATCCTCTTTCTACAAAATCCAAATTTGTGAGAGAGAGTTGAGTGTTGGGGAGACTATCAGTTGAAGCACAATACGAAGGAGTTCATCATCAACAGACCGTCTATTACCTTTTGGAGAGTGGTGTCTCCTAGATTGGTTAGGTGTCACTTGGGAGCCTCCGTCAAGATTGTGGAGTTGAACCAAGGAGTTTGTACGGGCAAGGAGATCGCCTACTTCGTGAAGATCTACCCTTCTGAGGCAAGTTCTTCGTGGGCGATGGCCATGGTGGGATAGACAAGGTTGCTTCTTCGTGGACCCTTCGTGGGTTGAAGTCTCCATCAACGTGGATGTACGATAACACCACCTATCAGAACCACACGTAAAAAATCTCCGTGTCTACATTGCGTTTGCTCCCTCAAACTCCTCCCTTTACCTTCATATGCAATTGTTTTACATTCCATTGCTATACTCTTAGAATTGCATGTGTAGGTTGATTGCTTGACTTGTGCTAAGTTGCTAAAATCTGCCAAGAATTAAAATTGAGAAAAGGCTAGATTTTTATTTGGTCAAGTAGTCTAATCACCCCCCCTCTAGACATACTTTCGATCCTACAAGTGGTACCAGAGCTTTGGTCTCCATTTGCCTTGATTCCATAGCTTTGGTGATCATAGCCTTGGTTTCACAACCTAGGAGAGTATGGCGTCTAGCGAGGGAAATTACCACCATAGAGGTCTTTACTTTGATGGTACTAATTTTGCTAGTTGGAAGCATAAGATGAAAATGCATATTCCTAGACATAATCCCGCCATTTGGGCTATTGTGTGTATTGGTTTGCAAGGTGAATTCTTCGATGGGAAGGAACCGAATGGTGAAGCATCCGCGGAAGAATTGAAGATGTTGCAATACAATGCTCAAGCTTGCCAAATCGTCTTCAATGGATTGTGCCCTAAAGAATTCAACAAAATCAGCCGTCTTGAGAATGCAAAGGAAATTTGGGATACTTTGACTGATATGCACGCAGGTACCGCTTCCGTCAAGGAATCCAAGTTGGATGTGCTTCAAAGTCAACTTGACAAGTTCAAGACGAAGGATAGTGAAGGTGTCGCTGAAATGTACTCTAGGCTTTCTCTCATCACAAATGAGATTGCCGGCTTAGGAAATGACTGACTGATTCATCATCAAGAAGATCCTAAGAGCCTTGGATGGAAAATATGATACCGTGTGCACATTGATCCAAATGATACCTAATTACAAAGATCTCAAGCATACGGAAGTCACTGGAATAATTGTTGCTCATGAGATGTCACTCAAAGATAAAGAAGAGCTTCACAACAAGTCTAGTGGTGCTTACAAAGCCTCATGTGACGCTCCTACATCATCAAGTGAGAAACAAGTCTACAATGAAGAATTGAGCTTAATGGTGAAGAACTTCAACAAGTTCTACAAGAATAGAAGCAAAGAGAGAAGTTTCAAAACAAGGTCCTACAATGACAAAAGATCTTCAAGTCGTGATCACAATTGCTACAATTGTGGAAGACCCAGACACTACTCCAATGAGTGTACGGCTCCCCACAAAAGAAGAGAAGAATCACCACCAAGAGAGAGGAGTAGAGATGATCGTTATGAACGAATACCTTCTTGGAGAAGCAAAGATTCGGAAAGGAAAGACAAATCATCAAGGATCTATACAAGACGAAGACATCAATCTCATGTTGGTGAATGGGTATCCGGTTCCGACTCCGATGACCACTCCCAGAGAAGCTATTACGCCGACTCCGAAGATACTCAAGATGAAGGTGTTGCCGGAATTGCTCTTGTGTCATCCAACTCCTACGACATATTTGACTCACCAAATGAAGGAATTGGAAGATGCTTCATGGCTAAAGGCCCTAAGGTATCACACCCCGAGTATCTTGATTTCAATAGTGATGAAGATGATTTGCTAGGAGATGATCATTTACTTGTTGGTAGCAATAGTGATGAAAACTATGATGAAATTGCTATTAATCATGCTAATCAAGATAAAACAATTGACAATGATAAGGAGAAGATTGAGCATCTAACTAAAGAACTAAACACTCCTAAGTTAGCTCATGAAACTACCTTGGAAGATCATCAAGAACTTTTAAAGACTCATGAGAAGTTTCGCTTTGAAAAGATCAACCTTGAGCAAGAGCATCGGTTTTTAAAAGAAATCAATGATGATCTTCATAAGAAAAGTTCTTATTACATTGCCAAGCGTTTACTCTTGTCTACCTACATGCCACAAGTAAAATCTAGCAACAAGAACAAGAAAGATGCTTCCTCTAGTGGTAACAATGATCATGCTAAATCCAATATTGTTGCTTCTAGTAGTACTCTTGATTCCACTAATGTTTCTCTTAGCCAAGTTACACTTGAGCAAGAAAATAGCTTATAGAAGGGAATCATAGAGAAAGGTGTTTACAAGAGCCTTACCGGAAGTAAGCAATTTGAGGAGATTGTACGCAAGCAAGGAAGGCACCGGAAGAATCAAGGTGTTGGTTTTGAACAAAAGTTCAATGCCAATGGAGTTGAGTGGGAAGAAGATCAATACCCCAAGACAAAGTTTGTTCCTCAACAAGAGAAGTATGATCCTACTTCCTTCAAGGGGACACAAGCACAAGATGATCTTCCACCACAAGACCACAAGCTAAAGCGCAATGACAAGCTTCAAGAGGAGATTAATGCATTTGAAGAAGCTCCCAAGACCTTGGTCAAGTGGGTTCCCAAGACTACATCAAGTTCTACTTCATCAAGTATGACTACAACTCCAAGGATTCCCATCAAGATGGTGTGGATCCTGAAGAAGAAGAACTAGAGAGTTCTTGAGGGTGACTCCGCCAACATACTTCACTCATATCATTTTGGCAAGGACAAGTGCAAACAACTTCCATATCTTGCACTAGTCCAAGGAGTCACAAACCCTCTTGTTGGTAAGACAAGGGACAAGGTAACCAAATGCTTTCATGTACATCATCTTATGTGAACATCACTCTATGTCCATGGATATCTTTGTTTGTTCCTTGTGGGACTAACCCATGTAGGTATTGAAAATGCAACTCACTCCAATGGATTGCTCCAAATGATCTACATCAACATTGAGCATATACATCTTCAACACCTACATGAAGTCATCATCGACAAAACCCAAGGTTTGTTCATCCCTCTTAGGGGGGATATCACATCTAGGGGGAGCTTTACTATAACCAATTGAGCTAAAGAACCTCTAATGATGTGAACAGAACAATGCTTTATGTAAAAGTGGTAACCCCACTTGTGCTTAAACGATGAGTATGACCTATGATCAAATGTTCTCATTTGACTCCTAAGTCAATATACTCATATATAGATGACCTAGTCATCGCCAAGTGCTTGATAGATGCTAGAATGGTTGTGCATGCTTTGACACATGTTTCATTTGCTATCTTATTGTGTGAGCATGTTGAATGCATATTTTTCTCATTCGAGGACATCTGTTTGTTGCTTTGATTGTTTGGATTTTTCTCTTTTGCCAAATGGATGGACAAGAATGCCTAAGAACTCCCTCTAGCTATCTATGCTTTTCTTGTCTCAAACTCTATTCATGCTACATCACAAAGTTTGATCAAGTCAGATTCGAACCACTCTGTGTGAGGAGCACTCGGAGTCCCCAATTCATCATAGACTTAAACTTCCAAAACATCTTTGTGCATTTCTGTATGACCGAGTCATCCACTTCGGTCACACCGAGTTCACTAAGTTGATCTAGGTTTTCAATCTCGGTGCAACTGATTTGAACTTTTCGATCACACCAAGTTGCAGTAACTGCTAGCAGTTTTGCATCTCGGTGCCACCGAGTTGTTCCACTCGGTCACACTGAAAGGGTCAGGTTATATATACCGACGGGTCAAATTTTGGAAAACTTTCCAAAACCTCTCGCCCGTGCATGACCTTCTCTACCGCCTGGGGTGTCCGGTTCATCTCCTCGCCGCCAGCGACCTCCCGCCGGTGCTCTCCGCCGCCGTCAACGGGATTCTGCCCCGCCGTCGCCGCTGTAGCAAGATCATCGCCAAGTTAGGGTATGCGCTCGATCTATGTGCTATTCCTTAACTGTGATTCATAACACATTACCTTGCCATGATTCTTGCCACGGTTGAAATCATCCTGTCCAGCAGAAACTCCGTGTAGATTAGTTTTGATTCGAAAATTTAGGGTTAGGTCTCCGCAGAAACTCATCTCGGACCGACCGAGTTGTAGAAACCGGTCTCACCGATTTGGCTTAGGCCATTGCACATGCGGTTTTCGGACTGACGGAAAACTGCAAATCGGTGTGACCGAGTTCGACTCTCTGTGAAACCCTAGCAATCTCGGTGCCACCGAACTATGACTCGGTCTAACCGAGTTCACTAGTTTAGGTTCCGAAATTGCTTCGGTTTTAACAGATTCTGTTTTTTCGTGTGTTGTTTACTTATTTTGATGAGTCTATGAGTGGTATCGGGGGTATGAATCAAGAGAAGTTAGAATACAGTAGGTTTAACACCAATATAAACAAAGAATGAGTTCATTACATGTGATAGCCTGGCTTATTAGGGATGATAGACTACTCATATCAATAAGGAATTCCTTTTTTTCCAGGAGCCCATTCGGACAGAACTCGAAAGTTGAGCATGCTCGGCATGGAGTAATTTCAGGATGGGTGACCGACCGCGAAGTTGCTCCCAGGTTCACATGAGTGAGGACAAAGTGCGCAGAAAAGACTAGTACTGATATGTGAGGCCAGTCTAGATCCCGCCAGGAGTAACGACCACCGGCGGGTGTGTCCGGGGCATTACAAGTTGGTATCAGAGCTGACCCTCGCGGTTACACGGATGTTTGCGGACAGGTGCTTGACCATGTTGTTCATGACGTTTGTGACCTGTCGTGGCACACGACATGGCACATGTATCGCACCGGATGCACAAACGTTTTTGCCAAGAGGGAATGTTCCTGTGGCCCGACGAGGACGTCGGTTCCTCTGAGTGGGGGTGTCTGTGATTTCCTGGCTTATTAGGGATGATTGACTACTCATATCAATAAGGAATTCCTTCTTTTCCGGGAGCCCATTCGGACAGAACTGCAAAGTTAAGCGTGCTCAGCATGGAGTAATTTCAGGATGGGTGACCGACCGGCAAGTTGCTCCTGGGTGCGCATGAGTGAGGACAAAGTGTGCAGAAAACACTAGTATAGATATATGAGGCCATTCTAGATCCCGTCAGGAGTAACGACCACCGACGGGTGTTTCCGGGGCATTACATTACAGTACCTTTGAGTAGTGGCTTGTTTTCTTATACTAACGGAGCTCACGAGATTTTTGGCTAAGTTTTGTGTTGTGAAGTTTCCAAGTTTTGGGTAAAGATTTGATGGACTATGGAACAAAGAGTGGCAAAAGCCTAAGCTTGGGGATGCCCAATGCACCCCAACGTAAAATTCAAGGACAACCAAAAGCCTTAGCTTGGGGATACCCCGGGAAGGCATCCCCTCTTTCGTCTTCGTCTATCGGTAACTTTACTTGAGACTATATTTTTATTCACCACATGATATGTGTTTTGCTTGGAGCGTCATGTATGATTTGAGTCTTTTCTTTTTAGATTACCACAATCGTCCTTGCTGGACACACCTTTTGATATGGATACACATGAATTTAAATTTATTAGAATACTTTATGTGCTTCACTTATATCTTTTGAGCTGGATAGTTTTGCTCTAGTGCTTCACTTATATCTTTTAGAGCATTGTGGTGGTTTTATTTTGTAGAAATTATTGATCTCTCATGCTTCACTTATATTATTTTGAGAGTCTATTAGAACAGCATGGTAATGTGCATGGGTTATAAAACTATTCCTAATAGGCATCCAAGATGGGTATAGTAAAAAAAATCATAGAAGTGCATCGAATACTATGAGAAGTTTGATACTTGATGATTGTTTTGAGATATGAGGATGGTGATATTAGAGTGATGCTAGTAGAGTAGTTGTGAATTTGATAAATACTTGTGTTGAGGTTTGCAAGTCTCGTAGCATGCAAGTATGGTAACCGTTGTGTGACAAATTTGAAGCATGAGGAATTTCATTGAGTGTCATCCTTTGTGTGGAGGTCGGGATCGCGTGATGGTTAACTCCTACCAACCCTTCCCCTAGGAGCATGCGTGTAGTACTTTGTTTTGATGACTTGTAGATTTTTGCAATAAGTATGTGAGTTCTTTATGACTAATGTAGAGTCCATGCACTCTCACCCTTCCACCATTTCTAGCCTCTCTTGTAACGCGCAACTTTCACCGGTACCATACACCCACCATATACCTTCCTCAAAACAGCCACCATACCTACCTATCATGGCACTTCCATAGCCATTCCGAGATATATTGCCATGCAACTTTCCACCGTTCCGTTCATTATGACACGCTTCATCATTGTCATATTGCCATGCATGATCATGTAGTTGACATCGTAATCGTGGCTAGGCCACCATGCATAATCTTTCATACATGTCACTCTTGATTCATTGCACATCCCGGTACACCGCCGGAGGCATTCATATAGAGTCATACTTTGTTCTAGTATCGAGTTGTAATATTGAGTTGTAAACCAATATAAGTGTGATGATCGTCATTATTAGAGCATTGTCCCAAAGAAAAAAAGAAACAAAAAATGAAGAAAGGCCAAAGAAAAAAGAAAGGCCCAAAAGAAAAAAGAAAAAAAGAAAAAAAAGAAAAGAAAGAAAAAGAAAAGAAAAAAAGGGACAATGCTACTATCTTTTTCCACACATGTGCTTCAAAGTAGCACCATGATCTTCATGATAGAGAGTCTCTTGTTTAGTCACTTTGATATACTAGTGGGAAATTTTCATTATAGAACTTGGCTTGTATATTCCAACAATGGGCTTCCTGAAATGCCCTAGGTCTTCGTGAGCAAGCAAGTTGGATGCACACCCACTTAGTTTCTTTTGTTGAGCTTTCGTACATTTATAGCTCTAGTGCATCCGTCGCATGGCAATCCCTACTCACTCACATTGATATCTATTGATTGACATCTCCATAGCCCGTTGATACACCTAGTTGATGTGAGACCATCTTCCTCTTTTGTCTTCTCCACAACCACCACTCTATTCCACCTATAGTGCTATATCCATGACTCACGTTCATGTATTGCGTGAAATTTGAAAAAGTTTGAAAAAAATGAAGTATGAAACAATTGCTTGGCTCAAACTGGGGTTATGCATGATTTGAGTATTTTGTGTGACGAAGATGGAGCATAGCCAAACTATATGATTTTGTAGGGATGAACTTTCTTTGGCCATGTTATTTTGGGAAGACATGATTGCTATGTTAGTATGCTTGAAGTATTATTATTCTTATATCAATATAGACTTTTGTCTTGAATCTTTTGGATCTGAACATTCATGCCACAATAAAGAAAATACATTGAGAATTATGTTGGGTAGCATTCCACATCAAAAATTCTGTTTTTATCATTTACCTACTCGAGGACAAGCAGGAATTAAGCTTAGGGATGCTTGATAGGTCTCCAACATATCTATAATTTTTTATTGTTCCATGCTATTATATATTCTGTTTTGGATGTTTAATGGACTTTATTATACACTTTTATATTATTTTTGGGACTAACCTACTAACCCAGGGCCCAGTGCAAATAGTTGTTTTTTTGCGTATTTCAGTGTTTTACAGAAAAGGCATATCAAACGGAGTACAAACAGAATGAAACCTTAGGGAGAGTTATTTTTGGAACGATATCAACACAGAAGACTTGGAGTACACGCCAAGAAGCGAGAGAGGCGGCCACGAGGGCACGGGCATGCCAAGGGG
>LR738710.1:239431053-239557713 GCA_902687465.1 Secale cereale
GGGGGGGGTAGGCGCACCCCCACCCTCATGGGCCCCCCTGTTGCTCCCCTGACGTCCCTCTTCCTCCTATATATACCTACGTACCCTGAAACTATCGATGACGACCACAAAACCCTTATTCCACTGTCGTAACCTTCTGTTCCCGTGAGATCCCATCTTGGGGCCTGTTCCGGAGCTCCACTGGAGGGGACATCGATCACGAAGGGCTTCTACATCAACACCATAGCCTCTCCGATGAGTTGTGAGTAGTTTACCATAGACCTTCGGGTCCATAGTTATTAGGTAGATGGCTTATTCTCTCTCTTTGGATCTCAATACCAAGTTCTCCTCGATCTTCGAGGAGATCTATTCAATGTAATCTTTTTGCGGTGTGTTTGTCGAGATCCGATGAATTGTGAGTTTATGATCAAGATTATCTATGAACAATATTGGATTCTTTTCTGAAATCTTTTATGTATGATTTAAATATCCTTGCAAGTCTCTTCGAATTATCGATTTGGTTTGGCCTACTAGATCTATAGTTCTTGCAATGGGAGAAGTGCTTGGCTTTGGGTCCAATCTTGTGGTGTCCTTTCCCAGAGACAGCAGGGGCAGCAAGGCACGTATTGTAATGTTACCATCGAGGATAAAAACATGGGGTTTATATCATATTGCTTGAGTTTATCCGTCTACATCATGTCATCTTGCTTAAGGCGTTACTTTGTTCTTATGAACTTAATACTCTAGATGCATGCTGGATAGCGGTCGATGTGTGGAGTAATAGTAGTAGATGCAGAATCGTTTCGGTCTACTTGTCATGGACGTGATGCCTATATACAATGATGATGCCTAGATATTCTCATAACTATGCGCTTTTCTATCAATTGCTCAACAGTAATTTGTTCACCCACCGTAGAAATCTGCTATCATGAGAGAAGCCACTAGTGAAACCTATGGCCCCAGGGTCTATTCTCATGATATTAATCTTCCATCAACTATTTGCTTTACTTTGCGTTATTTACTTTCAATCTCTATACCAAAAATACCAAAAATATTATCTTATCATATCTATCAGGTCTCACTTTTGTAAGTGACCGAGAAGGGATTGACAACCCCTTTTATCACGTTGGCTACAAGGTTCTTATTTGTTTGTGCAGGTAAGAGGGACTCGCGCGTGGTCTCCTACTTGATTGATACCTTGGTTCTCAAAAACTGAGGGAAATACTTACGCTACTATGCTGCATCACCCTTTCCCCTTCGAGGGAATACAACGCAAGCTGGAGAAGTAGCAAGAAGAATTTCTGGCGACGTTGCCGGGGAGACTCATGCCAAGTCAAGTCAAGATCTGACCTCCCATCAACTAGCCAGTTTCTGGCACCGTTGCCAAGGATATCTACGCAAATGTCATATACCAAGTACCTATCACAAACCCTTATCCCTCGCATTACATTATTTGCCTCTCGTTTTCCTCCCCCCACTTCACCCTTGCCGTTTTATTTGCCCTCTCTTTTGCTCCTTGTGTTTTATCGTTCGCCTTGCCGTCATGGCTAGCCCGCCTATCATTATCAATACTCCCGAGAGTGAAGTTCTTAATTTTATACAAAGGGAGGAAGAAAATCTAAAATATGCTTGATATAGAATTTGCAATTCTAAAAATAAATCTACTAGGAAGCTTTCCACTTCCGTGCTTCTCCGCAATTTTTATGTTGGCATCATTCCTTGGAATAGATATATTCTTGATACCATTACCGGAGGGAATTTCTTGGGTAGCCATACTTTTGATTCTTATAACGCTATAACAGAATTGCTTGGTCCACCACCTCTTCTGGTTAATGGAACTGTCTTAACCTTAGAGCATGTTATCCAAAGGCTTGAAATTATTGAAAATAAAGTTGCCACTGTAGAGTTGGTCGAGAGTTTGGATAAAAAGATCCATAACTAAATTACCCAATATGGATCTAGGGTAGGAGTTATTTTGATTTTTTTTAAGAAAAAGAACCCATAGTTAAAGAGAGAATAGATCAAGATTCCAGTAGAATTGATAAACTTGAGGATATTATTACTAGTGTAGGGTCTGCTTTTTCTGCTGTGAGAAATACTTCGAACCCCTCTACTACTAAAATGGCCAAATTTATGTATGTTCCTAAGAATAAGGGTGAATCTTCTAGTAAGGAGACTGCGGATCTTAAATCGGTAAGTGTTCACCCAACTTTCTCTCTATCATAAGGGAACCTTTTGCTACAAACGAATTTCTTGATTTCTTGCCTAGAAGTTTGATTATTAATAGGAAGGAAGAAACTCTTAAGAATTATAAGTGTTCAATTGAAGAATTGCCAACCAAAGATGGCAATACCTAGATCTATTCTTGTATCGTGCCTAGCTAAGGGCGTTAAACGATAGCGCTTGTTGGGAACCAACCCAATTTTATTTTCTTTGTTTTTTCTTCTGTTTAGGAATAAATATTTCATCTAGCTTCTGTTTAGATGTGGTTTTGTGTTTTAATTAGTGTTTGTGCCAAGTAGAACCTTTGGAAAGACTTGGGTGAAGTTTATGCGATCATGCTGTAAAAAACAGAAACTTTAGCGCTCACGAGATTAGCTACCACTTTTTTTTACTGAAGAGTGCTTTTTAGTTGATTCTTTTTGCAGATGATTAATAGACAAATTCCTCACGTCCAACAATTTATTTCAATTTTTTTAGAGTTACAGAAGTATTCGAAAGTTACAGATTGTTACAGATTGTTCTGTTTTTAAGAGATTCTGTTTTTCGTGTGTTGTTTGCTTATTTTGATGAATCTATGAGTAGTATCGGGGGTATGAATCATAGAGAAGTTGGAATACAGTAGGTTTAACACCAATATGAAGAAAGAATGATTTCATTACAGTACCTTTGAGTAGTGGTTTGTTTTCTTATACTAACGGAGCTCACGAGATTTTTGGATAAGTTTTGTGTTGTGAAGTTTTCAAGTATTGGGTAAAGATTTGATGGACTATGGAACAAAGAGTGGAAAAAGCCTAAGCTTGGGGATGACCAAGGCACCCCAAGGTAAAATTCAAGGGCAACCAAAAGCCTAAGCTTGGGGATACCCCGGGAAGGCATCCCCTCTTTCGTCTTCGTCTATCGATAAGTTTACTTGAGACTATATTTTTATTCACCACATGATATGTGTTTTGCTTGGAGCGTCATGTATGATTTGAGTCTTTTCTTTTTAGATTACCACAATCTTCCTTGCTGGACACACCTTTTGATATGGATACACATGAATCAGAATTTATTAGAATACTCTATGTGCTTCACTTATATCTTTTGAGCTAGATAGTTTTGATCTAGTGCTTCACTTATATCTTTTAGAGCACGGTGGTGATTTTAGTTTGTAGAAATTATTGATCTCTCATGCTTCACTTATATTATTTTGAGAGTCAATTAGAACAGCATGGTAATGTGCTTGGGTTATAAAACTAGTCCTAATAGGCATCCAAAAACTTTCATAAAAGTGCATTGAATACTATGAGAAGTTTGATACTTGATGATTGTTTTGAGATATGAGGATGGTGATATTAGAGTCATGCTAGTAGAGTAGTTGTGAGTTTGATAAATACTTGTGTTGAGGTTTGCAAGTCCCGTAGCATGCACGTATGGTAAACGTTGTGTGACAAATTTGAAGCATGAGGTATTTCATTGAGTGTCATCCTTTGTGTGGAGGTCGGGATCGCGCGATGGTTAACTCCTACCAACCCTTCCCCTAGGAGCATGTGTGTAGTACTTTGTTTGGATGACTTGTAGATTTTTGCAACAAGTATGTGAGTTCTTTATGACTAATGTTGAGTCCATGGATTATACGCACTCTCACCCTTCCACCATTGCTAGCCTCTCTTGTACCGCGCAACTTTCGCCGGTACCATACACCCACCATATTCCTTCCTCAAAACAGCCACCATACCTACCTCTCATGGCATTTCCATAGCCATTCCGAGATATATTGACATGCAACTTTCCACCGTTCCGTTTATTATGACACACTTCATCATTGTCATATTGCCATGCATGATCATGTAATTGACATCGTATTCGTGGCTAGGCCACCATGCATAATCTTTCATACATGTCACTCTTGATTCATTCCACATCCCGGTACAAAGCCGGAGGCATTCATATAGAGTCATACTTTGTTCTAGTATCGAGTTGTAATATTGAGTTGTAAATCAATATAAGTGTGATGATCGTCATTATTAGAGCATTGTCCCAAAGAAAAAAAGAAACAAAAAAGGAAGAAAAGCCAAAGAAAAAAAGAAAGGCCCAAAAGAAAAAAAATGAAAAAATGAAAAAAAATAAAAAAAATAAAAAGAAAAGAAAAAAAGGGACAATGCTACTATCTTTTTCCACACTTGTGCTTCAAAGTAGCACCATGATCTTCATGATAGAGAGTCTCTTGTTTAGTCACTTTCATATACTAGTGGGAAATTTTCATTATAGAACTTGGCTTGTATATTCCAACTATGGGCTTCCTCAAATGCCCTAGGTCTTCGTGAGCAAGCAAGTTGGATGCACACCCACTTAGTTTCTTTTGTTGAGCTTTCATACATTTATAGCTCTAGTGCATCCGTTGCATGGCAACCCCTACTCACTCACATTGATATCTATTGATGGGCATCTCCATAGCCCGTTGATATGCCTAGTTGATGTGAGACCATCTTCCTCTTTTGTCTTCTCCACAACCACCAATATTCCACCTATAGTGCTATATCCATGGCTCACGCTCATGTATTGCGTGTAAGTTGAAAAAGTTTGAAAAACTTTAAGTATGAAACAATTGCTTGGCTGAAACCGGGGTTGTGCATGATTTGAGTATTTTGTGTGACGAAGATGGAGCATAGCCAAAGTATATGATTTTGTAGGGATGAAGTTTCTTTGGCCATGTTATTTGGAGAAGACATGATTGCTTTGTTAGTATGCTTGAAGTATTATTATTCTTATGTGAATATAGACTTTTGTCTTGAATCTTTCGGATATGAACATTCATGCCACAATAATAAAAATACATTGAGAATTATGTTGGGTAGCATTCCACATCAAAAATTCTATTTTTATCATTTACCTACTCGAGGACGAGCAGTAATTAAGCTTGGGGATGCTTGATACGTCTCCAATATATCTACAATTTTTTATTGTTCCATGCTATTATATATTATGTTTTGGATGTTTAATGGGCTTTATTATACACTTTTATATTATTTTTGGGACTAACCTACTAACCCAGGGCCCAGTGCAAATTGTTGTTTTTTGCCTATTTCAGTGTTTCACAAAAAAGGCGTATCAAACGGAGTCCAAATGGAATGAAACCTTCGTCAGAGTTATTTTAGGAATGATATCAACACAGAAGACTTGGAGTACACGCCAGGAAGCGAGAGAGGCGGCCACGAGGGCAGGGGCGCGCCAATGCGGGGGGGGGGGGGGGTAGGCGCGCCCCCACCCTCGTGGGCCCCCTGTTGCTCCCCCGACGCCCCTCTTCCTCCTATATATACCTACGTACCCTGAAACTATCGAGGACGACCACGAAACCCTGATTCCACCGCCGTAACCTTCTGTTCCCGTGAGATCCCATCTTGGGGCCTGTTCCGGAGCTCCACCAGAAGAGGCATCGATCACAGAGGGCTTATACATCAACACCATAGCCTCTCCGATGAGTTGTGAGTAGTTTACCACAAACCTTCGAGTCCATAGTTATTAGCTAGATGGCTTATTCTCTCTCTCTGGATCTCAATACCAAGTTCTCCTCGATCTTCGAGGGGATCTATTTTATGTAATCTTTTTGCGGTGTGTTTCTCGAGATCCGATGAATTGTGGGTTTATGATCAAGATTATCTATGAACAATATTGGATTCATTTCTGAAATCTTTTATGTATGGTTTAAATATCCTTGCAAGTCTCTTTGAATTATCGATTTGGTTTGGCCTACTAGATCTATAATTCTTGCAATGGGAGAAGTGCTTGGCTTTGGGTTTAATCTTGTGGTGTCCTTTCCCAGTGAGAGCAGGGGCAGTAAGGCACGTATTTTATTGTTGTCATCGAGGATAAAAAGATGGGGTTTATATCATGTTGCTTGAGTTTATCCCTCTACATCATGTCATCTTGCTTAAGGCGTTACTCTGTTCTTATGAACTTAATATTCTAGATGCATGCTGGATAGCGGTCGATGTGTGGAGTAATAGTAGTAGATGCAGAATTGTTTCGGTCTACTTGTCACGGACGTGATGCCTATATACAATGATCATGCCTAGATATTCTCATAACTATGCGCTTTTCTATCAATTGCTCGACAGTAATTTGTTCACCCACCGTAGAAATCTGCTATCATGAGAGAAGACACTAGTGAAACCTATGGCCCCCGGGTCTATTCTCATCATATTAATCTTCCATCAACTATTTGCTTTACTTGCATTATTTACGTTCAATCTCTATACCAAAAATACCAAAAATATTATCTTATCATATCTATCAGATCTCACTTTTGTAAGTGACCTAGAAGGGATTGACAACCCCTTTTATCGCGTTGGCTGTAAGGTTCTTATTTGTTTGTGCAGGTACGAGTGACTCGCGCGTGGTCTCCTACTGGATTGATACCTTGGTTCTAAAAAACCGATGGAAATAATAACGCTACTATGCTGCATCACCCTTTCCTCTTCGAGGGAATACAACGCAATCTCGAGAAATAGCAGAGCGCTCCACCAAGATGTAGGTGACATGGAAGAGTAACCCATGATCCTAATCGATTGTGCATTTGAATTCAAACACAAATTTTAAATAATGCACAAATTTAGGGGGAGCTCTTTCTTATCACATACTTCTCAAAGCTATGATGTTTTAAAATATTATTATCATTTGTCGAAGCTTTGATCTCTATGTTGTCATCAATTACCAAAAAGGGGGAGATTGAAAGTGCAACTATCCGTCGGTGGTTTTGGCAATTCCTAACAACATATAGCTCATTGAACTAATGCTCTTTCAAGATGCTCATTCCAGAAAGTTCAATGATTGGTAGGGAATGGATTAGGAATGTGGACCCCTCGAAATGCTAAGGACACATATTGGCTCAAGCTCAAGACTATACATTTTTTATTTTAGTGATCCAAGATCACATTGAGTCCATAGGAAAGCCAATACTATTAAAAGGGGATGAGGTGTTGCTTAATGGGTTTCTTGCTCAAAATGCTTAGTGATATGCTCCAAAACCCTCAACCACTTTCTCACATCCACATATGTCCCAAATCAAAAGTCAAACTTGGCCCCACCAAAATGTTCTATCCGGCGCCACCGAGTTCAGTTCACATAGCCACAACCACAAACCCTAATCACTTCGGTGTCACTGATAGGAATCTCGGTCTCACCGAGATGGGATTGCAAACTCTCTATTTCCCTTCGTAATGTTTCAGTCTAACCGAGATGAGCGATCGGTCCCACCAAGTTCGCAGTGCAAACTCTCTGTTTCCCCTTTGTAACGTTTTGGTCCAACCGAAATGAGCGAATCGGTCCCACCGAGTTTGCCTGACCAACTCTTTGGTTAGCTTATTACCAAAATTGGTCCTACTGAGTTTGTGTAATCGGTCTCACCGAGATTACGTTATGCCCTAACCCTAATGAAATCGGTCCTACCGAGTTGATCTTATCGGTCCCATCAATAGGCCTAACGGTCACATTATGAACTAAATCGGTCTGACCGAGTTCACTAATTCGGTCCCACCGAGTTTGGTAAATTGTGTGTAACGGTTAGATTTTGTGTGGATGCTATATATACCCCTCCACCCACTCTTCATTCGTGGAGAAAGCCATCAGAACAAGCCTACACTTCCAACATACATTTTCTGAGAGAGAACCACCTACTCATGTGTTGAGACAAGGATATTCCAATCCTACCATATGAACCTTGATCTCTAGCCTTCCCCAAGTTCCTTTCCACTCAAATCATCTTTCTACCAAATCAAAATCTGTGAGAGCGAGTTAAGTGTTGGGGAGACTATCATTTGAAGCACAAGAGCAATGAGTTCATCATGAACACAGTGTCTATTACATTTTGGAGAGCGGTGTCTCCTAGATTGGTTAGGTGTCACTTGGGAGCCTCCGTCAAAATTGTGGAGTTGAACCAAGGAGTTTGTATGGGCAAGGAGATCACCTACTTCGTGATGATCTACCCTAGTGAGGCAAGTTCTTCGTCGGCGATGTCAATGGTGGGATATACAAGGTTGCTTCTTTGTGGACCCTTCGTGGGTGGAGCCCTCCATGGACTCGCGCAGTCGTTACCCTTCGGGGGTTGAAGTCTCCATCAACGTGGATGTACGATAGCACCACCTATCGGAACCACGCATAAAAAATCTCCGTGTCTACATTGCGTTTGCTCCCTCAAACTCTTCCCTTTACCTTCATATGCTATTGTTTTACATTCCGCTGCTATACTCTTAGAATTGCATGTGTAGGTTGATTGCTTGACTTGTGCTAAGTTGCTAAAATCTGCCAAGAATTAAAATTGGGGAAAGGATAGATTTTTATTTGGTCAAGTAGTCTAATCAACCCCCTCTAGACATACTTTCGATCCTACAGGTAGTTGTAGTCACTAGACACCATGGGCTCAGCATACAATCTGGAACATAACTGTCCAACGATATTGACTACGAATTTTCATATGGGCTTACTACCTTGCGCCTCACAAAGCTGCTTGTTAACAAGGTCAAGCTCTGCATCAGAGCGTTTAAGCTTCCGATCCATCTCCTCCAACACTACAGCATTAGCAACCGCCTCCAAGGACGATGCCTGCAATATCAAGTCAATCATGATGCTTCAACTACTGCCCTGCGGATATTTGATCCTCTACAAGGTTTTCGCAATCCTCAAAGAGTCTCGGGGGATGTTATGCACAAGGTCCGCTCAGACCGTAGCTAAAGGCTAAATCCGTTCTGCGGTAAAAGAGCACTACTTGACTCACCTCAAATCCTGTTAAAAGGCCTTGGAGAACATCTTACAGTCCGGTGTTGACGGACCGAACACGTTGAAAAACCGCACCCATAAGGGCGCGCTGTTCGGCAACGATGACAGGACTGTTCACCAACTCCTCCATCGCATCTGGCGAGCCTACCGACGAATGGTTGTTGGTGTTTGGCGCAGGCGGCGGGACCTGATACATCTCCATCGTATCTATAATTTTAGATTGTTTCATTCCATTATTCTACAACTTTCATATACTTTTGGCAACTTCTTATATTATTTTTGGGACTAACATATTGATCCGGTGCCCAGTGCCAGTTCATGTTTGTTACATGTTTTTTGTTTCACAGAATATCCATACCAAAGAATTCCAAACACGAAAAAAAAACTTACGGAGATTTTTTCTGGAATATATGTGATTTTGGGCAGTTGGAATGAACGCGAGACGATGCCCGAGGGGCCCAGGGCAATCACCGTGTGACTACGATCTACACCAACACCTCTGTCATCTTCCCCAACATCTTCATCACCTTCCCCCATCTATATTCAGTGGTCCACTCTTCCGCAATCCGCTGTACCCTCTCTTTGAACATGGTACTTTATGCTTCATAGTATTATCCAATGATGTGTTTCCATCCTATGATGCTTGAGTAGATTTTTGTTGTCCTTTCGGTGATTGGTGAATTGCTATGATTGGTTTAATTTGCTTGTGGTTATGTTGCTGTCCTTTGGTGCCGATCATATGAGCGCGCGTGTGGATCACACCATAGGGTTAGTTGTATGTTGATAGGACTATGTACTGGAGGGAAAGGGTGACAGCAGCTTCAGCCTAGCATAGAAATTGATGCATACGGGATTGAAGGGGGACCAATATATCTTAATGTTATGGGTTTTACCTAAATGAATGTTAGTCATTGCGGATGATTGCTAATAGTTCCAATCATAAGTGCACCCCACATAAACTTGCCATCGGTCTAGTAACGTAGGCAATAACTCCTACCACCACTTTTCCACACTCACTATACTAACTTAATTGTTTATTTATCTAAACAGCCCCTAGTTTTTATTTATGTGCTCTTTATTACCTTGCAAACCTATCTTACCACACCTACAAAGTACTTCTAGTTTCATACTTGTTCTAGGTAAAGAAAACGTTAAGCGTGCGTAGAGTTGTATCGATGGTTGATAGAACTTGAAGGGAATATAAATTATACCTTTAGCTCCTTGTTGGGTTCGACACTCTTATTTATCGAGAAAGGCTACAACTAAGCCCTTATACTTGTGGGTTATCAAGACCTTTTTCTGGCGCCGTTGCCAGGGAGCAATAGCGTGGGTTGAATATTCTCATGCGTGCTTGTTTGCTTTATCACTTAGTATACTTTATTTGTTGTTCTAAGTTGTTCTCTATCTTTAGTTATGTATATTGAACACGAAATACCAAAAAATAAGGTGTACTTGCTACTTATGGAGATGGGGAACCTCCTAAAACCCTCGATGATCGTTATGTGAAAAATATTAAACACTACTTCGATAATCCTGAGAAAACCCCGTTCAACTTGATAATGGGAGACAGGCTGGATCAACGTGAATACTTTAGGGATTATCGCTTGACTCAAAAATGGAAACTATTATGGAATCAAATTCATATGTTGCATTGGTATGCTCGGAACTTATGCTTGAGATATGATTATACTTGTTGCTCTAGGATGAAGGCTCCACACCTTCCCTTTTCATGTAAATTTAATGATAATGAAACCTTGGCTTCTTATGCTAATGGTATATATGATTACTATGATGTGGAACGAATAGAAGAATTCGTTGCTTGTAAGGGTGCATATGAAATTGAATCTTTGTTTGAAAAGTGTGAAAATTATGATGATGCCGTTTATAGATCTGGAAATTATGCTATACTTAAATATTATTGTGAGAATTATGAATATAATGCCGATAGTAATGATTTGTATTGATAAAGTCTCCCTTGTCCAAGAAGAGACTAATATTTTGCAGGAATCGATGGAAGAAGAAATTTATGACACTATGAGCTCATTAGATGAAAAAGATGACGAGGAGAGCGAAGAACAAAAGGAGGAAGAGCGGATTGATCACCCATACCCACTTTCTAATGATAGTAACTCTTCAACTTATACATTGTTTAATTTCCCTTCGTGCTACTGAAGGATGAATGCTATGATGATTGCTACGATCCCTTGGATTCGTTCGAAATATCCTTTTTTAATGAAATTGATGCTTGCTATGCTTGTGGCCATGTTGCCAATATGAATTATACTTATGGAGATGAACTTGCTATAGTTCCTTATGTTAAGAATGAAATTGTTGCTATTGCACCCACGCATGATAGTCCTATTATCTTTTTGAATTCTCCCAACTACACTATATCGGAGAAGTTTGCGGTTATTAAGGACTATATTGATGGGTTGCGTTCTACTATTGCACATGATGATTTTGATAAATATAATATGCATGTGCTTGATGCTCCTACATGCAATTATTATGAGAGAGGAACTACATCTCCGCCTCTCTATGTTTCCAATACGATAGAATTGCAAGAAACTGCTTATGCTATGTATCGACCTTTACTATGTGTGTATGAATTGTTCTTTTATGACATACCGATACATAGGAAGAGAGTTAGACTATGTTGTTGCATGATATATATTACTTTGTGCTCAATACTAAATTACAAATCATTGTTAATTAAAATTGTCTTTGATATACCTTGGCATCCAGGTGGATCCACTACTTGAGCACTATAAGCCTAGCTTAATGGCTTTAAAGAAAGCGCTGCCAGGGAGACAACCCGGAAGTTTTAGAGAGTCATTTATTTCTGTTGAGTGCTTTTAAAAAGTTTAAACACAAAAAAAGTGAGGAACCTAAAACATTTCAAAAAGAAAAGAGAAAGTAAGAAGGACGAGCACCGTTGGAGTGGGGGGCTCCTTGAACTTTGTTCATGCCCATGGAAACTTTGCAAATCTTGAATTACAGAAACTTTTCAACAAAAATAATTACCCCCTTGTACAAATCCATTGTATTATGAAAATAATGTGCTAAGATTTGCCTTTAGGATGATTTGATTGCTTGTTTGGCATGTGCAGTGGAAAAACAAAAACTTTGGCTGTAGCGCGTAAATTTACATTTTTTACTGGAATGTCAAAAGTTTCTGAAATTTTTACACAGTACCACTATGCAAAAAAAAATCCCTAATTTTTCAGAATTTTTAGAGTTACAGAAGTACGGTGAATGTTCAGATTACTACAGATTGTCGTGTTTTTGACATATTCTGTTTTCTATGCATTGTTCTCTTATTTTCATGAATCTATGGGTAGTATCGGGGGGTATGAACCATGCTGAAGTTGGGCTATAGTAGATATAATGATAATATGAATTTGCGATGAGTTCACAACAGTACCTAAGTGGTGATTTGCTTTATTATACTAACGGATCTCATGAGGGTTTTGTTAAGTTTTGTGTGCTTGAAGTTTTCAAGTTTTGGGTGAGATCACGATGGATGAAGGAATAAGGAGTGGCAGGAGACTAAGCTTGGGGATGCCCCAGGCACCCCAAGGTAATATTCAAGGACTCCCAAGAAACTAAGCTTGGTGATGCCCCGGAAGGCATCCCCTCTTTATTCTAACCACCATCGGTAAATTTACTTGGAGCTATATTTTTATTCGTCACATGATATGTGTAAATCTTGGAGCGTCGGGTGCTTTTTATTTTTCTTTTAATAATGCACCATGCTGGTATGAGATAGTCTTTGGTTGATTTATAGAATGCTATTTTCACTTCACTTACATCTTTTGAGTATAGCTTTATAGAATGCTCCATGTGCTTCACTTATATCATTTGAAGTTTGGATTGCATATTTCTCTTCACATAGAAAATCACCATTTGTAGAATGCTCTTTTGCATCACTTATATTTTTAGAGCGTGGGCATATCTTTTCTAGAAAGAATTAAACTATCATGCTTCACTTATATCTATTTAGAGAGTCATCAGGAATTGGTCATTCACATGGTTAGTTATAAAACCATACATAAAAACTTGTGATCACCGAATATGATATGTTTGACTCCTTGCAATAGTTTTGTGATATAACAATGGTGATATGAGAGTCATGCTAGTGAGTAATTGTGGATTGGTAGAAATACTTGTGTTAAAGTTTGTGATTCCCGTAGCATGCACGTAAGGTGAACCGTTATGTGATGAAGTCGAAGCATGATTTATTTTTTGATTGCCATCCTTTGTGTGGAGGTCGGGATCGCGCAATGGTTAACTCCTACCAACCCTTCCCCTAGGAGCATGCGTATTAGTACTTTGTTTTGATGGCTAATAGACTTTTGCAATAAGTATGTGAGTTCTCTATGACGAATGTTGAGTCCATGGATTATACGCACTCTCACCCTTCCACCTATGCTAGCCTCTTCGGTACCATGCATTTCCCTTTCTCAACTCGAGAGTCGGTGCAAACTTCGCCGGTGCATCCAAATCCCGTGATATGATATGCTCTATCACACATAAGCCTCATTATATCTTCCTCAAAACAGCCACCATATATACCTACCTATTATGGCATTTCCATAGCCATTCTGAGATATACTGCCATGCAACTTCCATCATCATCATATTCATGACTTTATCATTCATTGTCATATTGCTTTGCATGATCGCAAGATAGCTAGCATGCTATTCTCATGGCTTGTCCATTTTTTTATATCTTTGCTACGCTAGATCATTGCACATCCTAGTACACTACCAAAGGCATTCATATAGAGTTATATTTCTCTAGATATCGAGTTGTAAGTAAATAAAAGTGTGATCATCATCATTATTAGATCATTGTCTTGTGTGAGGAAAGGATGATGGAGACTATGATTTCCCCACAAGTCGGGATGAGACTCCAGACTTCAAATAAAAAAAAGAGGCCAAAGAGCCCAATAAAATAAAATAAATAGAGGCCAAAGAGCTCAAAAAGAAAAGAAAAAAGAGAGAGAAAAAAGAGAGAAAAAGAGAGAATGGACAATGTTACTATCCTTTTCCACACTTGTGCTTCAAAGTAGCACCATGTTCTTCATATAGAGAGTCTCTTGAGTTATCACTTTCATATACTAGTGGGAATTTTTCATTATAGAACTTGTCTTGTATATTCTGATGACGGGCTTCCTCAAATGCCCGAGGTCTTCCTGAGCAAGAAAGTTGGACGCACACCCACTTAGTTTTTAGTTTGACCTTTCATACACTTACAACTCTAGTGCAGTCGTTGCATGGCAATCCCTACTCACTTGCATCAATATCGATTGATGGCCATCTCCATAGCCCATTAATTTGGCTAGTTGATGTGAGACTTTCTCCTTTCTTGTTTTCTCCAAATAACCACCTTCTAGTCCACCTATAGTGCTATATCCATGGCTCACGCTCATGTATTGCGTGAAAGTTGAAAAGGTTTGAGAACATTAAAAGTATGAAATAATTGCTTGGCTTGTCATCGGGGTTGTGCATGATGAAATACTTTGTGTGGTGAAGGTGGAGCACAGTCAGACTATATGATTTTGTAGGGATAACTTTCTTTCAGCCATGATATTTTCAGAACACATGATTGCTTTATTAGTATGCTTGAAGTATTCTTGTCTTTATGTCAAATTATAGACTATTTCTTTGAATCACTTGTGTCTTAATATTCATGCCATGATTAGATTGTATGATCAAGATTATGCTAGGTAGCATTCCACATCAAAAACTATCTTTTTTATCATTTACCTACTCGAGGATGAGCAGGAATTAAGCTTGGGGATGCTGATACGTCTCCATCGTATCTATAATTTTTCATTGTTTCAGCCATTATTCTACAACTTTCATACACTTTTGGCAACTTTTTATACTATTTTTTGGTCTAACATATTGATCCAGTGCATAGTGCCAGTTCCTGTTTGTTTTATGTTTTATGTTTCGCAAAATATCGATATACGAAACAAAGTCCAAACGCGATAAAAACTTATGGAGATTTTTTTTGGAATATATGTGATTTTGGGGAATTGGAATCAACGTGAGACGATGCCCGAGGGGCCCACAAGCCTTGGAGGCATGCCCCCTCCCCAGTGCGCGGCCAGGAGGCTTGTGGCCACCCTGTAAGGTGGTTGGTGCCCTTCCTCAACCGCAAGAAAGATAATATCCAGATAAAAATCATGTTAAAATTTCATTCCAATCGGAGTTACGAAACTCCGATAATTTAAGAAACTATGTAAGGCCAGAATATGGGAACGCGGAAACAGAAGGAAACAGATAGAGAGATCCAATCTTGGAGGGGCTCTCACCCCTCTGCTGCCATGGAGGCCATGAACTAGAGGGGAAACCCTCCTCCCATCTAGGGGGGAGGTCAAGGAAGAAGAAGAAGGAGGGGGGCTCTCTCCCCCTCTCTCCCGGGGGCGCTAGAACACCGCCGGGGCAATCATCATGTGACGGCAATCTACACCAGCACCTCCGTCATCATCCCCAACATCTTCATCACCTTACCACATCTATATTCAGCGGTCCACTCTCATGCAACCAGCTGTACCCTCTACTTGAAGATGGTGCTTTATGCTTCATATTATTATCCAATAATGTGTTGCCATGCTATGATGCTTGAGTAGATTTTTGTTGTCCTATCGGTGATCGGTGAATTGTTATGATTGGTTTAATTTTCTTGTGGTTATGTTGCTGTCCTTTGGTGCCCATAAAATGAGCGCGCGTGTGGATCACAGCATAGGGTTAGTTGCATGTTGATAGGACTATGTATTGGAGGGCAAGGGTGACACAACTTCAGCCTAGCATAGAAATTGATGCATACAAGATTCAAGGGGGACCAATATATCTTAATGATATGGTTGGGTTTTACCTTAATGAATGTTAGTCGTTGCGGATGCTTCTAATAGTTCCAATCATAAGTTCATAGAATTTCATGTAAGGAATGACATGCTAGCAGTGGCCTCTCCCACATAAAACTTGCTACCGGTCTAGTAATGTAGTCAATTCCTTAGGGACAATTCTGCAACTCCTACCACCACTTTTCCACACTCGCTATACTAACTTAATTTTTTATTTATCTAAATAGCCCCTAGTTTTTATTTACGTGATGTTTATTATCTTGCAAACCTATCTTACCACACCTACAAAGTACTTCTAGTTTCATACTTGTTCTAGGTAAATGGAACATTAAGCATGTGTAGAGTTGTATCAGTGGTTGATTGAACTTGAAGGGAATATAAATTCTACCTTTAGCTCCTCGTTGGGTTCGAGACTCTTATTTATCGAGAAAGGCTACAACTGATCCCCTATACTTGTGGGCTATCAGGACCCCGGCCCCCCATTAGGCAGAAGGTGGGATAGGCACCTTCGACGGCCTTGGGGGCTCTGGTGCGGCTGGTTGGGAGGGCTCGGATGGTCCAAACTCCCCTCCTGTGTTCATCAGGACGGACGTATCCTCCTGGTCTTTGGTGACCGAGGCATCGTCCTCGGCCATGATCTCATTGATGCCCTCCCCTGTGTTCGGACGGGGAGGGATCCTTCGAGGCAGCACCTCCCCGGGCTCTTCATGGACCGGGGAGGCGCGGCGTGCTACGCAGATCCACTGTCATCTAACTCGATGGGCAGAGAGGTTCCCTCCAAGGTTGGCTCGACAGGGGTGGCCACGCGGTGGGCTATGATGTCATGCGATCAATCTCTACCAATAAAGGACTGATAAAATAAAGTAAGTAAGAAATGTTGAGGTCCGTACCTCGTGGCGGTGGGCTTGACCCTGGGGTCCCACTCCGGAACCTCTTTGGATGCCATGGACTCCTCATCGGAGTCCAAGCTATCGGGAAGGACCAATTTGGGTATGCATTATCTCTTCGGGGCCCGGGGAGGTTGCTCCTCCTCGATGTCTTCGGACGCTGCCCTCTTCTTGGAGCGGGAGGAGGCACTTTCCTCCTCTTCTTCGTCATCTTCCCCATCTTGGGTAGACGGGGCCGCGGGGTCTTCGGCCTTGTTGTCCAGATGGCCTCTTGGACGGAGGCCTTCCCTAGCCTCCGACAGATCTTTCTTCTTTCTCCCTTCTTCTCTGGCGCCTTCTAAGGCGCCACGACCAACAACTCCTCCAGTTGAGCTATCTGAGGCTCTTTGGGCAGCGGCGCCGGACTGTTGATCTTCTTGGCTTTCTCAAGCCAACCCTACATAGGCAACAAAGAGAAGCTTAGAATGAAATTCGTGCAGTACGAGCGGCAATACATGAGACAGGCAAGAGCTCAATTACCTTCTTCGGGGGAGTTTCGGCGTTGAGGCAAATATCTTCTTCCTTGGTCGGCCATTCCTCCTGGGGCTTAAACAACAACTTCCATATCTTGTCCAGGGTGGTACCGAAGAAGTATTGCATGGTGCTCGGGTACTCAGACTTGTAACACCACATCGGAGTAGCCCTCTACTAACAGGGGAGGAGCCGGTGGCCGAGCATTATCTGGACCACGTTGGTCAGCTTGGCGCCGGTCTCCATCACGTTGGAGATGCGTTTTTGGAGCATCTTCACCTCATCGGTGGATCCCCAATTAAGACCTTTCCTGGTCCGCGAGGTCAATCTCATCGGGGTCCAGATCTAAATACGGGAGCCGCTGCCTAGGCCGCCTCTTGTGGTTCCGTGATACAGAACCATTCCTTCTGTCAAACCTTGACGGTCTCGATGAAAATGCCCTCTGGCCACTGGACTCGTGTGAGCTTGCTGACCATCGCGCCAGCACAGTCCGCCTGGGTGCCGCCGACTATCTTTGGCTTGACATTAAAGAACTTCAGCCATAGGCCAAAGTGCAGCCGAACTCGTAGAAGGGCCTCAAAAACAATGATGAAGGCCGAGATGTGGATGAAGGAGTTTGTGGCTAGATCATGAAAATCTAGCCCATAGAAGAACATCAGTCCCTGAACAAAGGGGTGCAGTGGGACGCTGAGCCCCAGATGAACTCGGGGATAAACACCATCGTCTCGCCTGCCTTGGGCATGGGGACGACCTGGCCCTCCTCTGGCGCCCGGTGCACGATGTCAACGGACAGGTAGCCGGCGCGCTTCAGATCTTCAATGTCGTTGTTGGTGATGACGGAAGCCTCCCACTTGCCGTTGGCCCCAGACCTGGCCATGGTCTGAGAGAGGGAGGGCTTGGATAGATTCTTTGTGGAGGAACTAGACTGTGCGCTGGAGCCCCGAAGTTTGGAGAGCAGCGGAGGGAGAAAGAAGAAGGCATGGGCCGATAGCGGCAGTCGTTCCCCTTTTTATAGGTCACTCATATGCCAAGGGTCCCTTTTTCCATGCCACATGCCTCTCCGGTCCGATATACTCGTGATGTTATGCGCGGGTGGGATGATAGAAATCATAGATCATATCCCCTAAAAAGCGGAGCACGATCTCCACCTTGATGAGACATGCCAATGGAGGGGCAGCCTCGAACCGCACATCGAGAATTTGAACCGTTCGGTGTTATGACCGGACGCGGCCCTTCGCCAAAAAGTTGTTAGATAAGGGCATTGTTCATATGGGAGCACCTTGACCTTCAATGCTAAGTAAAGCCAATGCTCCGGATTCTGCACACCACTCAACTCCGAGCATGCACAGGACAGAATGGAGAAATCCCCTCGCAAGCCGAAGACTACGGGATATGCAGATACCGCTCACAAACCCTGGCATTGGAGGCTAGTTCTAGGGCTACTGAGGGAGTCTTGGATTAAGTGGTCCTTAGGCCACCAACCTATTTCTTATCGACCGGACTGATGGGCTACTACAGAGCTGAGATAGGGCATGGACCCGTAACCGGATAGAAGAAATTCGAGCCTTGGTGTACCCTCCAAGTCAAGATTTAGCATGATCTTCCTGTTGGGGAACGTAGTATTTCAAAATTTTCCTACGATCACGCAAGATCTATCTACTAGATGCATAGCAACGAGAGGGGAGAGTGTGTCTACGTACCCTCGTAGACCGGGAGCGGAAACGTCTAGTGACGCGGTTGATGTAGTCGAACTTCTTCGCGATCCAAACGATCAAGCGCCGAACATACGGAGCCTCCGTGTTCAGCACACGTTCAGCTTGATGACGTCCCACGAGCTCTTGATCCAGTAGAACTTCGCGGGAGAGTTTCGTCAGCACGACAGCGTGGTGATGGAGATGATGAAGCTACCGGCAGAGGGCTTCGCCTAAGCCCTGCAATGATATGACCGAGGCGTGTTTCTGTGGAGAGGGGCACCGCACATGGTTGGGAGAGATCAATTGATCAACTTGTGTGTCCATGGGGTGCCTGTTGGGTTATGGGGTATTTTCAAAATTTTCCTACGATCACGCAAGATCTATCTACTAGATGCATAGCAACGAGGGGGAGAGTGTGTCTACGTACCCTCGTAGACCGGGAACGAAAGCGTCAAGTGACGCGGTTGATGTAGTCGAACTTCTTCGCGATCCAACCGATCAAGCACTGAATGTATGGCACCTCCGCGTTCAGCACACGTTCAGCTTGATGACGTCTCACGAGCTCTTGATCCAGTTGAGCTTCATGAGAGAGTTTCGCCAGCACGACGGCGTGGTGAACAGATATGATGTATCTACCGGCGCAGGGCTTCGCCTAAGCACTGCAACGGTATGACCGAGGTGTGTTTCTGTGGAGAGGGGCACCGCACACGACTAAAAAAATTCAACTTGTGTGTCCTAGGGTGCCCCGTGCCCCCGTATATAAAGGAGCAAGGGAAAGGCCGGCCCTAGAGGGGGCGCGCCAAGTGTGGGGAGTCCTACTAGGACTCCCAAGTCCTAGTAGGATTCCCCTTTCCTTTCCGGAGTAGGAGAGAAGGAAAGAGGGGGAGATGGAGAAGGAAAAGGGGGCTGCACCCCTTGTCCAATTCGGACCAGAAGGGGGGCACGCGCCTCCTTCCTTTTGGCCTCTCTCCTCTATTCCCGTAACTCCCCGGTACTCCGAAAATACCCGAATCACTCGGAACCTTTCCGACGTCCGAATATAGTCGTCCAATATATCGATTTTTACGTCTCGACCATTTCGAGACTCCTCGTCATGTCCCCGATCTCATCCGGGACTCCGAACTCCTTCGGTACATCAAAACTCATAAACTCATAATAAATCTGTCATCGAAACCTTAAGCGTGTGGACCCTACGGGTTTGAGAACTATGTAGACATGACCAAGACACGTATCCGGTCAATAACCAATAGCGGAACCTGGATGCTCATATTGGCTCCCACATATTCTACGAAGATCTTTATCGGTCAAACCGCATAACAACATACGTTGTTCCCTTTGTCAACGGTATGTTACTTGCCCGAGATTCGATCGTCGGTATCTCTATACCTAGATCAATCTCATTACCGGCAAGTCTCTTTACTCGTTCCGTAATACATCATCTCGTGACTAACTCATTAGTCTTTTGCTTGCAAGGCTTATTATGATGTGCATTACCGAGAGGGCCCAGAGATACCTCTCTGACACTCGGAGTGACAAATCCTAGTCTTGATCTATGCCAACACCACGAACATTTTCGGAGACACCTGTAGAGCATCTTTATGATCACCCAGTTACGTTGTGACGTTTGATAGCACACAAGGTGTTCCTACGGTATTCGGGAGTTGCATAATCTCATAGTCATAGGAACATGTATAAGTCATGAAGAAAGCAATAGCAGTAAAACTAAACGATCATAGTGCTATGCTAACGGATGGGTCTAGTCAATAACATCATTCTCCTAATGATGTGATCCCGTTGATCAAATGACAACTCATGTCTATGGCTAGGAAACATAGCCATCTTTGATCAATGAGCTAGTCTAGTAGAGGCATACTAGGGACACCCTGTTTTGTCTATGTATTCACACATGTACTAAGTTTCTGGTTAATACAATGCTAGCATGAATAATAAACATTTATCATGATATAAGGAAATAAAAATAACAACTTTATTATTGCCTCTAGGGCATATTTCCTTCAGTCTCCCACTTGCACTAGTGTCAATAAAATAGCTCACATCGCCATGTGATTTAATACCGATAGTTCACATTGTTATGTGAATAACACCCATAGTTCACATCGCCATGTGACCAACACCCAAAGGGTTTACTAGAGTCAATAATCTAGGTCACATCGCTATGTGATTAATACCCAAGAGTAATAAGGTGTGATCATGTTTTGCTTGTGAGAGAAGTTTAGTCAACGGTTCTGTCACATTCAGATCCGTATGTATTTTGCAAATTTCTATGTCTACAATGCTCTGCATGGAGCTACTCTAGCTAATTGCTCCCACTTTCAATACGCATCCAGATTGATACTCAGAGTTATCTGGATTTAGTGTCAAAGCTTGCATCGGCGTAACCCTTTACGACGAACTCTTTATCACCTCCATAATCGAGAAACATTTCCTTAGTCATCCAGTTACTAAGGATAATTTTGACCGCTGTACAGTGATCTACTCCTGGATCACTATTGTACCTCCCTGTCAAACTCATGGCAAGGTACACAACATGTTTGGTACACAGCATAGCACACTTTATAGAACCTATGGCTGAGGCATAGCGAATCACTTTCATTCTCTCTATATTTTTCTGCCGTGGTCTGGCTTTAAGTCTTACTCAACTTCACACCTTACAAGTCAGGCAAGAACTCCTTCTTTGACTGATCCATTTTGAACTACTTCAAAATCTTATCAAGGTATGTACTCATCGAAAGTCTTATCAAGCGTCTTGATCTATCTCTATAGATCTTGATGCCCAATATGTAAGCAGCTTCACCAAGTTCTTTCTTTGAAAAACTCCTTTCAAACACTCCTTTATGCTTTCCAGAAAATTCTACATCTTTTCCGATCGACAATATGTCATTCACATATACTTATCAGAAAGGTTGTAGTGCTCCCACTCACTTTCTTGTAAATACAGGCTTCACCGCAAGTCTGTATAAATCTATAGGCTTTGATCAACTTATCATAGCATATATTCCAACTCCGAGATGCTTGCACCAGTCCATAGATGGATCGCTGGAGCTTGCACATTTTGTTAGCACCTTTAGGATTGACAAAACCTTCTGGTTGCTTCATATACAATTCTTCTTTAATAAATCCATTAAAGAATGTAGTTTTGTTATCCATTTGCCAGATTTCATAAAATGCGGCAATTGCTAACATGATTCGGACAGACTTAAGCATCGCTACGGGTGAGAAAGTCTCATCGTAGTCAACTCCTTGAACTTGTCGAAAACCTTTCGCAACAAGTCTAGCTTTGTAAACAGTAACATTACCGTCAGCGTTAGTCTTCCTCTTGAAGATCCATTTATTTTCGATGGCTTGCCGATCATCGGGCAAGTCGACCAAAGTCCACACTTTGTTCTCATACATGGATCCCATCTCAGATTTCATGGCCTCAAGCCATTTTGCGGAATCTGGGATCATCATCGCTTCCTCATAGTTCGTAGGTTCATCATGGTCTAGTAACATGACTTCCTGAACCGGGTTGCCGTACCACTCTGATGCGGAGCGAACTCTGGTTGATCTACGAAGTTCAGCAGAAACTTGATCTGAAGTTTCATGATCATCATCATTAGCTTCCTCACTAATTGGTGTAGGAATCATTGGAACTAGTTTCTGTGATGTTCCACTTTCCAATTCGGGAGAAGGTACAATTACCTCATCAAGTTCTACTTTCCTCCCACTCACTTCTTTCGAGAGAAACTCCTTCTCTAGAAAGGATCCACTCTTAGCAACAAAGACCTTGCCTTCGAATCTGTGATAGAAGGTGTACCCAACAGTTTCTTTTGGGTATCCTATGAAGATTTACTTCTCCGATTTGGGTTCGAGCTTATCATGTTGAAACTTTTTCACATAAGCATCGCAGTCCCAAACTTAAAGAAATGACAGCTTAGGTTTCTCGTCAAACCACAGTTCATACAGTGTCATCTCCATGGATTTAGATGGTGCCCTATTTAACGTGAATGTAGCTGTCTCTAATGCATAACCCCAAAAGCGATAGTGGTAGATCGGTAAGAGACATCATCGATCGTACCATATCTAATAAAGTATGGTTATGACGTTCGGACACACCATTACATTTTGGTGTTCCAGGTGGCGTGAGTAGTGAAACTATTTCACATTGTTTTTACTGAAGGCCAAACTCGCTAACTCAAATATTTTACCTCTACGATCATATCGTAGAAACTCTTATTTTCTTGTTACGATGATTCTCCACTTCACTCTGAAATTCTTTGAACTTTTCAAATGTTTCAGCCTTGTGCTTCATTAAGTAGATATACCCATATCTGCTCAAATCATCAGTGAAGGTCAGAAAATAACGATACCCGCCGCGAGATTCAACACTCATTGGTCCACATACATCTGTATGTATGATCTCCAACAAATCTGTTGCTCGCTCCATTGTTCCGAAGAACGGAGTTTTAGTCATCTTGCCCATGAGGCATGGTTCGCAAGCACCAAGTGATTCATAATCAAGTGATTCCAAAAGTCCATCACTATGGAGTTTCTTCATGCGCTTTACACCATTATAACCTAAACGGCAGTGCCACAAATAAGTTGCACTATCATTATTAACCTTGCATCTTTTGGCTTCAATATTATGAATATGTGTATCACCACGATCGAGATCCAACAAACTATTTTCATTGGGTGTATGACCATCGAAGGTTTTATTCATGTAAACAGAATAACAATTATTCTACGACTTTAAATCAATAACTGTATTGCAACAAATATGATCTAATCATATTCATGCTCAACGCAAATGCCAAATAACATTTATTTAGGTTTTACACTAATCCCGAAATTATAGGGAGTGTGCGATGATGATCATATCAATCTTGGAACCACTTCCAACACACATCGTCACTTCACCTTTAACTAGTCTCTGTTCATTCTGCAATTCTCGTTTCGAGTTACTAATTTTAGCAACTGAACCGGTATCAAATACCCAGGGGTTGCTATGAACACTAGTAAAGTATACATCAATAATCTGTATATCAAAATATACCTTTGTTCACTTTGCCATCCTTCTTATCCACCAAGTATCTAGGGCAGTTCCACTTCCAGTGACCATTTCCTTTGCAGTAGAAGCACTTAGTTTCAGGCTTGATTTTAGCTTTGGGTTTCTTCACTAGAGTGACAACTTACTTGTCATTCTTCTTGAAGTTCCCCTTCTATCCCTTTGCCCTTTACTTGAAACAAGTGGTCTTGTTAACCATCAACACTTGATGCTTTTTCATGATTTCTACCTTCGCCGACTTCAGCATCGCGAAGAGCTCGAGAATTCCTTTCGTCATCCCTTGCGTATTATAGTTCATCACGAATTTCTACTAACTTGGTGATAGTGACTAGAGAACTTTGTCAATTACTATCTTATCTGGAAGATTAACTCCCACTTGATTCAAGTAATTGTAGTACCCAGACAATCTGAGCACATGCTCACTGGTTGAGCTATTATCCTCCATCTTGTAGGCAAAGTACTGTCAGAAGTCTTATACCTCTCGACACGGGCATGAGTATGAAATACTAATTTCAACTCTAGGAACATTTTATATGCTCCGTGGCGTTCAAAACGTTTTTGAAGTCCCGGTTCTAAGCCGTAAAGCATGGTGCACTTAAACTATCAAGTAGTCATCATACCGAGATTTTGTCAAAACGTTCATAACGTCTACATCTGCTCCTGTGATAGGTCTGTCACCTAGCGGTGCATCAAGGACATAATGCTCTGTGCAGCAATGAGGATAATCCACAGATCACGAAACAATTCCGCATCATTGCTACTAACATCTTTCAACTTAGTTTTCTCTAGGAACATATAAAAAATAAACGGGGAGCAACATCGTGAGCTATTGATCTACAACATAGATATGCTAATACTACGAGGACTAAGTTCATGATAAATTAAAGTTCAATTTAATCATATTACTTAAGAACTCCCACTTAGATAGACATCCCTCTAGTCATCTAAATGATCACGTGATCCAAATCAACTAAACCATGTCCGATCATCACGTGAGATGGAGTAGTTTCGATGGTGAACATCTTATGTTGATCATATCTACTATATGATTCACGCTCGACCTTTCGGTCTCCAGTGTTTCGAGGCCATATCTGCATATGCTAGGCTCGTCAAGTTTAACCCGAGTATTCTACGTGTGCAAAACTGTCTTACACCCGTTGTATTTGAACGTAGAGCTTATCACACCCGATCATCACGTGGTGTCTCGGCACGAAGAACTTTCGCAACGGTGCATACTCAGGGAGAACACTTGTACCTTGAAATTTTGTAAGGGCTCATCTTATAATGCTACCGTCGTTCTAAGCAAAATAAGAAGCATAATAAGATAAACATCACATGCAAATCAAAATATGTGACATGATATGGCCATCATCATCTTGTGCTTTTGATCTCCATCTCCAAAGCACCGTCATGATCACCTTTGTCACCGGCGCGACACCTTGATCTCCATCGTAGCATCGTTGTCGTCTCGCCAACTATTGCTTCTAGGACTATCGCTACTGCTTAGTGATAAAGTAAAGCAATTACATGGCGATTGCATTTCATACAATAAAGCGACAACCATATGGCTCCTGCCAGTTGCCGATAACTTTACAAAACATGATCATCTCATACAAAACCGTATAACTCATCATGTCTTGACCATATCACATCACAACATGCCCTGCAAAAACAAGTTAGACGTCCTCTACTTTGTTGTTGCAAGTTTTACGTGGCTGCTACGGGCTTTAGCAAGAACCGTTCTTACCTACGCATACAAAACCACAACGATGTTTCGTCAAGTATGTGCTGTTTTAACCTTCACAAGGACCGGGCGTAGGCACACTTGATTCAGCTAAAGTGAGAGAGACAGACACCCGCCAGTCACCTTTAAGCAACGAGTGCTCATAACGATGAAACCAGTCTCGCGTAAGCGTACGCGTAATGTCGGTCCGGGCCGCTTCATCTCACAATACCGCCGAAGCAAAGTATGACATGCTGGTAAGCAGTATGACTAGTATCGCCCACAACTCATTGTGTTCTACTCGTGCATATCATCTACGCATAGACCTAGATCATGATGCCACTGTTGGGTTATGGGGCATTTTCAAAATTTTCCTACGATAGCGCAAGATCTATCTACTAGATGCATAGCAACGTGGGGGAGAGTGTGTCTACGTACCCTCGTAGACCGGGAGCGGAAGCGTCAAGTGACGCGGTTGATGTAGTCGAACTTCTTCGCGATCCAACCGATCAAGCACCGAACGTACGGCACCTCCGCGTTCAGCACACGTTCAGCTTGATGACGTCCCACGAGCTCTTGATCCAGTTGAGCTTCACGGGAGAGTTTCGCCAGCACGACGGCGTAGTGACAGATATGATGTATCTACCGGCGCAGGGCTTCGCCTAAGCACTGCAACGGTATGACCGAGGTGTGTTTCTGTGGATAGGGGCACCGCACACGGCTAAAACAATTCAACTTGTGTGTCCTAGGGTGCCCCCTGCCCCCGTATATAAAGGAGCAAGGGAGAGGCCGGCCCTAGAGGGGGCGCGCTAAGTGTGGGGAGTCCTACTAGGACTCCCAAGTCCTAGTAGGATTCCCCTATCCTTTCCGGAGTAGGAGAGAAGGAAAGAGGGGGAGAGGGAGAAGGAAAAGGGGGCTGCACCCCTTGTCCAATTCGGACCATAAGGGGGGCACACGCCTCCTTCCTTTTGGCCTCTCTCCTCTATTCCCGTAACTCCCCGGTACTCCGAAAATACCCGAATCACTCGGAACCTTTCCGATGTCCGAATATAGTCGTCCAATATATCGATTTTTACGTCTCGACCATTTCGAGACTCCTCGTCATGTCCCCGATCTCATCCGGGACTCCGAACTCCTTCGGTACATCAAAACTCATAAACTCATAATAAATCTGTCATCGAAACCTTAAGCGTGCGGACCCTACGGGTTCGAGAACTATGTAGACATGACTGAGACACGTCTCCGGTCAATAACCAATAGCGGAACCTGGATGCTCATATTGGCTCCCATATATTCTACGAAGATCTTTATCGGTCAAACCGCATAACAACATACGTTGTTCCCTTTGTCATCGGTATGTTACTTGCCCGAGATTCGATCGTCGGTATCTCTATACCTAGTTCAATCTCGTTACCGGCAAGTCTCTTTACTCGTTCCGTAATACATCATCTCGTGACTAACTCATTAGTCTTTTGCTTGCAAGGCTTATTATGATGTGCATTACCGAGAGGGCCCAGAGATACCTCTCCGACACTCGGAGTGACAAATCCTAGTCTTGATCTATGCCAACACCACGAACATTTTCGGAGACACCTGTAGAGCATCTTTATGATCACTCAGTTACGTTGTGACGTTTGATAGCACACAAGGTGTTCCTACGGTATTCGGGAGTTGCATAATCTCATAGTCATAGGAACATGTATAAGTCATGAAGAAAGCAATAGCAGTAAAACTAAACGATCATAGTGCTATGCCAACGGATGGGTCTAGTCCATCACATCATTCTCCTAATGATGTGATCCCGTTGATCAAATGACAACTCATGTCTATGGCTAGGAAACATAGCCATCTTTGATCAATGAGCTAGTCTAGTAGAGGCATACTAGGGACACTCTGTTTTGTGTATGTATTCACACATGTACTAATTTTCCGGTTAATACAATTCTAGCATGAATAATAAACATTTATCATGATATAAGGAAATAAAAATAACAACTTTATTATTACCTCTAGGGCATATTTCCTTCAGTGCCCCCTCCCCACGTATATAAAGGAGTGGAGGAGTGTGACGCCCCAAGACAGACGCTCTGGAAGACTTCCATATGTTCCGGGTTTCACCTTGTGTTTCATTTGTGCTTGCTTTATTTATTTTGCATTGCATCATGTCATCATGCCATCATGTCATTAATCTTTCCAACTTAATTAAATAAATTATGTAGATCTTCGATCCATTTAAATCGAGGGAAGGATGACTTCTCTTTATAACATATACTCCCAATATTTTTGGGAGCTATAATAAAATATCCCATTAGTTTGGGATCACCGAAACACACTTGCAAATATTCCCAATCCTCTTTTGCTTCAAGTTTCCCCTCCAAACCTTGTCTTCTGAAACCTAGTCCTAGTTCAAACTATTTGAATTTAATTCAAATGAGTTTGAATTTAATCTTGCAATCTTGCCACTTCTGTTTATCTTGGATAGGGCTCATTTTTATGAGTCCGGGAAAATTACCCGATCGCGAAAAATCTTTCCCTAAGCCTCTCTTTCTTTTCATCTTTATTTTTCTTTTCTGTTAAAGACAATTAGAAGGAGAGGCAGGCAGCCGCAGCCAGGCCAAGAGGCCCAACCAGCGGCCTGACCCAGCCAGGCCCAACCTCCTCCCTGGCCCATCCTTTTCCTCTGAGGCCCAGCCAGCCGTAGCCCATTTAACCCCCCTAACCCTAGCCCGACCAATCCCTCCCCATCGCTCGTGCACCTGTGCCACCATCTCCTTTTTCCTCTCGATCCCGCCTCCCTCTCTCTCCCTCGTACGCTGCAGCGCCCCACGCCCGATCTCCTCCCCTGTCTCATTCCTCCACCGCGGGCCGGAGCTCGCCGGAGACAGCATCCCCCCGCCTCCTACCCGTTCTCCGCCACCTCACCAACTCTCCTTCCCGCCGGCCCTACTTCACCTCCCGCAGGACCAGGCCGCCTCGTCCCCCTCCATCCTCGTCATCACGCCGCCGGCCCTCAAGCCGCCGTCGCCGCCAAGTCCTTCCCGCCGCCGCGCCGGCCTCTTCCTCGTCTCTGGCCTCGCCAAGCGCCGGCAACCAAGGCCTCGAGCACGCCCGCGACCTCCTTCCTCTGCGCTAGGCGCCTCGCACCCAGCCGGCCGCAGCTCCCCCGACGCAAAGTCGCACTCCACCCGGCCGGATCCCGCTGCACCGCGCGCCTCCTCGCCCTCGTGCCTCCCCGCAGCCAACCGCGAGGAGCTCCGTGAACCACGCTCGATCCCGCGCGCCCTCCTGCTGGCTTCATCGCTGCTGTGCGGTGGCTGTGATGCAGCTTAGTGCGCCGCCGCACCTCGGGTCAGCCACTTCATCCTCGCCATCGGAACCGGCCTGCTGGCTCGCCTCCTCGCTGTACATCATCGTCCCGGTGCTTCTCTCGCTTCCTGCACGTGGCCCTGCCGCCCGAGCTCCTTTTGCCTTTTGGGACTGTCGTGCTGCTGCTGGTGCTCGGAATGGCTACACTGTCAAGAAGTTACACGGCTTCAACCCGAGGAGTTACACGGCTATGTCTCCGAACGGCTACACTGTCAAGTACACCGTCGCCAAGTTCCTCTCTGTCAAGTGCACAGGACCTCGAGTATGACTACATGGCGACACGCCAAGTTCATCTTCCGCGGTCTTCAGAATCGCCAAGTACCACGACACGACGGCATGAACATCTAAAAAACGAGTACCGCTACGCCCGAACGACTACGGAACGAAACGACAAGTTCCTCTACAACATGTGTACCACTACCGTCGACCTCGGAGACCCGTGGAAGTCAAGTTCCTCTACCGATGACCTGAACGAACTTGAACCGTGTACGACTACCATCACAAGAACGCCCACTTCCACTACTTCCCCTCGATGACTTGAACCACCCTGTAACGCACACTTCAAAGGTATAACCCCGAGACGACGCCTGTGGACGAACGATGTGTGTTGTATGAGAAGCATCCCTTGTTTGCATCGTGTCCATTGTGCCCTCTTTTGCCATCTTCACATGGGAACCCGGCAACCGGGAGCACCCCATCGTCTTTGCACGACACGCTCACGTCGACCCTTTCTTTTGCACCGGTCTCTCAACGAGTTACCGGAACCGAGATGTTGGGTGGCATCATTTTGGATTCGTCGCCATGGCACCTTCTCTTTCCACCACGGTGACAAATGCTCCATATCTTGCTCATGTCAACTTTTAGCAAAAAATGCATAAAACTTGAAAATGTCATCCGCATCATGATAACAACATTAAAATGTTTAAATTGTTGTTTGCTTAAAATTGCTAAACATGCACATGGGGATTTTCCGGAATTGTTGTTGTTATTTCCGGCCTCATTTAAAATGACTAGATAGTGGAGTTTGTTTAAGCTTCACCTCTTGCCATGTTAACAACAATTAACCTTGTCCTGTAAATAAACGAGAGTCAACTAAATAAATATAATGTGCTATTTTGTCAATATGCAACTCGTTGCATATTGAGCTCCACTTAAATTGTAGTGTTGTTTGTGCATTTTGCCATGCCATGCATAATTAAACCGGACATGCATCATACTTGGTTGTGCATCATACCATGTTTGAGCTTGTTTGTTTATCGTGTGGTTTGCTTCTTTCCGGTATGCTTCTCTCCTTAGCTTCGGTTTCGTTCTGGAGTTGTGAGGAGTTGTTTGACTACTTCATGGTCTCGTTCTTCTTCCTTCTGGAATCCCAGGCAAGATGACCATTCCCCGATATCACCTCTATCTTTGCCTATGCTAGTTGTCTCACTCTTTAGATATGCCTCGATACCTATTCCTGTTTGTCAGCCTCCTATTGGTTCCATGACACCTCTAACCTTTGAAACCTTCCCAGCAAACCGTTGTTTGGCTATGTTACCCGCTCGCTCAGCCCCTCTTATAGCGTTGTTAGTTGCAGCTGAAGATGAAGATTGCTCCATGTTGGAACTTGTTGTTTGAATATCACAATATCTCTTAAATATATTAACACACCTATATACTTGACAATGGGTGGAAGGCTTGGCGTTTTGCTCGGTGTTTTGTTCCACTCATGCCACCTTAGGACCCGATAAACCGGTGTTATGTTCCTTGATTTTGCGTTCCTAACATGGTTGGGGTTTATGGGCCCCCCTTGATAATTCGCACTGCTTAAAGCTTTTCCAGTAAGGCCCAACTTTGGTTCTACATTTGCCTAACAACTAAAACTTGCCGAGGGAGTAATTAACCTGAGGATTTATTAATCAACCCCCGGGCCAGTGCTTGTTTTGAGTGTTTGTCCAACCTAGAGCAACTTGTGGTACCGCCCCTTGGCAACTTGGGGTATTTTGGATGCTGTAACCATAGCTCATCCGGTCGTGGCCTGGGACGAGATACGCGCGGCTACTATCAGGGTGTCGGCACGCCGGGAGGTCTTGCTGGATTAGTTTTACCTTTGTCGAAATATCTTGAGCACGGGATTCCGAGGATACTCGGGTCTTCCCACTTTGGAGTTGTGACTCCGCAGATCGTGAGCTTGTGATGGGCTAAGTTGGGACACCCCTGCAGGGTTTTAAACTTTCGAAAGCCGTGCCTGCGGTTATGTGGCAGATGGGAATTTGTTAATATCCGGTTGTAGATAACCTAACACCATATCCTTAAGAATACACTACTTGTGTGAGTAACCGTGCTGGTCTCTTTCCGAGGGCTTCGGGAAGTGAACACGGTGGGGTTATGTTTGATCGTGAGTAGCTAGGATCACTTCTTGATCAACTTGACGATCGTAGTCACTTGTTCTCTTCTCGCTCTAAACTCGTAAGCTAGATGCTTAGTGCTTGCCGCAAACACTTTATTACCCCCCTCACACCTAAAGGCTTTGTTAGGTTTGATACCCGGGAACGGGATTGCTGAGTCCTTTGTGGCTCAAAGATTCAACACCCACCAGATGTGGGCACAACTGAGTACAACGGAGGAGTTGGACAAGAACTTCACTGGGGAGTTCGATGAAGAGTTTGGGTGTATGTATGCGACGTTTTTGACGATCAGTAGTGGTTCCTACTAGTGCGATCAGGCCTTGTGGTTGTGGTTTCTTTTCTCGTTTGGTTTTTCGTCCGTAGTCGGACCTTGTGTTATTTGGATGATGTATGTTATTGTATTCATTGTGTGACATGGCGAGTGTAAGCCAACTATCTTTCAACTTCATCCCTGAATTTTACACGAGAGGTGCAAAGATACCATACTTGAGATCATTCTCGAAGGCGCTTATGTCTTTAAGTCCTGCCTCGACACATAGGAGACTTAGTCACATACTGGGCATTACAAGTTGGTATTAGAGCCTTCTTCGACCTAGGAGCCCCCTGATTGATCGAACCGCTCACGGTGGAGTCTAGGCACACCCACAAAAATGTTTTGAGTCCTATATATATATCGGAGAGTAGGATTTCTATTTACTCCTCATCCCCTTCATCGCTCTGGTGAGGACTCCTGACGTTGTTTTCCACTATTCTCAAAATTTCACCAATTTTTTTAGGATCAAGCGGGTATTGTTTTGATTGTTCCGATATCTTTGTGACGAGAACATTGTTCTCGATGCCTCCTGTCATTTAGGGGTTGTGGCAGTGTCCCGGGGAGTTGAGCTCCGAGTTGTTGTCGTCATAAATGTATCATTGCAGTTCTAGAATACCAGAGGCGGCCGACATCGAAAACTCTTCTATGCGGTTAGTGGTGAGATAACCCCGACGTCACCCAGTACTGGTGGAATAGTTCGGGAGTATTGCCACCGCTAGTATAGCAGATGCGTTTCGAAGGTCCGAGGTAAACAGTATTCAAAGATGACTGGTTATGTGTTGACGGATGGATACAGCTGGATGTAGGTTTAGAGTTGAGTGTGCGGTGCTTCCCCTGTATCCCCAACACCAGATTGCATAACCGGAAAGCTTCGGGAATTAATAGGTGGGTTTCAAGTAGATCTTAGGTAATCTTCCAACATGTGCATGATATGAGGTTTGGGGTTCAACATCTAGTGAAGAGGTTTCATGGGCGCTGTTCCAATTGGGAGTTGCATCTTAAAGGATCCTTGGCTATGCTGATCTAGGGATTGCAAGGCCCTTTGTAACACGTGCCATGGGGCATTCAGCACGAACATCTGGGACGAAACCTCTATTATGTATTTGTTCCATCTGTACCTTGTTGTTTTATTCTATCATTTTGTTCTCCCAAGTGGCTTCTCGACAAGTTGATGTACCATTAAGCTATGGAATTCATTCGTTCAATTCTCTGTTCGAATGATATTGTGAAGATTATGTTGCAACATATCTATCCTTTGTTTTTGTTTTGATTGTGGTATCCGAGTTGCTTCGATGTCAAATGTTGATTCCATACCTTTCCTAATCGATGTTCTCATATTCCTATAGGAGTGCTAATCCTTCTTAATCATCGAGATTGTCATGTAAATTCTTTTCAACCGGCGTGCTTCTCTTCTAGTTAACCCAATCCTTTTTATATGTGCAAGACCAATCCTTGGTTTTTCTCAATGGTGTTCGGTTCATTCGTCCCAAGTTGCCTTTGTTTTCCCCACCCTCCCACCCCTTTTCTTTATGGAGCCAGAGTCTTTAATCAAATGTCCTTATATTCTTGTGATGCCTCTTCATCAATCTTCTTTAATGTTTCATCCGGTGTTTTCTCGTGAAGATGCTCAGGAAGATTCAAGTTCATCATTCTTAATTCTAATATTCTTCTCCGGTGACTAAATCCAATCTTCCGTATTGATCATATCTGTGCCTCTAGTTTCAAATGTTTTCCAATGTTGGAATTTCTTATCCAAAGTCTCTCTTATTATTCAACTCCCTCTAATTCTTCTCCGCAGTGCTGAAGATATCTCAGAAGATTCGCGTTTCCGTTCTTAATCCGTTCAAGCTATTTCGAGGTTGTTAGCTCGTTCAAGTCATTTAATTCAACCGGTGCAATATCTCTTAAACAATCTTTTTCAACGGTGATTTCTTTTGAGTGGGCCCTAACCCACAGGTCTTTTCCCAGGATCTTACCAGACTCTTCTATTTTTCCGGAGTTATTCTCAAATTCTTTTCAAGTTTGACATAAGAATGGATCTCTCATCGGTCAAATGTATCCTCCAAGATCGCTTTTAAATTATTTTCATCATTTGTTCAACCTTTTAATTCTTCATTCTGGAGTGCCTCCACAATTCATGGTGGTGTATCTCATCGTCTTCTCAGATTTTGAAGACTCGAAGAAGAGTTCCTCTTGAATCCTTATATGTTCTTCCAAGATTCGTGGTTCATGCTTCGTGTCATCCTCATTATTGTTCCGATTGTGAGGAATTCCTTTTTATGCTCATCCGAGGCATTTCACGAATTCTTTCCATTGTGATCTTCCAAAGGCCATCATTTCAGAAGATTTCTTCGTTCTCAGTTTGCAACTTCGTCCTCCAACTATTCTTAATTGATGCCTCTTCGTTCGTCTCCATATTCTTACGCTGGTTCATTCAAGATTACTCTTCCGTTGTTATCGTATTAATTCATTTGCTCTTTTCATAATCCTACCGGTGAGTCGTTCAAGACTTTTCTAAAGTTTGGCTATATCTCTCTCAAATCCTTTTCAAGAAGAATAAGTAGTATGCCAAATCCGTTGCTTGTCGTCAATTTAAATTGATGAAGGATATGCATAACATAATTCTTATTATTATTTCATCCAAGTGGATTAATCCCTTCGTTTAGAGTTTATTCATGAGGAATAAATTCTTGGTTTCAAGTTGTTCGTCTTGTCTCCGAGAGTTCCAAGCTATATCAATTATCTCGTCGCGAAGCTCCTTCTAAATCATTGCAAGGCTTCAATCTTATTCTTTTCATCCTTCTCTTCTCATCAATTCATTACCGGAGTTCTTCTTGGTGGTTCATCATGATTTAATTCATCCTTGACGTGTTCTTCAAGATTCTTGTGCGATGAGTTCAAGTATTCATCTCCTTGCTCTTCAAAGTGCAATTCTTTCTACCTTATCTTTTGAGGTGGCGTTATGTCACTCTTGAGAATTTCCTTAATGTTTCATGATTGACAAGTTATCAATAATGAGATATTTAATCCCGTCAATTTCTTCGTTGGAGTTATCTTGGGTTGTATTTAACCTAAAAGCTTTCCCTAAGGATTGTTGCTATTGTGGTGCTTATAAATGACCCAAATTCTTCATTTATCCTCTCAGTGAAAGAAGTTTTTCATCTCTTCCTTGATTTCAATCCAATCATTTGTTTTCCATTAGTGGCTGGGTGTTACCTCATAACTTGAGATGTTTTCCAAAAGCCCACATCAAGCTTATTCTTCTCGTTGTTGAATTTCCAACAACTTTGTCCAATCCATCCTTGCAAGGATGCTCTTTCAAATTCATTTGTGGGAGAAGTTGTCATTTTCTTCTCCGCTCTTTGCTTTCCAACGATCTAGCATCTATTCTTTCGTTCCAGAGGCTTTGTGATGTTGCTCTCTCCAAACCATCATCTCGTTTTATCGAGATCATGTTCTTTCCTTTGCTTATCCATTTAACCGAAGTGTTGTATCCTCCATTCAAGTTCTATCATCTTTTCTAGTTTTTCCTCTCTTTTCAACCGGAGTGATGTCTGGAGCCTTTCTTACTCCTTGTACAATTCGTTCAATTGTTTCGGAGGCAGTGTGTTGTTGATTTCTTCAAGTATCGTCCCAAATGGGCAAGTTCATGTTCAATTCCTTCCATTTTCAGTCGGAATGTTGTCCAAATTATTTCGTTCTTAGTCCTTCTCCATCTTGTTTTAACTGGAGTGGTTTTGAAATTCTTTCGTCATCCCTGAGCTCTCCGTTCATGTCCTTGCAACCTTCAAATTCTCGTGGTGTCCCCTGTTCCTCCTTTTTACCGGAGTGCTCTTAACTTCGTTCATCTCTGTTGTATTCTTTATTTCAAGATTGTTCAACCTCTCAAGGTTCGTGGTTTCACTCGTTTGTCGAAGAAGCAACTTTGTATTACCTCTTCCTTTATCCTCTTATATCCGGTGCCATCTCTAGGATCTCGGGTCGAGATCCTCTGTTAGTGTGGGAGAGTTGTGACGCCCCAAGACCGACACTCCAGAAGACTTCCATATGTTCCGGGTTTCACATTGTGTTTCATTTGTGCTTGCTTTATTTATTTTGCATTGCATCATGTCATCATGCTATCATGTCATTAATCTTTCCAACTTAACTAAATAAATTATGTGGATCTTCGATCCATTTAAATAGAGGGAAGGATGACTTCTCTTTATAACATACACTCCCAATATTTTAGGGAGCTATAATAAAATATCCCATTAGTTTGGGATCACCGAAACACACTTGCAAATATTCCCATGCCTCTTTTGCTTCAAGTTTCCCCTCCAAACCTTGTCTTTAGTTCTTTCTCCTTTTATCGAGGTTCCTCCAAAAATCCGAGCATTTTTGGACACTTCTGAAACCTAGTCCTAGTTCAAACTATTTGAATTTAATTCAAATGAGTTTGAATTTAATCTTGCAATCTTGCCACTTCTGTTTATCCAGGATAGGGCTCATTTTTATGAGTCTGGGAAAATTACCCACTTGCGAAAATTCTTTCCCTAAGCCTCTCATTCTTTTCATCTTTCTTTTTCTTTTCTGTTAAAGAAAATTAGAAGGAGAGGCAAACAGCCGCAGCCAGGCCAAGAGGCCCAACTGGCGGCCTAACCCAGCCAGGCCCAACCTCCTCCCTGGCCCATCCTTTTCCTCTAAGGCCCAGCCAGCCGTAGCCCACTTAACCCCCCTAACCCTAGCCCGACCGAACCCTCCCCATCACTCGTGCACCCGCGCCGCCATCTCCTTTTTCCTCTCGATCCGGCCTCCCTCTCTCTCCCTCGTACGCTGCAGCGCCCCACGCTCGATCTCCTCCCCAGTCTCCTTCCTCCGCCGCGGGCCGAAGCTCGCCGGAGCCAACAACCCGCCGCCTCCTACCCGTGCTCCGCCACCTCGCCAACTCTCCTTCCTGTCGGCCCTACTTCACCTCCCGCAGGACCAGGCCGCCTCGTCCCCCTCCATCCTCGTCATCGCGCTGCCGGCCCTCAAGCCGACGTGGCCACCAAGTCCTTCCCGCCGCCGCGCCGACCTATTCCTCGTCTCTGGCCTCGCCAAGCGCCGGCGAACAATGCCCCGAGCGCGCCCGCGACCTCCTTCCTCCGCGCTGGGCGCCCCGCACCCCGTCGTCCGCAGCTCCCCCGACGAGCAGCCGCACTCCACCCGGCCGCATCTCGCCGACCCGCGCGCCTCCTCGCCCTCGTGCCTCCCCGCAGCCAGCCGCGAGGAGCTCCGTGCACCACGCCCGATCCCGCGTGCCCTCCTGCTGGCTTCGTCGCTGTTGTGCGGTGGCTGTGACGCAGCTTAGTGCGCCGCCGCACCTCGGGTCAGCCACATCCTCGCCACCGGAACCGGCCTGCTGGCTCACCTCCTCGCCGTACATCGTCGTCCCGGTGCTTCTCTCGCTTCCTGCACGTGGCCTTGCCGCCCGAGCTCATGTTTCCTTTTGGGACAGTCGTGCTGCTGCTGGTGCTCACAACGGATACACTATCAAGGAGTTACACGGCTTCAACCCGAGGAGTTACACGGCTATGTCTCCGAGCGGCTACATTGTCAAGTACACCATCGCCAAGTTCCTCTCTGTCAAGTGCACAGGACCTCGAGTACGACTACACGGCGACACGCCAAGTTCATCTACCGCGGTCTTCGGAATAGCCAAGTACCACGACACGACGGCATGAACATCTACAAAACGAGTACCGCTACGCCCGAACGACTACGGACTGAAACGACAAGTTCCTCTACAACATGTGTACCACTACCGCCGACCTCGGAAACTCGTGGACGTCAAGTTCCTCTACCGATGACCTGAACGAACTCGAACTGTGTACGACTACCATCGTGAGAACGCCTACTTCCACTACTTCCCCTCGATGACTTGAACCACCCCGAAACCCACGCTTCAAAGGTATAACCCCGAGACAACGCCTGTGAACGAACGAAGTAACGACCACCGACGGGTGTGTCCGTGGCGTTACAAGTTGGTATCAGAGCCGACCCTTGCGGTTACACGGATGTTTGCGGACAGGTGCTCGGTCATGTTATTCATGACGTTTGTGACCCGTCGTGGCACATGGCATGGCACATGTATCGGATTGGATGCACAGACATTTGTGCCAAGAGGGAACGTTCCTGTGGCCCAACGAGGACGTCGTTTCCTCTGAGTGGGGGTGTATGTGATAGCCTGGTTTAATAGGGATGATAGACTACTCATATCAATAAGGAATTCCTTCTTTTCCGGGAGCCCATTCAGAAAGGACTCCAAAGTTAAGCGTGCTCAGCTTGGAGTTGTTGTTGCTACTTCTCGAGCTTGCGTTGTATTCCCTCGAAGAGGGAAGGGTGATGCAGCACAGTAGCGTAAGTATTTCCCTCAGTTTTTGAGAACCAAGGTATCAATCCAGTAGGATACCACGCGCGAGTCCCTCGCACCTGCACAAACAAATAAGAACTTCACAGCCAACGCGATAAGGGGTTGTCAATCCCTTACGGTCACTTACAAAAGTGAAATCTGATAGAGATGATAGTTTTATATATTTGGTATTTTTTATTACAAGAACAGAAAGTAAAAGCGGAAAAGTAAAGTAGGTGTAGATTGATATTTTGAGAATAGACCCGGGGGCGATAGTATTCTCTAGTGGCTTCTCTCATGATAGCGATATTCTATGGCGGGTAAACAAATTACTGTCGAGCAATTGATAGAAAAGCGAATAATTATGACACTATCTAGGCATGATCATTATATATAGGCATCACGTCCGAGACAAGTAGACCAAAATGATTCTGCATCTACTACTATTACTCCACACATCGACCGCTATCCAGCATGCATCTAGTGTATTGAGTTCATAAGAACAGAGTAACGCCTTAAGAAAGATGACATGATGTAGAGGGATAAACTCAAACTTAGTGATATAAACCCCGTCTTTTTATCCTCGATGGCAACAATACAATATGTGCCTTGCTGCCCCTACTGTCACTGGGAAAGGACACCGCAAGATTGAACCCAAAGCCAAGCACTTCTCACATTGCAAGAACAATAGATCTAGTAGGCCAAACCAAACCAATAATTCAAAGAGACTTGCAAGGATATTATAATCATACATAAAAAGTTCAGAGAAGAACCAAATATTTCTCATAGATAATCTTGATCATAAACCCACAATTCATCGGATCTCGACAAACACACCTCCAAAAGAGATTACATCGAATAGATCTCCTCGAAGACCGAGGAGAACTTTGTATTGAGATCCAAAGAGATAGAAGAAGCCATCTAGATACTAGCTATGGACCCGAAGGTCTATGGTAAACTACTCACAACTCATGGTGAGGCGATGATGATGATGTAGAAGCACTCCATGGAAGATCCCCCCTCCGGCGGAGCTCCGGAACAGGCCCCAAGTTGGGATCTCACGGGAACAGAAGGTTACGGCGGTGGAACTAGGGTTCTCTCTGTTGTTCTGATGGTTTCGGGGTACATAGACATATATAGGAGGAAGGAGGGCACCGGGGGCCAAACGTGGGGCCCACGAGGCAGGGGGCGCGCCCTATAGGGGGAGCGTGCCCCCCACCCACGTGGGCACCACGTAAGCCCTACTCTGTGGTTCTCTAGTCTCCCGTGCGTGATTTTCTCCAAAAATATCTCTCCCGAAGGTTTCATTCCGTTTGGACTCCGTTTGATATCCCTTTTCTATAAAAACCTGAAACAGGCAAAAACAGCAATCTGGACTGGGCCTTTGGGTTAGTAGGTTAGTCCCAAAAATAATATAAAAGTGTATAACAAAGACCATTAAACATCCAAAACATCATAAATAATAGCATGGAACAATCAAAAATTATAGATACATTTGAGACGTATCAAGCATCCCCAAGCTTAATTCCCACTCGTCCTCGAGTAGGTAAATGATAAAAACAGAATTTTTGATGTGGAATGCTAACCAACATAGTTTTTCAATGTAATTCTCTTAATTGTGGCATGAATGTTTAGATCTGAAAGATTCAAGACAAAAGTCTATATTGACATATGAAATAATAATACTTCAAGCATACTAACAAAGCAATCATGTCTTCTCAAAATACTATGGCTAAAGAAAGTTAACCCTACAAAATCATATAGTCTGGCTATGCTCCCTCTTCATCACACAAAATAGTCATATCATGCACAACCCCGATTTCAGCCAAGCACTTGTTTTCATACTCTATTCTTTCAAACCTTTCAACTTTCACGCAATACATGAGCGTGAGTGTCGGGGAAACTGGACACCCACGAACACCTATGGGACCGGAGCCCCTTCTACGTTGCGGTAAGGGAGCGGAGGGAGTACGGAGAGCAGATCGAGGAGCACACACGGGCAGTTTACCCAGGTTCGGGCCGCGATGACGCGTAAAACCCTACTCCTGCTTTGGTTGTATTGAGTTCTTGGGCTCGGGAGCTTGAAGATCTACAGTACTAGCTACAACGAGCGTGGAAGTGAGCGAGTTTCTGGGATCCAACCTCCTCTACGTTGTGCATGGGCCTCCTTTTATAGCTCAAAGGGGTCACCGACAGGTGTCAACGCAGAGGAGGGTAAAAATGTAAAATCGGTGGTGGTTGCAACAGTGCATGAACAGTGGTCTTCACCTAACCTTGACGGTGGGGGACAAAGGCATTGAATGCCCGTCGCCGTCGCCCCAAAAAGTGTCCGTCCATGCGTCTTCGTTCGCCACGGCGATATCCTTGTCACCGCGGCTTGCCACCGTGTACCCCAGGCTACACAGCCATCTGCCACGTGCCCCTGGAAGGACCCCAGGGCGACGCGTGGCCAGATGAGCTGGAGCGGAGGGACACAACATAGGCTTCCCCGGCAAGCACCTTGCCGGGGTCGCAACCTTGCCGGGCCCGGAAGCTTGTCACTCTCTGGATCCTGCCGGGGCGCATGATGTGCCGCAATATTCCTCCTTGAAGTGCCGTTCTTTTGGCCTCCCTGGCAAGCTCCTCTTGCCAGGGTCTTGTGCTGGAATGATAACTTTGAGCCTGATGCGGCCTTCCCGGCAAGCTCCTCTTGCCGGGGTCTTGTCTCTTTATTTGAATACTTTGTTCTTGAATGGCTTAAGAGTGTCTAGAGTGGGCTTTGGCGGTCGTGTGGTGAGCCAGACCACGGGACGCTGCTACTGCCCGTGCACAAGTCGGGATACTAAGGTACCCCTACTTTAGTACACTAACAGGAGCCCCCGGGCCTGGGCCACACACGGTGCCGAGCGCTGTTGGGCCAGGCCCAAAACAGTGCACGGGCACACGCGGCCCACGCCGCGCCGTTTCCCACTCCAGATTCGCCGCATCTCTCCCTAACGGCACGCGTCGATTGCGGCATCGTGGGAGAGATCGTGGCCGGTTTCTTTAATCGGGAAATGCGGAACATCCCCCACTTCCCCCTTAAAAGCAGAGGAAGCAGGGGCAGTTCCCCCCCATTGCCTTCACTGTGCCTTGAATCTCCAGAAACCCCCGCTGCTCCCTGCCTCCGCTCCTCCTCCGCCGTCTTCCCCACCCGCAGCACCGCCGTCCTCCCTTGCCGTCCCCGCCATGGCCCCGAAGAGCGACCAGGCGAAGAGCGACAAGGCGAAGAAGGAGAAGTCCGATCAGGCGGCGAAGCTGGCAGCCATGCGGAGAAGGAGGGGGGTCTTCCCGCCAAGGCTCGGCCCGAGGGAGCTGCGGGACAAGTACTACTTGTTCTGGGCGAGGGAGACGAAGGATCACCCCCGCACCAGAGTCCTCCCCGCCGTGGCCGTCGACATGTTCCCGGGAGGTTACTATTTCTTTGCTGCGTTCTTCTATTGCGGTCTCTGCCCTCCGTATTCGGAGTTCTTCTGTGATGTGATGAACACGTACGGCCTCCACCTTCTAGATTTCACCCCAAATGCCGTTCTCACCTTGGCCGTTTTCGCACATCTGTGCGAAAACTATGTCGGGGTCCACCCAAACGTAGCCCTTTTCCGCCATTTCTTCGCGCCTAGAGTAGAGTCCGGATCCCCACTCTCCGGCGGTATCTCCTGGATCTTTAGGCTGAACAAGAAGGAGGCGTACTTGAAAGGAGAGCTTCGCGGCAAGTGGGAAGAGTGGAGGGATGATTGGTGCTGGGTTCTGGAAGATGAGCCCGAGCAGTTTACCTTGCCGCGCCAGACTGCAATAGTGCGCGGCAAGGATTGGAGCGACTTGGCCCCGGAGGACGACAAGCTGCAGATCACCCTGACTAGGATTCTTCGTCTCCGGGCTGCCAATCTGACTTTGGGTGAAGTTGGGGCTGACTTCCTCCGCCGCCGCATTGCCCCTCTGCAGGAAAGGAAGAGACCTGCTTGGGAGTTCGGCAACGCGGCAGACCGTATGAGGCTGCGCCCCGGGCTGAACTATAACTTCACCGTCTTGGAACTGAAGGGGATGGTCCGGGAGCTGTTCAAGCACGACCCCAAGCACCCGGAGTGGTTCAAACCGTCGGTTGGAGTAGTTCCCTTGTGCAACAATACCGCCCTCAGTGCCATCCGCGCGGCAATGCCTGAGTGTGACTCCCACGGGGTCGTCCCCACTTGGCTGGAGCCTTCAGCGGAGACCGTGCAAGCCTTCTTCGACAACCTGGTTGAAAAACCACGCAAGGCCGGAGAGAAGAAAGGGCTCACCCGGGAGACCACCGAGCGGGATGTGGCGTATATTGCCTCCAGGATGGAGGAGGCCGCTGCGGCTGCAGCGGCAGGCGAATTTGGATACACCGTGGATGAAGCGGAAGCGGCGGAAGCGGTGAGCCAGGCCGAGGAGGAGGAAATCCTCAAGCTGCTGAAGATCGCGCCCGAGGAGTTTGCCGGGGAGCCTACCGGGGAGCCTGCCGGGATGGGCGAGGCTGCCGGGCAGGGTGTTGAGTCCAGCGGGCCCGCCGAGGAGGAGGAGGACGCCGAATCCGGTGATTCCAATGAAGACTCTGGCAGGTCTCTGAATCTTGATGACGATGCCTCCTCATCCTCGGAGAATTCTCCGCCACCATCAAGCCCTCCGCCGCAACAGAAGAAGCGCCTCCGCAAGGCCGCCGAGGTGGTGAAGCCGCAGGCGCCCCGACAACAACCGAAGCACAGGGCGACGCGCGCCACCACGACGAGCAAGGTCGTCAAGGAGGCGCCCCGTGCCCGAGCGACAAGCGGAGGGGGATCTTCCCGGAGTGACTCTGGGGTTCCTTCTGCTCCTCGGTCTTCAGCGACGACCGGTGCTGGGTCTTCACAGCCCGCAGCTCCGGAGCCCACCAAGCGCCCGAGGGAGCCCTCTCCTCCAGCTCCTCGCGCTGGAGCACACGAGGCGGGATTTGACTTCTCCACCCTCAGCTCCGACGAAGAGGAGGAAGAGTAAGTACTTGCAATTTTCATTTCCTTTGATTTTGTCTTGATTTCTCTTGCTTGGTTCTGATCTTGTTTTGGCTTCCAGGACCTTGACCCAGCGGATGGCGAAGAGGGCCAAGATCCCTGTGGTCGATATCGAGGACGACGAGCCCGTCGCAGCGGCAGGAGATGCGCCAGCGACGGACTTGCCGGACCAGCCTGCTGCTCCGGGGAGCAGCCCCCAGCGCAGCCCCCAGCGTAAGTCTGGTATTCATCTTTCTGCTTGACGGGCGCGCTTGAGGTTATTGTCCGTACTGATGTCTTGTTATCTTGTGCAGAAGTGGAGCCGCAGCCGCAGGAGCACCAGGAGGTCGCCCCCGACGAGCCGCTTGTTCCACCCTCCCCGCCAAGGATGAGCTCCCCGGCGAGGGACAGTGCTCCGCCAAGGATGGGTACTCCGCCAAGGGCGAGCACCCCGCCAAGGGCAAGCAGCCCGATAAGGGTGAGCACCCCGCCAAGGGAGGGCGCAAGCGGCCCTCCGCCAGTAGGGGCCACTTCTACGCCGCCAAGGGAGAGCTCCCCGGCGAGGGACCCCGTCATCGAAGAGGCCCGCGCAGGTAAACCCTTGTACTTTCTTCTTCTTGGATTCTTCTTTTTGGATATTTGCTTGACAGATCTTTCTTTTCTTTTTCTTCTGCTAGATCCGCCCGCCCCGGAGTCGATGGAGACGGAGACCATCGCCGAGGAGGAGGTGCGCGGCGACGCTGGCGATGCCACCGCCGCAGAGGGAACGGTTGGTGCCGACGAGCCAGCCGCCGAGGAGACCGCCCCGACCGCTGACGCCGCTGCTGGAGAAGGGACCGGCGACCGCACTGCTGGCCCGGAGGCCGCAGGAGCGCCGGACGCTGCACCGGCCGCCGATCCTTCCGCTTCCGCGGCTGGGTCGGGCGTCTATCTGGAGGCCGCCAACGGGGTCTTTATCCAAGTCCCGTGGGCGTCCTCATCAAGGGCACCCGCGGAGGGAGAGACGTTCGACGGAGAAGTCCTCGCCTCCACCGGGTTGAAGGTTGTCGATGCGCCCGGCAGCAGCGACGAGCCCGAAGAGGAACGACTCCTACGCCGGCTCCTGGCCTTGTACCGGGCTAGGCAGGCGAAGTTGGAGTCTCGGGAAGCTCTGGCTGCCAAGGCTGGTGCTGATTTTGAGAAGCGCGCCGCGGAGCTCCATGCCGCCAACCAGGCGGCCCTCCGAAACTTGGCGGAGGAGCGCGAAGAGCTTGCCGGAGCACACCAAGCATTCATCCTCGAGAAGGCCGAGGTGGAGGAGCAGCAACGTCTGGCCGCCGAGGAGCTGTCGCGACGGGAAGGGGAGCTCAACCAGCGAAAGGTCGACCTCGACAGCCACGAGGACGATCTCACCGCCCGGGAGCAGGCCATTGGCGGGGCTCTGCAGGAGGCGAGGGACGCCGCCGCTGCCGCAGAGACCGCCAAGAGGGACCTGGAGGCCAGGGTGGCGCAGATGGAGCTGAACTTGAAGGCGAGTGAGGATAGGGTCGCTACGCTCAACGTGGCGCGGGAGAAGGATGCCCACACCAACTCGGAGTTGCAAATTCGCCTCTCCGAGAAGGGCAAAGAGCTCACCGACGCGAGGGACTCCATCGCCGACTTGGAGATGAAGGTCTCTACCCTCACCAACTCGCTTGACGCCGCCCGGGACGGCGAGACGAAGCTGAAGGACGATCTCCGCACCGAGAGGGCCTTGCTGGAGAGTGCCGCCGTCTCGCAAAATCACTTTCAACAGACGGTGGAGCAGTGGACCGGAGAGCTCATCACCTCCGCCGCCAACATCGACATGGAGATGGTGGCGCTGAGGGCGGAGCACCTCGCGTACTCCCCCGACGAGAATCTCCCCCACAGCGCCAAGCTGAGCTTGTTCCTCAGAGGAGTGGCACCGGCCCTTGCGCGGTTACGAGAGAAGATCCCCGTGCAGCTTGCCGACGAGGCACGCCGGCTCTGTACGGGTACTATGGAGTGGGTGTTGTCGAAGATCGTCTACCGCAACCCCGGGATCAACCTCGTCAACGTCCTCCGGACCCTGCCGCCCGAAGCCGACCAGGAGGCGTTGAAGGCCCAAGTTGCCCACATCGTAGCCAAGGTGGGCAAGATCTAGAGGATTGACGGGGACCGAAGAGACTAGGCACTTTCCCTCGCCACTGTCAATTAAGTCATAGGCAGTAGTTGTTTAGAACAGCGACAAGTTATCTCTGTAATATATACTCTTATTTCGGGTAATCAATGCAATGTTATCTCCCTTGCTTTAGTCCCTCACTTTGTATGCTTTTCACCCTACGCTTTTAGGGGAACTTGCCGGCAAGGGGCCCTTGCCGCGAGCGCTGAGTGCGGGACTCTTTAGCAGCCTGCTAGCAAGGCCCTTGTTGGCAAGAAACCTTGCTGTAGCTAGTCGCAGCACACTTAGATTGCTGAGCGAACTCGAAAATGAAGTAAGGGCGCGACACTTGTCGCAGCTCACTTAAGCCGTTGAGCGTGCTCGAAACAAAGTAAGGGCGCGACTAGCCACGGGTAGGTTCCTCCACGCACAGGTTTTCCATACAAAGTGTGGTTGTTCAAGGAAGATAACAAAAAATTTAAAAATTTGAATGCTCAAACTTTGGTAACTTAGCTTTCATGGAGTGTTTGATTGTTTGCTTCCCGGCAAGACTTTTCTTTCTTGAACAGCACTTGGTCCATAGAAGTCCATACTTAGTCCATACTTCTATCTCCTTCCCCCCGGCAAACTTGTGCGCTAGGGACACTCCTTCTGTTTCAGAGAGAAAGGCAAAAGAGGAGGAAATACAAGCACGGAGCCTTGCGGCTTGTTACTGCTTACCGGGAGTGTGTGCTGCACAAAATGTCAGATGACACATGCGAGTAAAAGAAATAGCACGAAATGACAAATGGTGCGAAGCACAAAAGTTTTACTGATGCACGGGGTCTGCGCCCGGCTTTGTACAAAGGTTTACATGCAACAGCGGCAAGACTTGTACAAAAGGTGGTTGCCGGAGCAGATCACGGCAACCGCGCCTTATGGGTGAAACTTGTGAAGATGCTCTATGTTCCAGGAGTTGCTCACCGGTAAGCCTTCTTCGGTCTCAAGGCGGACATCGCCGGGCCTCGTGACTTGTCTCACCTGATAAGGGCCTTCCCACTTCGGCGTCAACTTGTTGGAGTTCTTGGCAGATTGAACGCGCCGAAGAACAAGGTCGCCTTCCTCGAGACTCCTGGCCTTGACCTTGCGGCTATGATAGCGACGCAAGGCTTGCTGGTATCGAGCAGCTCGTACAGCAGCCTGGAGACGTTCCTCCTCAAGGAGCAATGCATCATCTTGTCGCAGTTGCTCTTGCTCGAGCTCGTCGTAAGCGAGCACTCGAGGAGATCCGTATACGAGTTCTGTGGGGAGAACTGCCTCTGCTCCATAGACAAGGGCAAAGGGTGTCTGTCCGGTGGCTCGATTCGGTGTCGTCCTGATTGACCAAAGAGCCGCCGGCAACTCCTTGATCCAGTTTCTTCCGCACTTGTGCAGCCTGTCGAAGGTTCTTGTCTTCAGTCCGCGCAGCACTTCAGCGTTTGCCCTCTCTTCTTGACCATTGCTCCTTGGGTGAGCAACAGAAGCAAAGCAGACCTTGGCGCCAAGGTCTTGGACGTACTGCGTGAAGGTGCGGCTTGTGAACTGTGTGCCGTTGTCGGTGATGATCCTGTTAGGGATTCCGAAACGGCAAACTATTGATCTGAAGAACCTGACCGCTGACTGTGCTGTCACCTTTCTCACTGGTTCCACTTCTGGCCACTTTGTGAACCTGTCGATTGCGACGTACAAGTACTCAAAGCCCCCGACGGCGCGGGGAAAGGGGCCGAGGATATCGAGCCCCCAGACCGAGAAGGGCCAGGACAAAGGGATCGTCTGGAGAGCTTGAGCTGGCTGGTGAATTTGCTTGGCATGGAATTGGCACGCTTCACACTTGGTTACTTGTGCAGTTGCATCTTGGAGGGCTTCTGGCCAAAAGAACCCTTGCCGGAACGCCTTCCCGGCAAGTGCTCTTGCGCCAATGTGGTGGCCACATATGCCTCCATGCATCTCTGCCAACAGCTTCTGTCCATCTTCCCAAGAAATGCACTTCAATCTGACACCATTGAGTCTTCTTCTGTATAGTTCGTTGCCAACGAACTGGTACATACTTGACTGCCTGGTTATCCTCTCTATCTCTTCTGGTTCTTCGGGAAGTTCTCCAGTCTGAAGAAATCGGACGATTTGCTGTGCCCATGCTGGAACTTGGGGCTCAACAACAAGGACTAGAGGCATCAGGGCTCTTGCGGGAACCTCAGCTTCTACGGCGAGAACCTGCGGCTCTGCCGGAGCTGAGGGTTCCCCGGCAAGCCTGCCGGGGCAAGGCTTGTCGGGAACGCCTGCTTCAACTGTACAGACCCTTGGGTCCGCAGGAGCAGACTGTTCCTCAGCATTTTGGTTGTTGATCTTGGGGACCTTGGCGGCGGCTTCGGGCAGATCCGTCGGCAAGTAGTCGCCGGAGACCAACTTCCTCTTCTTGCTCTGCCCAACTGATGGTGTAACGGATGGCTGAGTTAGCTTGAGCACGAAGACCCCTGGTTCCACAGGTAACTTCATTGCAGCACACTTTGAAAGGCCATCTGCGATATCATTCTGAGCTCTTGGAACGTGCTCCATCTGTAGGCCTTCAAAGTGTTCTTCAAGCTTCCTTACTTCATCGACATAAGCTTCCATTAGAGGGCTCTGGTAACTCTTGTTTACTTGTCGGACCACCAACTGTGAGTCTCCCCGCACAATCAGTTTCTTGATCCCAAGTTCGGCCGCAATTCTGAGACCGGCAAGCAAACCTTCATACTCAGCAGTATTGTTTGTTGCTTGCTCCTTGGGAAAGTGCATTTGAACAACATACTTGAGGTGCTCTCCGGTGGGTGCTATGAGCAACACGCCAACGCCGGCGCCTTGCAGCGAGAAGGCACCATCGAAGTACATTATCCACTCCTTGCTTGCTTCTTGGGCGGGGATGCTTGTCTCTATAACTTCTTTGTCTGGTGTTGGGGTCCATTCCGCTATGAACTCTGCCAAAGCTCTGCTCTGTATGGTTGAAGTACTCTCAAACTTGAGACCAAAGCTTGACAGCTCCAGTGCCCACTCGACGATCCTGCCTGTTGCTTCTGGATTTTGCAATATCCTCTTCAACGGAAAGCGAGTGACCACTGTTATCTCATGTGCTTGGAAGTAATGGCGCAGCTTTCTTGAGGCCATGAGGAGGCCGAAAAGTAACTTCTGCACTCCAGAGTATCTTGATCTAGCCCCCTGCAAGAGGGAACTTACAAAATAAACTGGGCGCTGCACCATCTTCTTTCGCACTTCTCCCTGTTCCTGCGCAGACTTGTCCTTGTCGGGGCCAGAGCTTGTCGGGGAAGCCCCCTGCTTGTCGCTGGATGCGCTTGCCTGGGATGTGGGTTCCTCATCTGCCTCCCTCTCCGCTACTAACGCAGCACTAACCACTTGATTGGTTGCCGCTAAGTACAGCAGCAACTTTTCTTGTGGTTTAGGTGCGACAAGTATCGGAGCGGAGGATAGGTATCCTTTCAAGTCTCGCAGCGCAACCTCCGCTTCCGGAGTCCATTTCATAGGACCTGCCTTTTTCAAGATTTTGAAGAAAGGCAGGGCGCGTTCTACAGACTTTGAAATGAACCTGCTGAGGGCAGCCACACAACCAGCAAGTCTTCTTACGTCCTTGACGCGCTTCGGGGCTTCGATCTGCTCGATGGCTTTTATCTTGTCGGGATTGGCTTCAATCCCCCTCTGGGACACGAAGAACCCGAGAAGCTTGCCGGAGGGGACTCCGAAGACGCACTTCTCGGGGTTCAACTTGAGTTGTATCTTGCGCAGATTCTCAAAGGTTTCTTCCATGTCTTGAATCAGGGTATCCTTGCTCTTGCTCTTGACCACTATATCATCCATGTAGGCTTCTACATTCTTGTGTATCTGTGGCTCAAAAGCAGTGTGTACCACCCTTGCAAATGTTGAGCCTGCATTCTTCAATCCAAAGGGCATGCGTATGAAGCAATATGTGCCACATGGAGTAATGAATGCAGTCTTCTCTTCATCTTCCTCAGCCATGAATATCTGGTGGTAACCTGAGTATGCATCGAGAAATGAAAGCAACTCACATCCAGCCGTGGAGTCCACAATCTGGTCAATGCGCGACAAGGGAAATGGATCCTTAGGACAAGCTTTATTCACATCAGAGAAGTCTATACAAAGTCTCCACTTCCCATTAGCCTTCCGCACGACAACTGGATTGGCCAACCACGTGGGATGTAGTACACCTCTAACCAGGCCTGCTGCTTCCAACTTCTTGATTTCTTCGGCGATGAACTCTTGGCGCTCCACCGCTTGCTTTCTAACCTTCTGCTTGACGGGCCGCGCGTGAGGACAAACAGCAAGTTTGTGCTCAATTACCTTCCTGGGAACACCGGGGATGTCAGACGGTTGCCATGCAAACACGTCCACATTCGCCCGCAGGAAGGCAACGAGCGTGCTTTCCTATTTGGGGTCGAGTACAGCACTAATGGTGAAGGTACCACCAGTGCCGTCCTCCTTGGGGGACACCTTCTTGGTTGCCGGTGGAGCTGCCATTCCCTTCTTGCACTTGCCGGTGGAGCTCGATGGTGCGTCCTCGACGGCAGCGCAGCACTCCGAAGAGGTGCGTTTGCCGGAGTGGGCTCCAGAGCTCTTGCCGGACTTGGTCTTCCCCCCGGGAGCTTCAGCGGTAAGTGTTTTGCTGTCTGCCGCGGCTGCTGCATCCCGGTATATCTTGTCGGCGCAAATAAGCGCATCCTTCTTGTCGCCGGGGACAGAGATGACGCTTATCGGCCCCGGCATCTTGAGCATATTATATGCGTAGTGGGAAGCTGCCATGAACTTGGCGAGCGCAGGACGGCCAAGTATCCCATTGTATGGCAATGGGATATCGGCAACGTCGAACGTGATCCTCTCCGTCCTGAAGTTGAGCTCCCCACCAAAGGTCACTGGCAGTGTAATCTTTCCCTTCGGCTTGCTCCTTCCCGGGTTGATTCCTTGGAACGTCCCGGTTTCCTCGAGCTCGCTGTCGGGGATCTGCAGTTTCTTGATCACAGCGGAGGAAATCAAGTTGAGGCCGGCCCCGCCGTCAACCAACATCTTGGTGACCTTGAGGTTGCGGATAGTTGGTGAAACCAACATCGACAAGCACCCGACCGCGGTTGTGCGGTCAGGGTGGTCCTCGAGGTCGAAGATGATGGGCGTGCCGGACCATTTCAGCAGCCTGCGCGACTCGACGGGTGGCTCAGCTGCATTCACTTCCCGCACCCATTGTTTGAGTTGGCGATGGGAAGTGTGCAGAGAGGCACCTCCATCGACGCACAGAACTTCTGTGGCCTTCTGGAACTCCTGCTCGCTGTTGTCTCCTTCATCCATATCCTCGTCATCGTCCTCGTCTTCATCCTTGTCGCGGCCCCGGGGAGGCCTGTCTCCTTGCCGCTGCTTGGCCTTGCTGCGGTGTCCTCCCCGGCCATTGAACGGCCGCTTCTTGCTGGGCTCTCCTCCGCCTCCTTGGGCCTTCTCCTTGTCACGACGCTCGTATTCAGCCTTCTGCTGTTCTACGAGGTACTCTACCCTCTTGCAGTTCTGGAGATCATGGCCCTTGGTGCGGTGGATCTTGCAGTACTGCTTGTCGGAGCCGTCCTGCTTGTCGGCTGCCGCTACAGGGGCGGGCTCCTTGACGGAGCCACCAGTCTGTGTCTTCTTGGCGGGAGCCTCCTTGCCGGACTGCTCGACAACCAGTACCTCCTTGTTCTTCTTTTTCCTGTTATTCCGCCGCCGGCCTTTCCTTGCCGGGGCGGCATCCTCGCTGTCACTTCCTCCTGCGCCGGTATCCTCTCCGGGGAGTCTCCTCCCCTCTTCAGCACGGGCACACTTGTCAGCCAGAGCGTAAAGCTCGCTGACGTCCCGGATCTTGGTCATGGCCATCTCCTCCCTCATCCGGCGGTTACGCACGTTCTGGTGGAACGCGCTGATAACCGCGGCAGGGTGGACATCGGGAATATTGTGCTGAACGCGGCTGACCCTTTGGATGTATTTGCGCAGGGACTCTCCCTCCTTCTGGGCAAGGATGTGGAGATTGCTCTCCTGGCCGTGGGGTTTGTGGCCGCCCGTGAAGGCGCCGACAAACTGGTGGCACAAATCCACCCATGAAGAGATGGAGTTCTCCGGCAAGTGCATAAGCCAAGACCTGACGTTGGGCTTAAGCACGAGAGGGAAGTAGTTGGCTAGGATCTTCTCGTCGCGTCCCCCGACAGCCTGCACCGCAATGGTGTAGATGCTGAGGAACTCCGAGGGGTGTGTCTTGCCATCGTACTTCTCGGGTAAGTCGGGCTTAAAATTCTTCATGCTGGGCCACTGGACTTGCCGCAGCTCTCGGGTGAACGCAGGGCAGCCTGCCACGTATGGCAAGTCGCCTGGTTCGCCAGGCGCGTGCATGTCGACAGCGGTCCCAGCGCGCTGGTCGGACTGTCTTCGAGCTTCTCTTCGACGCTCGATGCGGGTTCGAGCATCCTCTTGTCGCCTGTCGTCGAGGACCTGGCGCTAATCGCGGTGAGCCCGCGGATCCGACGACGCCGTGGAGTCGTCGTCGACGTTGATCCGGCGGGGCGGCATTTTCTGCTTCCGCGGTGGGGAGTGCACGGTAGTTGCACCCCCGACGGTCTTGTCACCGTCGGCCTTCGCTTGATCGACTTGCCGCGGCCGCGAAGTCGCCGGCTGCTGCGGCGCGTCGTTGTTGGCGAAGGCGATGAGACTCTGGATCGTCGCCCTCCAGTCTTCGGCCTTGTCCGCCGCTGGAGGGAAGTCGAGGAGCAGCTGAGCCCTGGCCAGGGCTTCTGCTGGAGAGGAGGGAAACGGTGGCGAACGGTGCGAGGAGCGGGACACGCTCGGACTTCTAACCGCGTTAGAAGGAGCATGTTCCCGTCCCGGCGTGCGAGGAGCGGGACACGCTCGAACTTCTAACCGCGTTAGAAGGAGCATGTTCCCGTCCCGGCAACCGCGCCTTGCTCGTGCCAGGACGTTGGCCTTGAGCGTCCCGTGACTCGCCGGCCTGGCCACGTCCCAGCAAGCGTATGGTACCTCCGGTACCACGTCGCTGCTGGTCTGGCACCTCCTGAGAGGGACGTGGTGCGTGCACGGACACCGAGGCCTTGGAGTTCGCCCGGTCGTCCGTCTTGTCCTTGGACTTGGTGGCGCCGTGAGTGTCCCCACCGGCGTCCACCCTTCCGCCGGCACCTCCCCCACCAACCGTCGGCTCTGGTGGTGGTGGGATCGACGCGGACGGGCCTCCAACCTCCGAAACCTTCTTCTTCGGAGGCATGTTGACGTAGCCGATGGAGTTGATGAAGCTGGAGAGGTTGATGAAGACTGCGCCCGCGCGAACGCCGGATCAGGTTCGCACAACCTCGACGCCCCCCTACCTGGCGCGCCAAAGATGTCGGGGAAACTGGATGCCCACGAACACCTATGGGACCGGAGCCCCTTCTACGTTGTGGTAAGGGAGCGGAGGGAGTACGGAGAGCAGATCGAGGAGCACACACGGGCAGTTTACCCAGGTTCGGGCCGCGATGACGCGTAAAACCCTACTCCTGCTTTGGTTGTATTGAGTTCTTGGGCTCGGGAGCTTGAAGATCTACAGTACTAGCTACACCGTGCGTGGAAGTGAGCGAGTTTCTGGGATCCAACCTCCTCTACGTTGTGCATGGGCCTCCTTTTATAGCTCAAAGGGGTCACCGACAGGTGTCAACGCAGAGGAGGGTAAAAATGTAAAATCGGTGGTGGTTGCAACAGTGCATGAACAGTGGTCTTCACCTAACCTTGACGGTGGGGGACAAAGGCATTGAATGCCCGTCGCCGTCGCCCCAAAAAGTGTCCGTCCATGCGTCTCCGTTCGCCACGGCGATATCCTTGTCACCGTGGCTTGCCATCGTGTACCCCAGGCTACACAGCCATCTGCCACGTGCCCCTGGAAGGGCCCCAGGGCGACGCGTGGCCAGATGAGTTGGAGCGGAGGGACACAGCATAGGCTTCCCCGGCAAGTACCTTGCCGAGGTCGCAACCTTGCCGGGCCCGGAAGCTTGTCACTCTCCGGATCCTGCCGGGGCGCATGATGTGCCGCAATATTCCTCCTTGAAGTGCCGTTCTTTTGGCCTTCCTGGCAAGCTCCTCTTTCCAGGGTCTTGTGCTGGAATGATAACTTTGAGCCTGATGCGGCCCTCCCGGCAAGCTCCTCTTGCCGGGGTCTTGTCTCTTTATTTGAATACTTTGTTCTTGAATGGCTTAAGAGGGTCTAGAGTGGGCTTTTGCGGGCGTGTGGTGAGCCAGACCACGGGACGCTGCTACTGCCCGTGCACAAGTCGGGATACTAAGGTACCCCTACTTTAGTACACTGATAGTGAGCCATGGACATAGCACTATGGGTGGTATAGAGAGGTGGTTGTGGAGAAGACAAAAAGGAGGGAGATAGTCTCTCATCGACTAGGCATATCAACGGGCTATGGAGATGCCCATCAATAGATATCAATGTGTGTGAGTAGGGATTGCCATGCAATGGATGCACTAGAGCTAAATATGTATGAAAGCTCAAGAAAAGAAACTAGTGGGTGTGCATCCAACTTGCTTGGTCATGAAGACCTTGGGCATTTGAGGAAGCCCATCGTTGGAATATAGAAGCCAAGTTCTATAATGAAAATTCCCACTAGTATATGAAAGTGACTAAACATGAGACTCTCTATCATGAAGAACATGGTGCTACTTTGAAGCACAAGTGTGGAAAAAGATAGTAGCAATTGTCCCTTTTTCTTTTCTTTTTCTTTTTTTCCCTTTTTTGGGCCTTTTTTTTCTTTGGCCTTTCTTTTTTCTCTTCTTTTGGAGGGGCTTTATTGATTTAGCCTTTCCTCACATGGGACAATGCTCTAATAATGATGATCATCACACTTTCATTACAACTCGATATTACAACTCGATACTAGAACAAAGTATGACTCTATATGAATGCCTCCGGCGGTGTACCGACATATGCAATGAATCAAGAGTGACATGTATGAAAAATTATGCATGGTGGCTTTGCCACAAATACGATGTCAACTACATGATCATGCATGGCAATATGACAATATGATGTGTGTCATATGAATGGAACGGTGGAAAGTTGCATGGCAATATATCTCGGAATGGCTATGGAAATGCCATGATAGGTAGGTATGGTGGCTGTTTTGAGGAACATATATGGTGGCTGTTTTGAGGAAGGATATATAGTGGGTGTATGGTACCGGCGAAAGTTGCACGATACAAGAGAGGCTAGCAATGGTGGAAGGGTGAGAGTGCGTATAATCCATGGACTCAAAATTAGTCATAAGAACTCATATACTTATTGCAAAAATCTACGAGTCATCAAAACAAAGCAATCAACGCATGCTCCTAGGGGGAGGTTGGTAGGAGTTAACCATCGCGCGCCCCCGACCTCCACACAAAGGTTGACACTTTACAAATACATCATGCTCTAACTTCGTCACATAGCGGTTCACCATACGTGCATGCTACGGGAATCACTAACCTTAACACAAGTATTTATCAATTTCATAACAACTCCACTAGCAGGACTCTAATATCACTATCCTCGTATCTCAAAACAATTATCAAGCATCCAACTTCTCATCATATTCAATGCACTTGGCGTGAAAGTTTTTACTACATTGATATTGGATGTCTATCATGTGAAGACTAGTCTTATAGCCTAAGCACATTACCATGCTGTTTTAATGGACTCAAAAGGATATAAGTGAAGCATGAGAGTTCAACTATTTGTTCAAAATATTATCACCACCGTGCTCTAAAAGATATAAGTGAAGCACTAGAGCAAAAACTATTCAACTCAAAAGATATAAGTGAAGCACATAGAGTGTTCTAACAATTCATAGGCCATATTTAACTCTCTCAAATAGGTGTGTCCAGCAAGGATAATTGTGGCAAACTAACAAGAAAAGACTCAAATTATACTAGATGCTCCAAGTAAAACACATATCATGTGGTGAATAAAAATATAGCTCCGAGTATAGTTACCGATGGATGAAGACGAAAGAGGGGATGTCTTCCCGGGGCATCCCCAAGATTAGGCTTTTGGTTGTCCTTGAATTTTACCTTGGGGTGCCATGGGCATCCCCAAGATTAGGCTTTTGGTTGTCCTTGAATTTTACCTTGGGGTGCCATGGGCATCCCCAAGATTAGGCTCTTGCCACTCTTTGTTCCATAGTCCATCAAAGCAATACTCAAAACTTGAAAACTTCACAACACAAAACTTAACCAAAAATCTCGTGAGCTCCGTTAGTATAAGAAAGCAAACCACTACTCAAAGGTACTGCAATGAATTCATTCTTTGTTTATATTGGTGTTAAAACTACTGTATTCCAACTTCTATATGGTTCATACTTCCCAATACTACTCATAGATGCATTGAAATAAGCAAACAACACACGAAAAACAGAATCCGTCAAAAACAGAATAGTCTGTAGCAATCTGCAGTTTTCGCATACTTCTGTAACTCCAAAAAGTTCAAACTAAATTGGTAAACATGAGGAGTTTGTCTATTAATCATCTGCAAAAAGAATCAACTAAATAGCACGCTCCAGTAAAATCTGGTGACCATTCTAGCAAGCGCTAACGATTCTGTGTTTCACAACAAGATCACATAAACTTCACACAAGTCTTCCCAAAGGTTCTACATGGCACAAACACTAAGCAAAACACAAAACCACATCTAAACAGAAGCTAGATGCAAAATTTATTCCTAAACAGAAGCAAAAACAAAAAAATATAAAATTGGGTTGCCTCCCAACAAGCTCTTTCTTTATAGCCATTAAGATAGGCTTGAGAATTCAATGATGCTCACATGAAAGATAAGAATTGAAGTACAAAGAGAGCATCATATAGCATGTGAAAATCACATCTAAGTCTAACATACTTCCTATGAATAGGCATTTTATAGGCAAACAAATTAGCAAGACAAACAAGATCTAGCATATGCAAGGAAGAAGATAGAAACAAGATCAATCTCAACATGAGGAGAGGTAATTTAGTAACATGAAGATTTCTACAACCATATTTTCCTCTCTCATAATAATTGTATGTAGGATCATAAACAAATTCAACAATATAGCAATCACAATACATATTCTCAACACGATCCACATGCATACGAAGTTGACACTCTTCCAAAATAGTGGGATTAACATTAAATAAAGTCATGACCTCTCCAAACCCACTTTGATAAAAAAAAATATAAGATTGAACATACTCCAAATATTTGGGATCTAAAGTTGACACTCTTCCAAACCCACTTTCAATATTATTGAAAATATTATCAATCTCATATATATCATGGGGCTTAAATAAATTTTCAAGATCATAAGAAGAATCACCCCAATCATGATCATTGCAACAAATAGTGGGCATAGCAAAATAAGCATCCCCAAGCTTAGGGTTTTGCATATCATTAGCATAATTGACATTAATAGAATTTATAATAACATCATTGCAATCATGCTTTTTACTCAAGGAGCTATTGTGAATCACTTCATAATTTTCTTTCAATACTTCATCACAATTTTCAGATTCATAAATTTCAAGCAAAACCTCATAAAGATAATCTTGTGCACGCAACTCACTAGCAATAGGTTCAGCATAATGGGATCTCTTAAAGAGATTAGCAAGTGGATGAGGATCCATACTTTAGCAAGCAAAGATGCAAGCTAATTGAGGGCACATAGCACACAAGAAAACAAGAGGCATGCGGATGGTAAACACACGGCAAAAGAAGGGCAAATAAAACGGCAAGGGTGAAGTGGGGGAGAGGAAAACGATAGGCAAAAAATGTAATGCGAAGGATAAGGGTTTGTGATAGGTACTTGGTATATGACTCTTGTGTAAGCCTCCCCGGCAACGGCACCAGAAATTCTTCTTGCTACTTCTCGAGCTTGCGTTGTATTCCCTCGAAGAGGAAAGGGTGATGAAACACAGCAGCGTAAGTATTTCCCTCAGTTTTTGAGAACCAAGGTATCAATCCAGTAGGAGACCACACGCGAGTCCCTCGCACCTGCACAAACAAATAAGAACTTCGCAACCAACGTGATAAGGGGTTGTGAATCCCTTTACAGTCACTTACGAAAGAGAGATCTGATAGAGATGATAGTTTGATATTTTTGGTATGTTTGATTATAAGAACAGAAAGTAAAAGCATAAAAGTAAAGTTGGTGTAGATTGATAAGTTGAGAATAGACCCGGGGGCCATAGTGTTCTCTAGTGGCTTCTCTCATGATAGCGATATTCTACGGCGGTTAAACAAATTACTGTCGAGCAATTGATAGAAAAGCGAATAATTATGAGATTATCTAGGCATAATCATTATATATAGGCATCACGTCCGAGACAAGTAGACCGAAACGATTCTGCATCTACTACTATTACTCCACACATTGACCGCTATCCAGCATGCATCTAGTGTATTGAGTTCATAAGAACAGAGTAACGCCTTAAGAAAGATGACATGATGTAGAGGGATAAACTCAAACTTAGTGATATAAACCCCATCTTTTTATCCTCGAAGGCAACAATACAATACGGGCCTTGCTGCCCCTAAAGTCACTGGGAAAGGACACCACAAGATTGAACCCAAAGCCAAGCACTTCTCCCATTGCAAGATCTATAGATCTAGTAGGCCAAACCAAACCAATAATTCGAAGAGACTTGCAAGGATATTATAATCATACATAAAAAGTTCGGAGAACAACCAAATATTTCTCATAGATAATCTTAATCGTAAACCCACAATTCATCGGATATCGACAAACACACCGCAAAAAGAGATTACATCGAATAGATATCCTCAAAGACCGAGGAGAACTTTGTATTGAGATCCAAAGAGAGACAAGAAGCCATCTAGATACTAACTATGGACCCGAAGGTCTATGGTAAACTACTCACAACTCATGGTGAGGCGATGATGATGATGTAGAAGCACTCCGTGGAAGATCCCCCCTCCGGTGGAACTCCGGAATAGGCCCCAAGATGGGATCTCACGGGAACAAAAGGTTACGGCGGTGGAACTAGGGTTTTCTCTGTTGTTTTGATGGTTTCGGGGTACATAGGCATATATAGGAGGAAGGAGGGCATCGGGGGCCAAACGTGGGGCCCACGAGGCAGGGGGTGCACCCCCCACCCTCGTGGGCACCACGTAAGCCATACTCCATGGTTCTCAAGTCTCCAGTGCGTGACTTTCTCCAAAAATATCTCTCCCAAAGGTTTCATTCCATTTGGAGTCCGTTTGATATCCCTTTTTTGTAAAACCCTGAAACAGGCCAAAACAACAATCTAGACTGGGCCTTTGGGTTAGTAGGTTAGTACCAAAAATAATATAAAAGTGTATAAAAATGCCCATTAAACATCCAAAACATCATAAATAATAGCATGGAACAATCAAAAATTATAGATACGTTGGAGACGTATCATTGCTCCCGGGTGCGCACGAGTGAGGACAAAGTGCGCAGAAAAGACTAGTATTGATATGTGAGGCCAGTCTAGATCCCGCCAGGAGTAACGACCACCGGCGGGTGTGTCCGGGGCATTACACTAGACCCGAATCATATGGCCCGAGTGGGACCGCAGGGACCAGACGGGAAAGAAATTCCGTTGAACTTGGTGTATGACCAAGTAATGATAGCTGCAAAATATTCACAGGAATACTGTAGGTTAGATAGTCTGATAGATGGAATAGATAAGGAATAGGCATTTAATTCAATGTATTAATGTACTTTATGATCAACCTGTATCTTTCAGCCGAACATGAGGAAAATTTGTCATCGCAGGCCTTCGACTTTAACCTCCAAACCAAAAAGGTGGAGTGTTTCCGGATACTATAACGAAAGAAACATTAATTATGTCCGGAGACCAGGCAACCCAGTCATCATGCTAGAACAAACAAATTTTTTAGTTTGGGGGGTATGTTATATTACGCATGTAAGAAACATCTTCCAAGGAGAATAGTTCCGTTAAGGGTTCATTTCCTTGGTCGGCATGCTATAATTGTGCGTGCCTGGGCTTTGGTACGTATGACAGAAAAACTATCCCGTAGTGTTAGAAGGGTTACGATAATGTAACAATTTATCGTTTGATTGCCAACCAATTATTCTCTTAAGAATGCTAGCTTTCGGCTTCGCCCGCCCGAGGTACATGTCCGGATGACCCGGTTGTAACAATCGCAGACGTGCTCCCTTTACGCCCTAGCCGAACAATCGAGAACATAGGGCATAAACACAAGAGCAAGGCAACCTAGCTTGGCAAAAACTTAAGTTATAGAGGTGCATATAATGGCAAAAGGAGTGTATATGAACAAACAACGTATACATTGCGAGCTCTAGGCTCTAAATAATAATAAGCTTCGGTTAAAGAAGCCCCCACGCGTCATGGGGAGTGTACATTTTAGGATGTATACCCCTTAAGTGTTCGGCCTATCCGAACATATCCTGGGAGACATATAAAAACGAAAAAATAAAAAGAAATGAAGAGGAGGGAAAACGGAAAAGAAACATGGCCGAACTTATGCGTAGAATCTTCGAAACCGAGCAGCGTTCCATGGATTCAGCTCTAGGTGATTATCCGATGCATTACGATGGCAATAGACCCCTCCTGTGAGAATTTCATCTATAATGAAGGGGCCCTCGATCTTGTCCTTTTTTCTCTGGGAGGTGTAAAACGAGTTCGCCGACATTGTAAGTCTTGGCCCGCACTTCTCTGCTTTGGTATCGCCAAGCCTAATGTTGATAAAATGCAGAACATGCTTTTGCAATGTCACGCTCCTCCTCTAGGCCGTCTAAGTCATCCTGCTGATCGAGCTCGGCATCTCTCTCTCTTCATACATGTGCACTCGAGGTGAGTCATGAATAATGTCGGAGGGCAGGACAGCCTCTGCGTCGTACACCATAAAAAAGGGAGTGTATTTGGTCGTGCGACTGGGTGTAGTCCGGAGTCCCCAGAGTACGGAATCAAGTTCCTTGACTCAGTGTTTATCTGACTCATGTAGGGATCGCACTAGTATAGGTTTGATGCCGCTCATTATCAGGCCGTTAGCCCGTTCTACCTGACCGTTTGTTTGAGGGTGATATACTGAGGCATAATCGAGCTTAATGCCCAAATTAGCACAACAATTTTTTGCCTCATCGGCTGTGAAATTAGAGCCATTGTCAGTAATGATGATGTGCGGGACACCATAACGGTGTACTACACCGGATATAAAGTCGATCACCGGCCCGGCTTCAGCCTTTTTTACTGGTTTGGCCTCTATCCACTTAGTGAATTTATCCACCATAACTAGTAAATATTTCTTCTTGTGGCTCCCCCCTTCAAGGGGTCCGACCATATCTAGCCCCCACACTGCAAAAGGCCAAGTAATGGGGATTGTTCTTAAGGTAGTGGGCGGCATATGACTTTGATTGGCGAAAAGCTTACATCCTACACAGCGCTGTACAAGGGCATGTGTGTCCGCTCGGGCCGTTGGCAAAAAGAAACATGTACGAAAGGCCTTGCTTACGAGGGCCCGAGCTGCGGCGTGATGCCCACCAAGACTAGCATGTATTTTGGCCAAGAGTTGTCGTCCCTCCTCTTCGGAGATGCATCTTTGAAGAACTCTAGTAGTACTTTTCTTGTAGAGTTCACCTTCGTGAAGTTTGTAGGCTTTAGAGCGTCGAACTATGCGACATGCCTCATTCTGGTCATCAGTTAGGTCCTACCTATTAAGGTAGGCCAAGAAGGGCTCGGTCCATGGAGCAATGACGGCCATGATTACATGGGCAGAAGGTGTCATTTCGGTGCCCTAACCCTCGATGATATCAGAATTGTGTTCGACATCTGGGGGTATGATCGGCTCCGAACTAGCATTTCCACTCTCGTCCTGCCATACCATGTATGGCTTGAAGTGCCTTTCCACAAAGGTGTTAGGCGGGACGGGATCGCGCTTAGCGCCCATTCTAGCAAGGACGTCTGCTGCCTGATTCCTGTCTCGAGCAACGTGATGGAACTCAAGCCCCTCAAATCGAGCTGATATTTTGAGTACAACGATTCGGTATGCCACCATCTTTGGGTCTTTTGCATTGAATTCTTCATTTATTTGGGATATTGAGAGGTTCGAATCCCCACGCACCTCTAGGCGTTGTATGCCCATAGAGACAGCCATTCGGATAACATGTAGTCGTGCCTCGTATTCGGCCGCATTGTTGGAGTCCGTATACATGATTTGTAACACGTAGCGGACAATGTCCCCCGCAGGGGATGTTAAGATGACGCCAACCCCTGGTCCGGCTAGCATTTTTGAGGCATCGAAGTACATGATCCAGTTGGAGTATGTGATGTACTCTTTAGGGAGTTCGGCTTCCGTCCACTCGGCTACAAAATCGGCCAACACCTGAGATTTAATAGCTCAGCGTGGCTTGTATGTTATTTCAAATGGTAAAAGCTTGATGGCCCATTTGGCTATGCGGCCAGTGGCCTCTCGATTATTTATGATGTCATTGAGTGGTACTTCGAATCCCACCGTGTTCGAACACTCTTGAAAGTAGTGTCGCAGCTTCCGGGATGCCATAAAGACTGCATACGCTATCTTTTGATAGTGCGGGTATCGAGATTTGCATGGTCTAAGGACCGCCGATACGTAGTACACTGGTTTCTGGATTGGGAATTTATGTCCCCCTCCTCTCGTTCGACGACGAGTACGGTACTTACCACCTGGTGAGTCGTAGATATATAAAGGAACATAGGCTCGCCAACACCTGGTGCGGCTAGAAATGGGTTGCCAGCTAACAAAGTCTTTATTTCTTCCAATCCAGCTGTAGCCGCATCCGTCCATTCGAAGTGGTCGGTTCGTCAAAGCAGTTGATAAAGTGGCTATCGGTGTACTGGGAACCAGGGTACCCAGACTTGCCTTTCTGCGGGCGGCGACGCGCTCCTACGAGAGGCCTAGCACGGCCGAGCTAATTGACCAGCTATTCAAGACCCTCGCGAGGGGCCAGGCCTCGCGAGAAGAAGGACGCCAAGACCTCCTCGGGAGCGGCCTCGGCAAGGCGTTCCGGAGGGGTGGAGAATCCAAGGCCAAGCCTGCCTTAGGAGGAGGCAGTGATGTCAGCAGTGACGCACCGCACCAGCGGGTGCCAGCGCCCGCCAACGGCGCAGTTACCATTTCGGTGCAAGGGGGACAACGCAGCCGCAAGTTCCCGAGGAGTGGGGCAAAGGTTTCCACATTGGTGCAACGAGACCGAAGACCGCAAGGACGACAAGGAGGATGTCATCGTCGAGCCCACCACCGCGTCCTCGCCTAAGCCTTTTGCAGGTGAAGACTGCTTTTGTCAGGGTAGGAACGTCCTTGTGTTCCCTCTCAAAAATGGCCATTGTGGAATCCCTTCCCACCTAAACATTTCGAGGGAAGAGGACCGTGCCCGCCTATATAAGTAGCTAGGATTCCCACTGAGAAAGGGATCGACACACACACTTTGCCACCGCACAAGGAGCAAGAACTCCAGCCTTCTGACCCTCCTGAGCTCACCTCCTGAGGAAAGGAACCCTTGTACCAGTTCATACTCTAGCTCACCCGGAGCCAATCCACTAAAGCAGGAAGTAGGGTCTTACACCACATGGTGGCCCGAACCTGGATAAACTCTTGTGTGTTTGTTCGTTGTTTGCTTGAATCCTTCCACCGAGACGAGAGCGAGGCACTAGGTAGACGTGAGTGGGAGAGATCTTCGTTCACGCCCCTGTGTTCGAACTTAACGGGTTTTGCGGAGCCCTGAATCCGACATTTGGCGCGCCAGGTAGGCGGCGTGTCGAAATCTCGCCTATCCGACGACCTCGCTTCCCCTCTCCGGTGCGGCGCCTCTACGATGGCTGCAGCCAGCCACAGCCGTGCGGGGGCTGGCTCCTCCCCCGCCGACCCGGCGGCATCAGCGGACCGCACCACCAATGCGCACCATTCCCCCTTCTTCCATGACGCTTCTACCGGCCAGGCCACTGGAGGATGGCCTGCACCACCACTCCCGCTTCCTGTGGCCTCGCCGGTCGCGCTCTTGGTGGGGCGGCGGCGGGCCCAGTACCGGCCGCCCACCGAGACCCGCACCACACGGACGGCCCGCAGTTGTGAGCTGTGGGGCACCGGCTGTGAGACGCGGTCTTGCCACGGGGTCGCTTGCATCCTTAGTGGGTCCCAAGCACTGGCGTCTGCTCGGCACGCCAAGTCACACTTTCGGCAAGTTGGAGCTGCTGCCCAGCCGCGAGAGCCCTTGTGGGCGCAGGACGGGCCGGGGCTCGCCATCGCCTTTGGCCCTGGCGACCTCACCCTCGAAGCGACCGGCGCTGGTGCTCTCCCCACGGTATGCACGCCTACCATCTGTGGGGTGGCCGTGACAAGAACCCTCATCGACGGTGGCGCCGGCCTCAACATCCTCTCTCCCGAAGCCTTCGGTCACCTGCCTCTGTCCTACAGGCAGCTCCTTCCCACCAAGCCGTTCTCGGGGGCAACGGGCTCGACCGTCCCGCTCGGCCAGATCCGCCTCCCGGTCACCTTTGGTACACCGGCTAACTACCGGACTGAGCTCATCGATTTTGACGTCGCACCCATCCGCCTACCGTACAACGCCGTCCTCGGCTTCCCTGCACTGGCAAAGTTCATGGCGGCAACTCACCCGGGCTACAACGCCGTCAAGATGCCCGGGAGCAGCGGCGTCATCACCGTCAAAGGGGACCCTAAGGCCGCCCTTCAGGTCCTCGGGCGCGCGTTGTAATGCCCAGGATGCGATTATACCTCCTACGTGTCGAGGCACGACTTAAAGGTATAAGCCCATTCTAGAATGATCTCAAGTTTGGTATCTTTGCACGACTCATGTAAAAAAATAGGGATGAAATTGCAAAAGGATAGTTGGCTTACACTCGCCACGTCACACAATACATTACATAAACAAATCATCCTCCAAATAACATCACAACCCGACTACGGGCGAAGATCCAAATGAAAGATACCAAATACATAAAGCCACAAGGTCCGAATCGCCCCTAGTAGAAACCACTACTGATCATCGAGATAGTGCACATAGTATCGACTACGTTCTTCATCGAACTCCCAGTACAGCTCCGTGCCGTCACCGGAGTAGTTCACCATAGTACCTGCATCTGGCGTGGTGTATAATCTGTGAGCCACGGAGGACTCAGCAATCCCGTTCCCGGGTAGCAAAACTATCTAAGCCTTGGGTGTGGAACAAGGCTGAAGAAAGATAAAAGGTTGCAGCTGCACTAGCACTAGCTTATGTGTTTAGAGCGAGAAGAGAAGTGCCACGAGCGTCCAACTGATCACGAAGTGATCCTATCTAAGCACGTCAAACATAACCCCACCGTGTTCACTTCCCGAACCCCTTTCGGAAAATGACCGTCACGGTTACTCACGCTGGTAGTGTGTTCTGAGCATGATGTCAAGTTTTCTACAACCGTATATTAACAAATTCCCATCTGCCACATAACCGCGGGCACGACTTTCGAAAGTTCAAAACCCTGTAGGGGTGTCCCAACTTAGCCCATTACAAGCTCACGATCCGCGGAGTCGCAACTCCAAGGTGGGAAGGCCCGAGTATTCTCGGAATCCCGTGCTCAAGACATTCCGACTAAGGTAAGACTAATCCAGCAAATCCTCCCGGCGTGCCGACACCCTGATAGTAGCCGCGCGTATCTCGTCTCAGGCCATGACCGGATGGGCGATTCTACAGGTTTTTACCAGCCCTAGAGTTTCCTCGAGGTGGCCCCGCAGACTCCCCAGTTTGGACCAACACTCATGTGGAGCACTGGCCCGGGTTGTTGATTAAGAAGAGGGTTTGTAACTCCCTATGCAAGTTTTTAGTTGTTTAGGCAAATGTAGTACCAATGTTGGGACTTGCTGGAAAAGCCTTAGCGCTAAGCGGTTTATCAAGGGGGTCCCATAACCCCAACCGTGTGAGGAACGCAAAAATCAAGGAACATAACACCGGTTTATACGGTTTCTAGGGTGGCATGAGTGGAACAAATCACCAAGCAAGAGGCTTTGCCTTCCACCCATTACCAATATATAGACGATTTAGTTTAAGAGTTTATATAGTGTTATATCCCAACAAGCTTCAACATGAAGCAAGAACCTTCAAATCTTCTCCTGCAACTAGCAATGCTATAAGAGGGGCTGAGCGGAGCTTACGTAGCCAAACAAAGGTTTGCTAGTTTGGGTGGTTAGACAGATTCATGGTTACAATAGGAGCCTGACAAACAAACATGGGCATCGAGGCAATAAGCTAAAGAGCGAGACATCTAGCAATAGGCAAAGATAGTAATGATATCTGGGTCAGGTCATCTTTCCTGTCGAGTCGTCGATGGGATCGTAAGACGGCTCCTCGTACTCAACCTCGGTAGTAACCTCGTTCTCGTTCTCGGTCTCGTCTTCCGGCTCTACTCAACACAAGAACACAACGAGGCACGAAATCAAACAAGGTGCAATGTACAATCAACATGATGCACACATGATGCTTGTATGAAGCAATACATGTCAAGGGATGAAGCACACAAGAACAACACAAGACAACAAGTTTAAATGAGGCCGGAATCCACATATAGCGAATCCGGTAAGTCCTCATATGCATATGTTGAAAATGGTCCAGATCTGAACAAACCTTAAGTTAAAGTTGTTAAACAGCAAGTTAACATGCACCATGATGATCTACACGAAATTCTAGTCAAGTTTCATATAAAGTTTGTTTAAAACGGAGCTACGGTCTAGAAGATATGAGCAAAACAAGACAAACATGGCAACGGTGCAAGATGCACCCAAACATCAAGCAAACACATTCCAAACATGTAAACGAGATGATATTATGATTCTACATGAAAAATCACACAACTTTCATACAGGACTTGCTCAAAACGGAGCAACGGTTCAACACATACACTCGAAACAAGATACAATGCAAAGCTGGAATTAACAACCACATAGCAACTTTGGAGCAAGAAATATATACTCTACAACACCCAAACATGGTGACAAGAAGCATGGACATGAAGTAGACATATCCTACAGCAAACAACTCCATTGGATCAACTCCATATGAGGCATGGATCAATAGCAACAAGCTACAACATTTTGATCATGGCGTTAAAAACCTGGGAGTTGTATTTTATAGAAACTTGGGAGCAAGAAGTAAATAAGCTACAGCAACCCATATGAGCAAGTGAGGGCATGGATCAATAGACAACAACATGTACAACAAGGAATGATCAATGGCCACCCCAAAACTAACATGGATTTTCCTAGGGCATCAAGCAAACATAGCATCAGGATATGACAGATTCCAGACTTAGTAGAATTTTCACTAAGTGTTAAAATAGTAACATTGGCATGGCATGTTTGCAAGCATGTTTAAGTCACCTCAAGGCATATCATGGAAAATGGTTTGCACTACAGCAAAGACCACATGATGAAGATTCTAAAACATATTAACATGTGACATGGGGTCAAACACATCAATAGCAACAAGCTCTTGAAATAACATGTTACAAAACTTAACAGCCACATGCACTTTTGCAACAGATATTAACATGGCAAGATGAACTCTAACATGCATGCTACAGCAACCATCATGTAAAGCATCTCATGATGAACATTTTGACATCTCATATGCTTCATTTGGATAAACATGCACCAAGTTATCACATCTCAAACATGGCATGAAAATAACAAGTAGCAGCAGTTTATATCAAGTAGCACTCTTGTCATGATGATTAGGACCTCTAGATGGACTCAAACAAGCATGACACAGTGGAACAAAATGTAGAGCACATCACCACAGTCATTTTGACATATCATATGCACAATTTGGACAAGCACAATAAAAGATACATCCATCACAATATGCCATCAGACAGCAAGTTTAAAATGAATTAGGAAAAAAAGACAACAAGGAAAGCGGATCGGGTCGTACTGTGCGGATCGGGTCGGGCGGATCCGACCGAACCCACTAGGGTTTGCGGCGGTTGGATCGGCGGGATCCGGCGCGCGGTCCTCCGCGGCGGCGGCCGGCGGAACGCGGGCGGCGGCGGGCGCCCGGCGGGGCGGCGACGAGGGACGGAGGCGAGGCCTCGTCGGATGGGGCGGCGGGTTGGAGAAGGAGGCGCGGCGGCGGAGGTGCTCGGGGCCGAGGCCAGCGGCGGTGGTGGTCGAGGCCGGCAGCGAGGAGCTTGGGGCCGAGGCCGGCGGCGATGGAGCGGGGCGGCGTGGGGCTGACGGCGGCGGATCCGGCGCCGGCTCGCCGGCGGCGAAGGGAGCCGGGCGCGGGACAAAGGCGCGGGCGGCGGGGTCGAACGGGCTGCGGGGGCCGGGAACGGGCCTGCGGGCCTGCGCGGCGGCGGCGGGACGGATCTGCCACGTGGCAGCGTCTGATAGGTCGGGCAGCGGCGGGCGGACGCGTCCGGTCCATCCGGACGTGTCCGGCGGCAGTGGAGGAGGTGGGACTAGGGTTTGGACTTGAAAAGGGGGGGTGTGGACGTTTTTATAGGCATAGGGAGCTAGGAGACTCCAAATGTGGAGCGGTTTTCGGCCACGCGATCACAATTCGACGACCGAGATGATGGGAAGGGTTGTGCTGGGTTAGTGGGCTATTGTGGAGGGGGGTCTTGGGCCTTAAAGAAGAGGTTCTTTTAGCCCACTAGGTTAACCGTTGGAGTACCAAACAAACTCCAAACGCGAAGAAACTTGACAGGCGGTCTACACGTACCAAAACAAAATCGCACGACAAGTCTCACGTCATTCCGGAAATGTTACACAGCCACACACGAAAAAAGGACTCGTGGATGCCACAGACACGTGTGTGAGCGTCAGAACTCGAAACGGACAACGGGAAGAGACGAGTGGGACCGGGTGCAAGTGACAACACAAATGCAATGCAATGCACATGACAACATGACATGGATGAAATGCACACACGCACACGACAAAACGAAGAAACCCGAAATGAAAGAAGAGCCCGGGAAGGAATTGATGAAACCAAAGTTTATATATTGCCATATTGGGAAAGTGTTACATATGGGGCATTACAGCGCGTACAAGGCCGCCGCTGCCGCAGCTCACCCAACCGCGAAGGGGGCTCCGGAGCCTCCGGAGGCCGCGCCTACCAAGAAGAAATAGCTCTTTTCTCAGGACCCCGCCGAGATGAAGCAAGTGCCTACCGACGAAGAAACGCTCAGGAGCCACCTTCACCATCGGCATGGGCATGGATCCAGAATAAGAGGCGGCGCTGGTTGGCTTCCTCAGGTCCAACAAGGACGTGTTCACCTGGAAGGCCACAGATTTGGTCGGGGTGCCGAGGCATGTCATTGAGCATCACCTCACCATGTGCCCCAATGCGCGCCCCATCAAGCAGCAGGCACGTAGACAAGCCCCAGAGAAGCAGGCCTTCATAGTCCAGGAGGTTAGGAAGCTGGAGGAGGCTGGTGTCATACGGGAGGAATGGCACCCGGAGTGGCTGGCCAACCGCGTCATCATCCTGTAGAAAGGAGGCAAAGAACGCATGTGCGTCGACTTCACAAGCCTCAACAAGTTCTGCCCTCAAGACCCTTTCCCTCTTCCGCGCATCGACCAAATCGTGGATTCGAGGGCTGAGTGCGACCTGCTCTGTTTCCTTGACGCATTCTCGGGCTACCACCAAATCAAGATGGCGGTGGAAGACGTGGAGAAGACGGCGTTCCTAACCCCATGCGGGGTCTACTGCTACACCTGCGTGCCTTTCGGGTTGAGGAACGTGGGCGCTACCTTCCAGCACCTGATGCACATCACCCTCGGCCCTCAGCTCGGGAGGAATGCGGAGGCCTACGTCGACGACATAGTGGAAAAGACCAAAGAGGCCACGGCCCTCATCCGGGACTTAGAAGAAACATTTGCCAACCTGCGCAAGGTGAAGATGTGTCTCAACCCGGAGAAGTGCGTGTTCAGCGTACCCTTCGGCAAGTTGCTAGGGTTCCTGGTTTCGCACCGAGGCATTGAGGCCAACCCGGAGAAGATTAAGGCCATCGAGAAGAGGAGGCCGCCCACAAACCTGAAGGAAATGCAGAAGCTCGCCGGGTGTGTGACATCCCTGGGGCGCTTCATCTCTAAGCTCGGGGAACGCGCCCTCCCGTTCTTCAAGATCATGAAGAAGAAGGGGCCCTTTGAGTGGACTCCGGAGGCCGACGCCGCCTTCCAAGACCTCAAGAAGTACCTCACCAGCTCGCCGGACATGGTAGCACCACGGCCCCTGGAGCCCATGACGCTCTACCTCGCCGCAACGCCTCATTCCTCCAGCGCAGCTCTGGTCATGGAGCACGAGGAAAACCTCCGGATCCCAAGGCCACCAGGCGGCTCAGCACCCTCAGGGCCCGCGCGGCCCCCTGACACGACCTCAGAGGAAGGCTCGACCACGGGCACCGACGGCCCCGCCGCTCAGCAAGAGGCTCCTAAGGCTCCAGAGGCGCTAGCAGACCCCGCTGCGCCGACCCTCGTGGAGCACCCGGTATACTTCATCAGCACAGTACTGCGCGACGCGCGTTCGCGCTACCCGATGCCCCAGAAGCTAGTTCTGGCGCTCCTCGTCGCCTCCAGGAAGCTGCGCCACTACTTCCAAGGTCACCCCATCAAGGTCGTCTCATCGTACCCCCTCGAGAAAGTGCTGTGGGGCCCGAATGTCGTCGGGAGGGTCACCGAGTGGAACATCGAGCTGCAAGCGTTCCAGCTGGAATTCAGCACCACGTGGGTGATCAAAGGAGCAGCTCTGGCAGACTTCGTGGCAGAATGTACTGATGCACCCGAGCGGGGAGCCAACGAAGACCGTTCGCTGGTCCCCGGCGATGAAGCCCCAGACGGATGGGTGGTGTACTTTGACGGTGCCTTCTCACGCCTCGGCACGGGGGCTGGCGCCATGCTGGTATCCCCCACTCAGGATAAGTTGTACTACGCTGTGCAGCTCTGCTTCCAGCAGGGCGAGAAGGTCTCCAACAACATTGCCGAGTACGAGGGCCTGATTGCCAGGCTCAAGGCCGCCGCTGCGCTAGGGGTCAAGCGTCTCACCATTAGGGGCGATTCGCAACTCCTCATTGATTTCTCCAACAAGAAGTACAAGCCCAAGGATGAGCACATGGGGGCATACCTGGAGGAAGTGTGCAGGATGGAGAAGCGGTTCCAAGGGCTGGAAGTGCAGCACGTGCCGCGAGGTACCAAAAAAGAAGCGGACGACATCGCCAAGCAAACCTCCAGGCGGGAGCCCCAAAGGCCAGGCATCTTCGAGGAGCAACTACTCAAGCCATGTGCAGCACCATCAGTACCCGAGCCGGCCTCCCCTCGACAGGGGCTACCAACGGCGCCTCTAGACGGCACCCCGCCCTGCGGACCACCGTCCGGAGCCCGCCTGCTGCTCACTGCGGAGCCTGAGGAGGGGTGCTGGACCCAAGAACTCAAGATGTACCTGCAACACGATGCCCTACTAGGCAAGGAAGAATACGCAGAACGCGTGGTCCGACAGGCCTCAGCCTACTGCATCCAAGACGGTGAACTCTACAAGAGGCGCCCCAACAACGTCTCGCTAAGATGCATCTCAAGGAAGCAAGGGCGCGAGCTGCTAGCTTATATCCACGGTGGGGACTGTGGCCATCACTCATCGTCCTGCACCCTCATGGGCAAGGCCTTCCGTAACGGCTTCTATTGGCCCACGGCGCTCAATGACGCCACGGAGCTCGTACGAGCCTGCGAGGCATGCCAGTTTCACGCCAAGCAGATCCACCAGCCGGCGCAAGGCCTCCAGACGATTCCGCTCTCCTGGCCCTTCGCAGTCTGGGGATTGGACATCCTAGGTCCTTTACCTCGGGCCGCAGGGGGCTACCGCTTCCTGTACGTCACCATCGACAAATTCACCAAGTGGGCGAAAGTGGAGCCTGTTCGCGCAATCCCAGCCGGGTCAGCCATCAAGTTCATCCAAGGCCTCGTGAGGCGATCGGGGTCCCCAACCGCATCATCACGGATAACGATTCACAGTTCACAAGCAATCTCTTCAGGTCATATTGTGCTAACCTTGGAACACAGATCTGCTACGCTTCAGTGGCCCACCCCAGGAGCAACGGCTAGGCTAAGCGTACCAACGCGGAAGTCTTGCGTGGCCTCAAGACGCGCAGCTTCAAGAAGAAGCTCGAGGCTTGCGGCAGTGGCTAGATCGACGAACTCTAGTCCGTGCTATGGTCAATCCGAACCATTGCCACCAAACCTATGGGGGAGACTCCCTTCTTTCTCGAGTATGGGGCGGAGGCGGTCCTCCCTCACGAGGTCAAGCATCGCTGCCCACGGGTCTTGGTCTTCAATGAGGAATGCCAGGACGCCGCCTGGCGGATGGACCTCCTGCTCGGCGAGGAGGGCCGCCGCCGGGCTACCCTAAGGGTGGCGCGTTACCAGCAGGCGCTGCGGCGGTACCACTGCCGCAGCGTCCGCACAAGAACTCTTGAAGTTGGTGACTTGGTCCTGAGGCGGGTCCTCTCCCGTGAAGGGCTGCACAAGCTCTCACCCATGTGGGAGGGCCCGTTCAGAATCGCCCGTGTCTCTAGGCCTAGTGTTGTGCGCCTGGAGACGCAGGATGGGATACCTATCCAGAATTCCTGGAACATCGAACACCTCAGGAGGTTCTATCCATAATCAAGGCTCTGTGCCCGTGAAGGTCTCCGCCCGTGATACTCTCACGTAATAATGAGTTGGGGCTGTACACGCCTCGGAGTCTCATGTGTGTTGCCTATGGGCCCTCAGACGGGGCTCCCACCCATGCCCCAGTGGCAGTCCTTAGCTCCGCGCCGGGAAGAAGACGTAGTGTAGGGGTCGGACACGACCTTTTTCCTTTTTTGCTTGGTGTTTGGCTGTCAGCCTTTTCTACTTCCTTGGCTATCAGCCCTTCCTCTACCCCATGCTATGAAGTTCTCGTGTTTCTCGCGCTTCTTGCATTTCGTTGAGAGTTTTGTGTTTGGGTCTTTCTCATCAGCTTCAAGTTCAGCTATGCCAGTCGCTCTCCTTCACGCGCCTCGCGCGTGGGGGCTGGGGCTCGGTCGGTCACCGGACCTCGTCCGTCGTGGCCCTGTGACCTCGCCTGCCCAAGCCTGCTCAGGCTCTGGCATAGGGCTGCTCAGCCCGCGCAACCTACCGAGACACTAAGGCTTTGGTACTGTAACCCACTCTCGGCACTCTCAGCAGATTTCAATGATTGACCCCCACTCGGGGGCTGTACGAGTCGGACCCGGCCACCTCCTCACGGCCCGAAGGGGATCATGACGCCAGAGTTGGGAGGACTCCGCCTCAGGATGACAGGACGCATAAAAGCTAAGTGACTTCATCCAAGCAACAAAAGCATGATGACGAGTTCCCGCTTCTTACATACATCGCAACCCATTACACGCCTCCTCAAGGAAACTTGAAACTTTGATGCAGAAAAAACGTGAAGGAAAAGAAGGGAGAAGAAGCAGAAGCCGCTCCCGATCAGTCGGAATCCTCCGGCTCCTCCGGCTTCACCGAGACGCAGTGGCGTGGCGATCCTCTCCCCACGCCGTACCGAGCTCGACGGCGTGGTGGTTCGTCGCGGCCACCACTGCTGGAGTAGCTGCTGCTGCCACAGAGGGGGCCTCACGACGCCTAGGACTGAGGCCGTCTCCGGAGGAGGAACTGCTCCCCTGGACCTCTTTGCCCTCCTCGTCTTCAGCTTCGGGACAGCATCCAAGGCACCAACCCTCCTCTGAGAAGACCCTGATGAACAGCGTGGAGACGCCATCGTACCTGAAGTGGAGCGCACACTTCTCCTGTAGCCGGTGCACGCGGGCAAACGATTGCCAGCCGCGCTCCAAGAACACATTGCCCGAGGGAGCCACCTCGACCTCCACCCAGGATGCGCTGCTGCAACAACCGTCGGCCTGCAGCCATATGCCCCCAAGGCCTCCGGCCGGGAGCATGTCACCAAATGAGCGGGGAAGCCTGAGCCACGAGCCACCGGGCTTCTCCGCCCACACCATGAACTCCGACGAGACATCGAAGGAATGGAACTATGGGCACGGAGGGCGCGCGACCAGCAGGCACCTTTGCGCACCCCCTCTTCCTCCACGGCTGCGACCACCTTCGCCACGGGAGGACACCCGGTGCTGCCCACCGGCGGCCACAGCAGAGCTCAAAGGGCCGCGCCTGCCTCCCCGAGAAGACGCTGCGGGTGCGGCGGCATGCTTGCGGGGACGACCGCGACCCCTCTTCGGAGGCAGCGGGACTGGATTCTTCAGGGTCTTCCCCTTCTCCGCGGCGGATGGCTTCCTCGGCGGCGCCATGAAGATCTTGCGACGGGGAGGGAGAGCGAAGGACAAGCAAGGAGAAGACGGTGTTGGCTTGAAAATGGTCTGGGGGCTCCCCCCCTAGCCCCATTTATAGGGCGGAGGAGCCCAACCGCCAGCCAATGGTGTTGCAGCCATTACTCCCTCGTCACCCGCGCCAGGGAGTTGTCAAGTCGCACGATGGCCAAGGTTGCATGGGAAGTGGAGCCGCCATGTCCCATCCAACAAATCGTGCGCCGGCCTAGCCCGCAGCCTTTTTAGGGCCCGCGGTGCTTTGTCCTCGCCTAAGGCTTTGCCCCGAAGCCAACTCTGCGCGCTCCTTGGGCCCGGGGGCTACTGTCGGCGTACTGGGAACCAGGGTACCCAAACTTGCCTGTCTGCGGGACGTGACGCGCTCCTACAAGAGGCCTAGCACGGCCCAGCTACTTGACCAGCTGTTCAAGACCCTCGCGAGGGGCCAGACCTCGCGAGAAGAACGACGCCAAGACCTCCTCGGGAGCGGCCTCGGCAAGGTGTTCCGGAGGGGCAGAGAATCCAAGGCCAAGCCTGCCTCAGGAGGAGGTAGTGATGTCAGCAGTGATGCACCACGCCAGTGGGTGCCAGCGCCCGCCAGCGACGCAGTTACCATTTCGGTGCAAGGGGGGCAGCGCAGCCGCAAGTTCCCGAGGAGCGGGGCAAAGGTTTCCTCATTGGTGCAACGAGACCGAAGACCGCAAGGACGACAAGGAGGATGTCATCGTCGAGCCCACCACCGCGTCATCGCTTGATCCATTTGCAGGCGAAGACTACTTTTGTCATGGTAGGAACGTCCTTGTGTTCCCGCTCAATAATGGCCGTTGTGGAATCCCTTCCCGCCTAAACATTTTGGGGGAAGAGGACCATGGCCGCCTATATAAGTAGCTAGGATTCCCACTGAGAAAGGGATCGACACACACACTTTGCCACCGCACAAGGAGCAAGAACACCAGCCTCCTAACCATCCTAAGCTCGCCTCCTGAGCTCAGGAACCCTTGTACCAGTTCATACTCTAGCTCACCTGGAATCAATCCACTAAAGCAGGAAGTAGGGTCATACACCACACGGTGGCCCGAACCTGGATAAACTCTTGTGTGTTTGTTCATTGTTTGCTTGAATCCTTGCACCGAGACGAGAGCGAGGCGCTAGGTAGACGTGAGTAGGAGAGATCTTCGTTCACGGCCATGTGTTCGAACTTAACGGGTTTTGTGGAGCCCTGAATCCGACAATGGCAGTGCTTTTTCTCCCAATCTGGAGATAAAGTGGCTCAAGGCTGCCACGCATCCGGCTAGTTTTTGGACCTGCTTTAGGCCTATTGGTATTGCCAACTATGACAAAGCTCGGATTTTGGCTGGGTTTGCCTCAATTCATCTACTTGAAACAATGAACCCGAGCAGTTTCCCGGCTGGAACGCCGAAAACACATTTTTCCGGATTGAGCCGTATGTCTTATGTTCGGAGGTTGTCAAATGTGAGGCGTAGGTCATCCACCAGTGATTCGACGTGTTTAGTCTTGATGACCACGTCGTCCACATATGCCTCCACTATTTTGCCAATTTGTTTTTCCAAACATGTTTGAATCATGCGTTGGTAGGTGGCACTAGCATTTTTGAGTCCGAAGGGCATAGTGTTGAAGCAGAAAGGCCCGTACGGGGTGATAAATGTCGTTGTGGCCTGATCGGATTCTTTCATCTTGATCTGATGGTAACCGGAGTAAGCGTCGAGGAAACACAATGAATTGTGTCATGTAGTTGTGTCAATGATTTGGTCAATGCGAGGCAGCGGGAAGGGGTGCTTAGGGCAAGCCTTATTGAGGTCTTTGAAATCAACACAAAGGCGCCAGGATTTATCCTTCTTGGGCACCATGACCAGGTTCGCTAGCCAGTCCAGGTGTTTGATCTCTCTGATGAACCTGGCTTCAAGTAGTTTAGCTAGCTCCTCGTCCATAGCTTGTCGTTTGGGCTCGCAAAAGCGCCACGGTGTTTGCTTGACTGGTTTAAACCCCTTTATTATATTGAGGCTATGTTCGGCCAATCTGCATGAGATTCCGGGCATCTTCGAAGGATGCCAGGCAAAGATGTCCCAAATTTTGCGCAGGAACGCTCGTAGGGTGGCGTCGACCGTCATATCCAGCTCGGCTGCAATGTTATTTTGCTGGGATCCGTCGGGTGCACTTGATTTTTTACTATTTCATCTGCTGGTCTGAAAGATGTGGATTTAGGCCTCTTGTCGAGGATTACATCGTCTTTGTCCACTGTAGAACGCTTTGTGGTTAACTCTTCGGTCGCGAGGGCCTCGGATAGTGCCTCGAGGGCCAAGGATGCGGTTTTGTTTTCTGCATGGAGTGATATATCCGGATCACCGGTGATAGTGATTACTCTGTTGGGCCCTGGCATTTTAAGCTTCACGTAGACATAATGGGGTATGGCTTGGAAGCGTGTGAAGGCGTCCCGCCCCAAAAGGGCTTGGTATCCACTATTGAAAGGGGCCACGTGGAAGAGCAACTCTTCGGACCTGTAGTTATCAGGCGTGTTGAATACTACATCGAGTTCAATTTTCCTCGAGCATCATGCTTCTCGAATGGGGATAATACCTCGAAAGGTGGTACTGCTTTGCTCGAAGCGACTCTTATCCATTTGCATTTTGTTGACAGTATCTTCATAGATGTGGTTAAGTCCCCTTCCACCGTACATGAGCACCTTGGTAAGTAGAAATCCGTCCATAATTGGGATTAAGACCTAGGTGGCTGGTGCTCACACTGATCAGGCCCTTGGTTCGTCGGCGGCGGCGAAAGATATCGCCATATCGCACCAGGGGTTTATTGCAGTTACTTGGTTGACTTCGGCGAGGTCGCGGAGCACCCTTTTGCATTGATTATTTGAAGAAAAGGTCTCGAAGACCGTAAAGACGTTGAGATCGTCATCCTCCGAAGAGTGCTTCTCTGGGGTAGTATTGCTGAGGATAGTCTCACCGCTCTTAGCCACTTGCTGGAGTACCCAACATGCCCGAAGGCTATGCGTCGGTTCGGTGCTCGGGGTAGTATGTATCTGACATGGCTTGTCGAGCAATTCATCGAGGACTATTCTATATCCCGTGAAGTGTTTGTTTTTCTTGTCAACGGGCTTGTGGTCGGATGTTTCATAAGGGTGCATCTGTTTTGCCCGTACGATGGTTTGCTTAAAGGCAGGATATTCCCATTGGGCTGTCTGGGCCTTCCATGCGCTTTCCACCGCGCAGTACTTCTGTACTATGTGTGTCAAATCGGTGAAGTGTTGTATGCGGTGGCGGTTGAGGGCATTGAGAATTCCCCCGTCCGTACAGTTACGGCAAAAAACTAAAACCGTGTCGTCATCGCAGCAATCTTTAATCTTGTTTTTAACAAGGAGGAATATGGCCCAGAAGTGATGGACCGTTTCCTGAGGTTGTTGCCGAACATACATTAGGTCACATATGTGTGGAGTCCCTGAATTTCTTGGGGAGTATTTATTGTGGTGGGTGGGCAGGCTAAAATCTGAACCCTGACCCATGATTGGATCCGGAGTTTAAAGAATCTTCGAGGTCACCAGTTCAGGATCAGCAAGGTCCTGAAGACTTCCGGGCTTAATGCCTGATCCTATGTTCGGGGGACATGAAGTCACCTCCTGGGGCTGGGTATCCGGCTCGCAGGGCTTGAAAATCCGAACATAGCTGGTGCTTAACTTAGGGGGAGAAGCGTTCTCAGCTCGTTTCTCAACGACCGCTACCAGGTGGGTGATCGGCGGGGACTTGATTTCCCTCTGATCTGGTTTAAGCCCAATTCGGTCATAGCCTGTTGCGACTCCCAAGGCGGAAATGCGATCTAGCAGCTCATTCAAGGACGAGACATCTGTCGGATCCATCTTTTCGGAGTGTTCGAGGCTGATGCAAAGATGATGCATGTTTGGCGATTGTGGGGGCCGCCGTTGGCTTGACGGTCGAGCGACCGCCCATAGTTCAATCACCGAGCTGGAGGGCCTGTCCTGGAGTTAGGGCCCTTCCATAAGTAATATCGTCATTAATGACGAGGCGATCCATCGATCCTTCTATAGAGAACACAAAGGAACTCTCAATGAAAGCGCACCAACGTCAGTGTCAAAACCGGCTGATCTCGGGTAGGGGGTCCCAAACTGTGCGTCTGAGGATCGAAGGTAACAGGAGACAGAAGGGACGCGATTTTTACCCAGGTTAGGGCACTATCGATGGAGGTAAAATCCTACTTCCTGCTTGATTGTCTTTGATGAGGTATAAGGGTTACAAGAGTCAATCTACCTCCAGATCGTAATGGCTAAACCCTAGCTATCTAGCCTATGTAAATTCTGATAGCCTCTACGGATGAAACCCTCCGGTTTATATACACACCAGAGGGGTCTAGGGTTACACCAAGTTGGCTTGTGAAGGAAAGAAATTACATATCCAGAGATCAATCTTGCCGTCCACGCATAGGAGAGTCCTACCCGGAAACGGGAGAAGGCCTTTTGCCTTGAATCTTCACGGCCCATCAGTATGGCACATATCAAATAGCCCGGACACCCGAGGACCCCCTAGTCCAGGACACCCTCACCCCCTACCCGAGATCCGTTAGTTTTGACACCGACACCCCCCTCCCCCCCAAGCGTAGGATTCTTGATGGTGATCTTAATTATCTCCTTGGCATCGCGTTGCTTGGCAAGCAGAACTTGCCTCCCCAAGACCTTGTCACCCTCCTTGCTTTTTCTGGGCTCACTAGTGACAACATTGTTTTTATTAGCTGATTTGGTTATGTTGGGCCAAATTAACATCTTCTTCCCCTCCAATTCCATGGTGTTCATTGGGGTGGGATGCTTATCAACTCGCATCTCAGAAAAATTCAATCGTCCGTCATTAATGGCCGATAGTATTTGGTTTGAAAAACATTGCAATCATTAGTAGCATGAGAAAAATAATTATGATACTTGTAATAAGCACGCCACTTCAGCTCTTCAAATTGGGGTAAAGTATGAGATATTCTAATAATCTTGGCTCGCAATAAAGCATCAAATATTATATCACTCTTAGCAATGTTGAAAGTAAATTCCATCTCTTCATCGCGATTCTTATGAATTGGCATTAAATCATTGGAAGTAAATGGTTTGGCCTTAGATGGCCACACAAATTCAGCAGCATAAATATTGCCCTCATCGTTTGAGCAGTCACTATCATACTCAACCATATTCATCTTAGGACGATCAGTTTTATACCTATGTACCTCTTTAAGATATTTGCTTCGGCTTTCTTGAGCCAAAGCCCTTTGTAAGACTTGGTTGATACATAAAAACTCATAGCCTTCTAGCCTTTCTCTACTGTGAGTTCTCAAACCCCTAAGCACAAGATTAGCCAAATCTCGCTCGGTTATCATCAAACTATAGCATCAGTTTTTTCTATCTCTAAATATCTTGACGTAATCGGAGACCGATTAATCATGCTTTTGTCTAACCGATGTAAGATGTGACAACTTAAGCTCATTGTCGCCATTATAAAAATGATCTTGAAATTTTTGTTCTAGTTGCGACCTTAAATGAATAGAACCATGTGGTAAAGTGGCAAACCATGAAAATGTGGTACCAGTTAAAGATAAAGGAAATAAACACATTTTCAACTCATTTAGTGAGCCTCCTTCACCTAATTGTGACAAGTATTGAATAACACGCTCCCATGTGGTTTTTGTATCCTCTCCCTTAAACTTAACAAAATCTAGAATTTTATATCCTAGAGGACATTGAATTGCATCAAAGTATTCTGGATATGGCTTTTGGTAAATCTGGTTCCTTGGTAACTCAACTCCAAAATTTTCTGGGAGCATCTTAGCCATCTCCTCTCTAATATTAGCTAGACCATCATCCATAGTGGACGATGAAGCTGGTGGCATTGGCATAGGAGGAGTATGGTTAGTATCTGCAAGTGTGAATTGTGGCATGCATGCCAAATTATAGTTCAACAGTGATCTAACAGTGTTTGCACCTGTAGGTAGGGCTTGGTTCGGCATCACCATCAAACTTGGCATACTCAAGACAGGATTAATGGGTGCAACAAAATTTTGATTTTTTGGGCTAGGATAATAACTCATAGGCACGGGAGGCGCCGATGAAATAGGTAAAGTTGGATTAGGGATTTCTGCAGTAGTAGGCACACCAATATTACCACCAGATGACTGAGGCGTGGTTTTTCGAGCATTACTATTTTCCAAGAAAAATTGGTATAAAAGATTACTGCTATCAGTAATGCGATTATAAATTTCAGCCCATACGTTAGGGGAGAAAGCATTACTCACACAGGGTTTAACCTGCTCATCATGAATAGGAGGAAACTTGATTTCTCCAACCAAAGTGATGTTTAAGGGGTCCGACCATATCTAACCCCCAGACTGCAAAAGGCCAAGTAATGGGGATTGTTCTTCAGGTAGTGGGCAACATATGACTTTGATTGGCGAAAAGCTGACATCCTACACAACGATGTACAAGGGCATGTGCGTCCGCTCGGGCCGTTGGCAAAAAGAAACATGTACGAAAGGCCTTGCTTACGAGGGCCCGAGCTGCGGCGTGCTGGCCACCAAGACTAGCATGTATTTCGGCCAAGAGCTGTCGTCCCTCCTCTTCGGAGATGCATCTTTGAAGAACTCCAGTAGTACTTTTCTTGTAGAGTTCACCTTCGTGAAGTTTGTATGCTTTAGAGCGTCGAACTATGCGACGAGCCTCATTCTGGTCATCAGGTAGTTCGTGCCTATTAAGGTCGTCTAGGAAGGGCTCGGTCGTCCATGGAGCAATGACGGCCATGATTACATGGGCGGAAGGTGTCATTTCGGTGCCCTAACCCCCGATGATATCAGAATTGTGTTCGACATCTGGGGGTATGATCGGCTCGGAACTAGCATTTCCGCTCTCGTCCTACCATACCATGGATGGCTTGAAGTGCCTTTCCACAAAGGTGTTAGGCGGGACGGGATCGCGCTTAGCGCCCATTCGAGCACGGATGTCTGCTGCCTGATTACTGTCTCGAGCAACGTGATGGAACTCAAGCCCCTCAAACCAAGCTGATATTTTGAGTACGGCGTTTCGGTATGCCACCATCTTTGGGTCTTTTGCATTGAATTCTCCATTTGTTTGGGATATTGCAAGGTTCGAATCCCCACGCACCTCTAGGCGTTGTATGCCCATAGAGATAGCCATTCGGAGACCATGTAGTCATACCTCGCATTCGGCCGCATTGTTGGAGTCTGTATACATTATTTGTAACACGTAGCGGACAGTGTACCATGTAGGGGATGTTAAGATGACGCCAACCCCCAGTCCGGCTAACCTTTTTGAGCCATCGAAGTACATGATCCAGTTGGAGTATGTGTTGTACTCTTTAGGGAGTTCGACTTCCGTCCACTCGGCTACAAAATCGGCCAACACCTGAGATTTAATAGCTCGGCGTGGCTTGTATGTTATTTCAAATGGTAAAAGCTTGAAGGCCCATTTGGCTATGCGGCCTATGGCCTACCGATTATTTATGATGTCATTGAGTGGTACTTCGGATTCCACCGTGATCGAACACTCTTGAAAGTAGTGTCATAGCTTCCGGGATGCCATAAAGACCGCATACGCTATCTTTCGATAGTGCGGGTATCAAGATTTGCATGGTGTAAGGACCGTCGATACATAGTACACTAGTTTCTGGATTGGGAATTTATGTCCCTCCTCCTCTCGTTCGACAACGAGTACGGTACTTACCACCTAGTGAGTCGCAAATATATATAAAGCAACATAGGCTCTCCAACACCTGGTGCGGCTAGGATTGTGTTGCCTGCTAACAAAGTCTTTATTTCTTCCAATCTAGTTGTAACCGCATCCGTCCATTCGAAGTGGTCGGTGCGATGGAGCAGTCGATAAAATGGCGGTGCTTTTTTATCCCAATCTGGAGATAAAGCGGCTCAAGGCTGCCACGCACCCGGCTAGTTTTTGGACCTACTTTAGGCATGTTGGTATTGCCAACTATGATAAGGCTCGGATTTTGTCTAGGTTTGCTTCAATTCCTCTACTGGAAACAATGAACCCGAGCAGTTTCCCGGCTGGAACGCCGAAACCACATTTTTCCGGATTGAGCCGTATGTCATATGTTCAGAGGTTGTCAAATGTGAGGCGTAGGTCGTCCACCAGTTATTCGACGTGTTTAGTCTTGATGAACACGTCGTCCACATATGCCTCCACTGTTTTGCCAATTTGTTTTTCCAGACATGTTTGAATCATGCGTTGGAAGGTGGCACCAGTGTTTTTGAGTCCGAAGGGCATAGTGTTGAAGCATAAAGGCCCGTGCGGGGTGATAAATGCCGTTACGGCCTGATCGGACTCCTTCATCTTGATCTTATGGTAACCGGAGTAGGCGTCGAGGAAACACAATGAATCGTGTCTTGTAGTTGCATCAATGATTTGGTCAACGTGAGGCAGCGGGAGGGGCTCCTTAGGGCAAGCCTTATTGAGGTCCTTGAAATCGACACAATGGCGCCAGGATTTATCCTTCTTCGGCACCATGACCAGGTTCGCTAGCTAGTTCGGGTGTTTGATCTCTTTGATGAACCCGGCTTCAAGTAGTTTGGCTAGCTCCTTGCCCATAGCTTGTCGTTTGGGCTCGGAAAAGCGCCGTGGTGTTTGCTTGATTGGTTAAAACCCTTTTATTATATTATGGCTATGTTCGGCCAGTCTGCGTGGGATTCCGGGCATCTGTGAAGGATGCCAGGCGAAGATGTCCCAATTTTTGCGCAGGAACGCTCATAGGGCGGCGTCAACCGTCAGATCCAGTTGGGCTCCAATGGATGTTGTTTTGTTGGGATACGTCAGGTGCACTTGAAATTTGACTATTTCAGCTGCTGGTCAGAAAGATGTGGATTTAGGCCTCTTGTCGAGGATTACATCGTCTTTGTCCATTGTAGAACGCAGAGTGGTTAACTCTTCGGTCGCCAGGGCCTCGGATAGTGCCTCGAGGGCCAAGGATGCGGTTTTGTTTTCGACATGGAGTGCTATATCCGGATAACCGATGATAGTGATTACTCCGTTGGGCCCTGGCATTTTAAGCTTCATGTACCCATAATGAGGTATGGCTTGGAAGCGTGCGAAGGCGTCCCGCCCCAAAAGGGCGTGGTATCCGCTATTGAAAGGGGCCACGTGGAAGAGAAACTCTTCGGACCTGTAGTTATCAGGCGTGTCGAATACTACATCGAGTTTAATTTTCCCCGAGCATCGTGCTTCTTGACTGGGGATAATACCTCGAAAGGTGGTACTGCTTTGCTCGAACCGACTCTTGTCCATTTGCATTTTGTCGAGCGTATCTTCGTAGATGAGGTTAAGGCTACTTCCGCCGTCCATGAGCACCTTGGTAAGTAGAAAGCCGTCCACAATTGGGTTTAAGACCAAGGCGGTTGGTGCTCGCACTGATCAGGCCCTTGGTTCGTCTTCGGCGGCGAAAGTTATGGCCATATTGCTCCAAGGGTTTATTGCGATTACTTGGTTGACTTCGGCGAGGTCACGGAGCACCCTTTTGCGTCGATTATTTGAAGAAAATTTCTCGAAGACCGTAAAGATATTGAGATCATCATCCTCTGAAGAGTGCTTCTCTGGGGTAGTATTGGTGAGGATAGCCTCGCCGCTCTTAGCCACTTGCCGGAGTACCCAACATGCCCGAAGGCTATGCGTCGGTTCGGTGCTCGGGGTAGTATGTATCTGACATGGCTTGTCGAGCAATTCGTCGAGGACTATTCTATATACCATGAAGTGTTTGTTTTTCTTGTCAACGGGCTTGTGGTCGGATGGTTCATAAGGGTGGATCCATTTTGCCCGTACGATGGTTTGCTTAAAGGCAGGGAATTCCCATCGGGTTTTCTGGGCCTTCCATGCACTTTCCACCACGCAGTACTTCTGTACTATGTGTGTCAAATCTGTGAAGTGTTGTATGCGGTGGCGGTTGAGGGCATTGAGAATTCCCTCGTCCGTACAGTTACGGCAAAAAACTGAAACCGTGTCGTCATCGCAGCAATCGTTAGTCTTGTTTTTAACGAGGAATCTGGCCCAGAAGTGATGGGCCGTTTCCTGAGGATGCTGCCAAACATACATTAGGTCACATATGTCTGGATTTCCTGAATTGCTTGGGGTGTATTTATTGTGGTGGGTGGGCAGGCTAAAATCCAAACCCTGACCCACGATTGGATCCGGAGTTTGAAGAATCTCTGAGGTCACCAGTTCAGGATCAGCAAGGTCCTGAAGACTTCCGGGCTTAATGCGTGATCCTATGTTTGGGGTACATGAAGTCTCCTCCTGGGGCTGGGTATCCGGCTCGCAAGGCTCGAAAATCCGAACATAGATGGTGCTTAACTTAGGGGGAGAAGCGTTCTCAGCTCGTTCCTCAACGACCGCTACTAGGTGGGTGATCAGCGGGGACTTGATTTCCCTCTGATCAGGTTTAAGCCCAATCCGGGCATAGTCTGTTGCGACTCCCAAGGCGGCGATGCGATCTAGCAGCTCATTCAAGGACGAGACATTTGTCGGCATCTTTTCGGAGTGTTCGAGGCTGATGCAAAGATGATGTTTGGCGATTGTGGGGGCCGCCGTTGGCTTGATAGTCGAGCGAGCGCCCATAGTAAAATCGCCGAGCCGGAGGGCCTGTCCTAGAGTTAGGGCCCTTCCATAAGTAGTATTGTCATTAATGACATGGCGAGCAATCGATCCTTCTATCGACAACACAAAGGAACTCTCAATGAAAGCGGGCCAATGTCGGTGTCAAAACCGGATGATCCCCGGGTAGGGGGTCCCAAACTGTGCGTTTGAGGATCGAAGCTAACAGGAGAGAGAAGGGACACGATTTTTACCCAAGTTATGGCACTCTCGATGGAGGTAAATCCTACTTCATGCTTGATTGTCTTTGATGAGAATAAGGGTTACAAGAGTCAATCTACCTCCAGATCGTAATGGGTAAACCCTAGCTATCTAGCATATGTAAATTCTAATAGCCTCTATGGACTAAACCCTCCGGTTTATATACATACCGGAGGGGTCTAGGGTTACACCAAGTTGGCTTGTGAAGGAAAGAAATTACCTATCCGGACATCAATCTTGCCGTCCACACATAGGAGAGTCCTACCCGGACACGGGAGAAGGCCTTTCGCCTTGAATCTTCACGGCCCATCAGTCCGGCAAATATCAAATAGCTCGGACACTCGAGGACCCCCTAGTCCAGGACTCCCTCACCCCCTACCCGTGGTCCGCCACTTTTGACACCGACACCCCTCCCCAAGCGTAGGATTCTTGATGGTGATCTTCATTATCTCATTGGCATCGCGTTGCTTGTCAAGCACAACTTGCCTCTCCAAGACCTTGTCACCCTCCTTGTTTTTTCTGGGCTCACTATTGACAACATTGTTTTTATTAGCTGATTCGGCTATGTTGGGCCAAATTAACATCTTCTTCCCCTCCAAATCCATGGTGTTCATTGGGGAGGGATGCTTATCAACTTGCATCTAAAAAAATTCAATCGTCCGTCATTAATGGCCAATTGTATTTGGCGTCAAAAAACATTGCAATCATTAGTAGCATGAGAAAAATAATTATGATACTTGTAATAAGCATGCCACTTCAGCTCTTCAAACCGGGGTAAAGTATGAGATATTCTCACAATCTTGGCTTGCAATAAAGCATCAAATATTTTATCACTCTTAGCAATGTTGAAAGTAAATTTCATCTCTTCATCACGATTCTTATAAATTGGCATTAAATCATTGGAAGTAAATGGTTTGGCCTTAGATGGCCACACAAATTTAGCAACATAAATATTGCCCTCATCGTCTGAACAGTCACTATCATACTCAACCATATTCATCTTAGGACGATCAGTTTTATACATATGTACCTCTTTAAGATCTTTGCTTCGGCTTTCTTGAGACAAATCCCTTTGTAAGACTTGGTTTATACATAAAAACTCATAGCCTTCTAGCCTTTCTCTACTGTGAGTTCTCAAACCCCTAAGCACAAGATTAGCCTAATCTCTCTCGGTTATCGTCAAACTATAGCATCGGTTTTTTGTATCTCTAAATCTCTTGACGTAATAGGAGACCGATTCATCATGCTTTTGTCTAACCGATGTAAGATGTGACAACTTAAGCTCATTGTCGCCATTATAAAAATGATCTTGAAATTTTTGTTCTAGTTGCGACCATAAATGAATAGAACCATGTGGTAAAGTGGCAAACCATGAAAATGTGGTACCAGTTAAAGATAAAGGAAATACACACATTTCGAACTCATTAGTCAGCCTCCTTCACCTAATTGTGACAAGTATTGACTAACATGCTCCCATGTGGATTTTGTATCCTCTCTATTAAACTTAACAAAATCTAGAATTTTATATCCCGGAGGACATTGAATTGCATCAGAGTATTCTGGATATGGCTTTTGGTAAATCCGGTTCCTTGGTAACTCAACTCCAATATTTTCTAGGAGCATCTTAGCCATCTCCTCTCTAATATTAGCTAGACCATTATCCATAGTGGACGATGAAGCTTGTGGCCTTGGCATAGGAGGAGTAGGGTTAGTAGCTGCAGGTGTGAATAATGGCATGCATGCCAAATTATAATTCGACAGTGATCTAATAGTGTTTGCACCTGTAGGTAGGGCTTGGTTCGGCATCACCATCAAACTTGGCATACTCAAGACAGGATTAATGGGTGCAACAAAAATTTGATTTGTTGGGCTAGGATAATAACTCATAGGCACGGGAGGCGCCGATGAAATAGGTAAAGTTGGATTAGGGATTTCTGTAGTAGTAGGCACACCAATATTACCACTAGATGACTGAGGCGTGGTGTTTTGAGCATTACCATTTTCCAAGAAAATTTGGTATAAAAGATTATTGCTATCATTAATGTGACTATCAATTTCAGCCCATACATCAGGGGAGAAGGCATTACTCACAGAGGGTTTAACATGCTCATCATGAATAGGAGGAAACTTGATTTCTCCAACCTAAGTGATGTTCCCTTGGCGATCCTTCTTGAAATTTGCAAGGAACTCTTATAACTCCTTCTCTTCACGAGCCTTCTTGTACTCCCGATATATTTGGCGATGTTCTTCCGATAATTACTTAAGGTTGGGCTTGATGATGTTATCAGCATCAATTTGTGAGGGATTAGGAATCTTGTCGTTGTTAGACATGATGGGTGATGATGATGATTGCTCTTTAGTCCCCAACGGAGTCGCCAAAAAAGTGTGTTCGCACGAACACGTCACGTGTACTTTCGACACCGGGGGTGATGCAGCACACCTCACGTCGAAGGAGTCCCACCGGTAGCGTAATTCGCAAAAAAACATAGAGAACTTTTGAAGACCCGAAATGCCGCACGCCCGGGAGGAACCCCATTGGGGAGTGCAGCGGCTATGGGCTGCCCTAGGTCGGTCGAACCGCCCCTTGAGCCTCGGGATTCATAGCTCTCCAACATGAAGACCGACGAAGAATGGGAGCAAGAACAAGGGAGGGTCAAAACTTAGATGAAAAAGTGGTAGATGTGTTGCGATTGTGTGTTGTTGTTTCAATCGGCCATCACCCCTCACGTATATAAGAGGCGACTGGACTTCCCGTGCAAGAAAAGGTTAGAATTCACGTTCAAAACCCTAGTTTGGGTCCAACTCGAAATCTGAACTTTCCAAAACTGTTCGGTTTATAACCTGGCTGCACCTTGCGGGTCACTTTTGAGGTAGTAAACGACCTCTGATGAAATGCGCAAAAAAGCATATTTACTTGTTTCGACGAGACAAACAATTTTCGTGTTGAACAATTTTCGATTTGAAGCCATCTTGAGGGTTGAATCTCTCACGGAAAACAACTAATTTGTGGTGCTACCCATCAGATATCAGCTATATGGGTGTCTGATGGGGCGCGCCATGTTTTGCTTCATGGTAGGGCTGCACTCCGTTGGCTCTAACTTTTGCATACAATACCGGATGTAGATGTTTTTTATATCAAAATCAACCGTTTCGACAAGAGGAAGACAATTCATGTAGAATTTTTTTTCATATAAGGCTGTCTTGGAGGTATAATTGGCCGAATAGTATGCTAAGTGCTAAAATCTTATTACTTTGAGCATATTTTTAGCCGTTTAGATGAGATCGGACGTTGATGACCCAAACATCAAAGTGTCTCATTTTGATGATACAGAACTTTCACATGTTGAGAACTTTTCTATCTGAGGTCATCTTAATTTAGTTTTTGACCATGCCATAATCTGATGTCAACAGACGTGATGCTAGTCAAGGATGGTGATGGGATCGCTACTCAAGACCGATGGAATCATGGCTTTAGTTTATCTTCAAGATTTATCTTAGGATCGGATAATAGTTATTACGTTCTGAAGTTGTGTAAGACATTATGTTCTGAATTATGCGACATATATTCTTATAAAGATTTGAACAATAGTTGTTGAAGTGATTATAAGAATATGTTGGGATTTACCTCATATTTTGATGGTTTATTCATGAATCTTGATGTGAAAATTTATAACATTAATGCTAAATGTCTTCAGTAGGCTGATGATCTTCACTTAAATGTGGCACTGCTTGGTTATATCGGGAAACAATCTTCATATCGATGAAGTATTGAATTATCTTGGTTGAGAAATCAAATAAAAGAATACATAATGATGTATAAAGTTGGATGAATAACACTGAATGCATTGGACAATTATGCTTCCTTAAATATTAGGTAAATATGAGTACTTAACAAAAACTAGAATATCTAAATAGTTTAAAGAAATTTCAGAATATATTATATGAAGAGTTCAAATATTTTATAATGAAGATCAGGATCATTATGACAAAAGATAAAGTGATACTTCAATGTTGAAGAAAATTATCCGAGTCATAAGTTTAGCTAAACAGTCAACTAATTGTGGAACTATTTTATTACCATTCTGTTTTTATGAAATTTGGGGTATAATTGAAATAGCAAGTTATACACTAAACAAAGCACCGCATATTTGTCTCGCTAATAGAAACCATATGAGTTATGGAGTACATAAACCAGATAAATGTTGAATTGTATGATATCTCAAAACATGAGTTGGATTCATTCTATTTAAATGTTCAAAAAGGCCAAGTGTTTGTCGCAGATGAATATTTTTCAAGAAAGGGGTTTCTTGTCAAAATTGGGAGGACATTACATCTTAGAAAGGATTATTGAATCTCTAAGGAAATAAGCAGGATTAAGAAACCGGAAATTGCCCCGATAGATTGTTTGTGAAACAAAACGTAAGTTACTACATTGGATGTAGAAACTCTAAAGCTTATTGTAAGATTATACAAATCAGGAATACCATTGAATTTTCATAAATTTCACGATGATATATTCATCTTGGAAGAAGATGAACTAGAACACTGCAAGGAAGCGATGGCGGCACCCAGCTCAAAGGAATGGCTCATAGCCATGCACACCAGAATGAAAATTCATATACAATTAAGTTTAGAACTTAGTTGTTAATTTCCATACATAATAAACAAGTTCAGAACTTGGTTGATACTTCAAAGGGCATGAAGTAAATAGAAGGGATATCAAAACAAATTTTCTAAATAGGAAAAGTATGTATGCAAGATACAACCAGGAAAAGTTTTAAAATCCTCACGATATCGGACAAATGTCCAAACTTCAAAAGAGTTTCTGAAGATTGTAACAAGTGAGCTACCATTGATATTTTCATCTTGTCAAATGATAAAAATATTTTTTGTATATACAAAACACAGTGGGAGCTATATAGTATTTCTAATCTCATATGTATATGACATATTATGGAATGGAAATAATATAAAGCTTCAGATCACAAACAAAATGGTTTTAAAACATGTCTTCCGTCAAATTGACACGGAAAATATTGGGCGTAGAAGAATCTGTTCAGATAGATCAAAATGTCTGATTGAGCTAAAATAAACTTATATTTTTTTAAATGTTTAAAAGGTTTAAATAGAGAAAGTGTTTTCTATCAATGTCATATAACTAGATGCTTATGAAAATCATTTGATAAGCATGGGTAGATGAATGAATTCATCTTGGTAGTTATGATATATAAAAGGGCCAAAGAGTTTTACTAAATGTTAGTAGCAGATATCAAGGATCTCAAAAGAACAAATATATTATTTTGAGAATATGGAGTTAAAATTAATTATCGAGAATATATGAATATTAACTTCATAATTGATATAATTGGGCTATGATAAATATTTAGAATTGTTTTATGAACAATATTGTTGATTCTATAACGATGGAATGGTGTCTACTACACAACTTATTCTTGTAGACTCGTGTTGGGCCTCCAAACGCAGAGTTTGTAGGACAGTAGCAATATTCCCTTAAGTGGATGGCCTAAGGTTTATCAGTCCGTGTGAGGTGTAGGATGAACATGGACTCTCTCAAACAAACCTGCGACCAAATACAAGAAATTTATTGTGTCCCCAACACACCCAATACAATGGAAAATTGTGTATGTGCACTAGTTCAACGAAGAGATGGTGATACAAGTGTAGTATGGATAGTAGATACAGGTTTTTGTAATCTGAAAATATAAAAATTGCAAGGTAGCAAGTGATAAAAGAGAGCACAAACGGCATTGCAATGCTTGAAATCAAGGCCTAGGGTTCATACTTTCACTAGTGCAATATCTCGACAATGCTAACATAATTGAATAATATAACAATTCCTAAACGTGCGACAAAGAATCACTCCAAAGTTCTTGTCTAGAAGAGAACATAAGATAGGATAAGGAACCACCTCAAAGTTATCTTTTCTGATCAATCTATTGAGCCATCCCTATAAGAGTCACAAACAGCCCTAGAGTTTGTACTAAAATAACACCATATGATACACATCAACCAACTATAATGTCACCTAGATACTCCAGTGACACCACAAGTATTCGTGAGTTGATTATTCGATATGCATCAAACAACTTCAGATTCATAATATTTAATCCAACACAAAGAACTTCAAAGAGTGCCCCAAGATTTCTATCGGAGAAAGTAGGACGAAAACGTGCATCAACCCCTATGCGTAGATTACCCCAATGTCACAGCGAGAATCCACAAGTTTATTGCCAAAACATATATCAAGTGAACCAATAGAACACAACACTGTCACCACAGGTATCAACATGCAAGGCATACATCAAGTGTTCTCAATTACATACAAGTATTTAATCAGATAATAGTGAAACCTCAAAGGTAAAAACTCAATTCATCACAACAAGATAGAGAGGGAGAAACACCATATGATCCAACTATATTAACAAAGCTTGCGATACTTCAAGATCATGCCAAATCAAGAACACGAGAGAGGGAGAGAGAGATATCAAACACATAGCTACTAGTACATACCCTTAGCCCCGAGGGTGAACTACCCCCTCCTCGTCATGGAGACCGCCGTGATGATGAAGATGGCCTCCGAAGATGATTTCCCCTCCGGCATTGTGCTGAAACAGGGCTCCAGATGAGATCATGGAGGTACAGAGGCTTTAAGCGGCGGAGTCAATGTTCTAGGGTTATTTCTGGAGGTTTCTGAATATATAGAAATTTTTGGTGTCTGTCTGATGTCAAGAGGTGCCACAGGGGGCCACAAGCTATGAGGGTGCGCCCTGGTGGCTTGTGGTGCCCCTGTGGGTCTTCTGGTACTCCCTCGAAGCTTCATGCGTCTCTTTACTTACAAAAAAATTGTCAAAAATTTCACTGCATGTGGAGAACTTTTATTTCTGCACAAAAAACAACGCCACGGTAGTTCTAGTAAGAACAACGTCAGTCCGAGTTAGATCATTCAAATCATACCAAAACCATATAAAATTATTGTAAACATGGCATGAATACTTCATAAATTATATATACGTTGGAGACGTATCAGCATCCCCAAGCTTAATTCATGCTCATCCTCGAGTAGGTTAATGATTAAAAAAAATTTCTTAAGTCTGAATGCTAGCATAGGGGATAAGTTTGATCAATGATGATTTCAATCACTTTTCCTAGCATCACAACATCAACTCTTTCTCATAAAACACATCATGATAAAGCAGCAATCAGCTCACATGTTATTGTTCAAACAATGCATTCTCTTCAAACTGACAACCTATGTTCTTAGTCACCAAACAATTCCAATTCAACTTATTTTCAATAAAGTCTAAGTAAGCATTCCACATACTCAATTATCATTTAGTCTTCTATGATTGCTAATACTCAAAGCATAATTTTAGAACAAATGGCATCCATCGAACACGAAGAAATATAGGGGATTAATTTTTGCCTCCCAACTCATTTATCATAGATAAAATTGTCAAAAATAATAATTCATGATCAAATATATTTCAATGGATATATGTGTCTCGATCTTTCCCCACCACATAATGCTTGCAAACTAGAGAATAATAGAGGTTGAAATGAGAACGAATACTTATTGACTCTTGCATAAAAGTGAATACGGAAAAGTAAAAGATAGGCCCTTCGGAGAGGGAAGTAGAGGCTGTCATGCGCTTTTTATTTTTGGATGTGCAAGCCCTTAATGGAAAGGAATGTCGCTTTATTATGTAGTATGTCACTTTTATTTATTTACCATCACAAGTTCGTGCAACGCTTATTTTCCCTTGCAATAAAAGTTCATACATATTTTAGGAGCAATTTTTATTGATTTTTGCACCGATGAAAACATACTTGAAGGATCTTATTCAATCCATAAGTAGATGTGGTGGACACTCATGGCAAGAATCTAGGTTTAAGGGTTTTTGGATGCACAAGTAGTATCTCTACTTATTACGAATTTATGGCTAGCAAAATATTCTAAACAAGTACCACATGTTGGACGATCCATAACAATATAACTTCTATGCAAATATACCCAAACATAACTCATTACATTATCTTTCTTGTCCAACTTCAACTAATTTTCTCAAGTATGAAAATAATTCATGGGTATTCACAATCATGAAAGATGCCCAAGATAATATATTTATATGTGAAAGTTATCTTCCTTATACTATCTTTCATGAATTGTTTGTATGACTAATATTGTGATTGTCAAACTTCAATAAATTTTACTTTATAAACCCAGTGTGAAACTACTACTAGGCATGATACAAGCATATGAAGCACATATAATTTCAACTTTATGATATGCAGTTCCTTCAACAATTTACTCTTAGGATATAAGTGAAGCACAAGAGTAAATGACAAACTACTCCAAAAAGTTATGACTCTCTCTCATTTAAAAATTTCAAATCTTAATTATTTTATTCAAACATCAAATAAAAAAATGGAATTCGAAGAATAGCACATATCATGTGAAGAAGCAAAAACTTAGGCTCAACCAAAACTGCCTGATAGTTGTTGAAGAAGAAAGGTGGGATGCCTACTGGGGCATACCCAAACTTATAGATGCTTGAGAATTCTTGGAATATTATCTTGGGATGCCTTGGGCATCCCAATCTTGAGTTCTTGTGTCTCCTAATTCCTCACACATCACAATTTCCCTAAATATTAAAAACTTCATCCACACCAAACTCAACAAGAACTCATGAGACAAGTTAGTATAAATCAATGCAAAACCTTATCACTCTCTACTCTAACAAATAAACAAAATTATTATTAAGAATTTCATACTAAATGCCTCTGCATATTTCATACTCCTATCCTCAAACAGAATCATTAAACAAGCAGACATATGCAAACAATGCAATCATAACAGCAATTTGTATAAACAGGTTAGTCGGTAAAGGATGAAGCAAGACACATACTTATTTAACTCAAAAAATTCTGAAAATTTACCACACTATAGAAAATTTATCATAGCTTATTGTGTCGAAATTTCAAGCTTTTACCACATTCTTACTTTTCTGGGAATTTAAGTAAGAACTAAAAACTTTCTGTTTGAAACAGCAACTCATTTACTTGCAAATTGAGCATGGTAAAGGCTATACTTGACACTTTTATTGACATAAAAGATAAAAACATTATTCTAAATAACAGAAATCAAATACAACTAAAATAAGATGATTCTCCAAGCAAAACACATATCATGTGATGAATAAAAATCACCTATAATGTTGAAGACAAAAGAGGGGATGCCTTCTGGGGCATCCCCGAACTTAGTTGCTTGGGTCTTCCTTTAATATTACTTTGGGCTGCCTTGGGAATTCCAAATCTTAGGGTCTTACCACTCCTAATTCTCCTGGTATTGATATATCACCTAAAACATGAAAACTTCAATCACACAAAACTTAACCGAACTTCATGAGATTGTGTCGGGGGAAACTGTCCACCACGAGCACCTATGGGACCGGAGCCCCTTGTTCGTGCGGTAAGGGAGCGGAGGGAGCACAAAGAGTAGATCGTAGAGCTCACGCAGGCAGTTTACCCAGGTTCGGGCCGCGATGGACACGTAAAACCCTACTCCTGCTTAGATTGTATTGGGTGTTGGAGCTCGGGAGCTTGAAGAACTAGCTACACCGAGTGAATGAGCGATCTAGGTTCCGAACCCCCTCTACGTTGTGCATGGGCCTCCTTTTATAGCTCAGGGGGTCACCGACAGGTGTCAACGTAGAAGAAGGGGTAAAAATGTAATTGTGGTGGTAGTTGTAACAGTGCGGGAATAGTGGATGAACAGTGGTCATCACCTACTTTGACAGTGGGGGACAAGAGCATTTAATGCCCGTCGCCGTCGACCCCAAAAGCGCCCGCCCTTGCGTCTCCGTCTGCCACGGCGATAGCTTTGTCACCGTGGAGTGCCACCGTGTCCCCCAGGCTGCACAGCCATCCGCCACGCGTCCCTGGAATGGCCCCAGGGCGACGCGTGGACCGATGAGCTGGAGCGCGGGCACACAGCGCATGCCTCCCCGGCAAGCACCTTGTCGGGGTCTTGGCCTTGCCGGGCCCGGAAGCTTGCCGCTCCCCGGGCCCTGCCGGGGCGCAGAATGCGCCGAGGCATGTCTTCTGAGATGCAGTCTTCTGGTCTTCCTGGCAAGCTCCTCTTGCCAGGGTATTGTGCTAGTGTGATGGTCTTGGGCCTGGGACGGCCTTCCCGGCAAGCTCCACTTGCCGGGGCCTTGATCTTCTGTCTTGTATACTTTGTTTTTGAATGGCTTCATATGGATCAGAAAGGTCTCCAACGAGCACGTGGTAAGCCTTACCGCGGGGAGCTGCTACTGCCCGTGCACAAGTTGGGGTACTGAGGTACCCCTACCTTAGTACACCGACAGGAGCCCCCGGGCCTGGGCCACACACGGTGCCGAGCGCTGTTGGGCCAGGCCCAAAACAGTGCACGGGCACGCGCGGCCCACGGCACGCCGAATCCCCTTCCGCATCCGCCGCGTCTCTCCCTAACGGCACGCGTCGATTGCGGCGCCGTGGGAGAGATCGTGGCCACGTTCTTTAATGGGAAATGCGGAGCGTCCCCCACTTCCCCCTTAAAAGCAGAGGAAGCAGGGGCCGTTACCTTACTTCGTCTTCATTGCTTCTTCCATCTCCAGAAATTCCCCTCTGCGCTCCGCCTCCACACCTCCTCCGCCGTCTCTCGCATCTGCGGCGCCGCCGGACTTCTCGCCCCCCTTCCCTCGCCGCCTCCGCCATGGCCCCGAAGACCGAGAAGGCGAAGGCGGAGAAGGCCAAGAAAGAGAAATCCGAGCAGGCGGCGAAGCTTGCTCTCCTGCGGAAGAGGAATGTCGTCTTCGCGCCAAGGCTCGGCGCGCGGGAGCTCTGGAACAAGTACTACCTGTTCTGGGCCAAGAAGACCAAGGCGCATCCTCGGACCAGAGTTTATCCCGCCGCCGCCAAGGATCTGTACCCCGGCGGGTATTTCTTCTTCGCTGTCTTCTTCCACTGCGGCCTATGTCCTCCATTCTCTGAATTTTTCTGTGATATCATGAACACCTACAACCTCCACCTTTTAGACTTCACCCCCAACGCCATCCTTACGATGGCGGTTTTCGCACATCTGTGCGAAAACTACATAGGGATCTATCCAAACGTAGAGCTCTTTAGGCATTTCTTTACGCCTAGAGTAGAGGCCGGCGCTCCCCTCTCCGGGGGTATCTCTTGGGTCTTCCGCTTGAACAAGAAGGAATCCTATCTGCAAGGGGAGCTCCGCGGCAAGTGGGAGGAGTGGCGCGCGGATTGGTGCTGGGTAGTGGAGGACGAGCCGCAGCCTTTCACTGCGCCGCGCACAACAGCCATAGTGCGCGGCAGGGACTGGAGCGATCTGGACGCGGACGACATCAAGCTCAACGTCGCCCTTGTCAGAATTCTTCGCCTCCGGGTAGCCAAGTTGACCATCGGAGAAGTAGGGGCAGACTTCCTCCGCCGCCGCATTGCCCCTTTACAGGAGAGGAAAAGGCCAGCATGGGAGTACGGCAATGCGGCGGACATTATGAGGTTGCGCCCAGGACTGAACTTCAACTTCACGTCGCTGGAGCTGAAGGGGATGGTCCGGGAGCTTTTTAAGCACGACCCGGCCCACCCGGAGTGGTTCAGAGCTCCCCGGGGAGTGGTGCCCCAATGGAACAGCACGGCCCGGGACTCTTTGCGCGCAATGATGCCCGCATGTGACTCGCACGGCATCGACCCCACATGGATAGTGCCCACGCCGGATGCCATCATGAGCTTCTTTGACAACTTGGTGGAGGTGCCGAAGAACAAGGAGGAGATCAAGGGTCTCACCCGGGCCACCACTGAGCGGGAGATTGCTTATATTGCTTCCCGGGTAGAAGAGGCCGTCGCAGCCGCAGCGGCAGGAGCGTTCGGGTTTACAGTTGAAGAGGCAGAGGCTGCGGAAGCGTCGTGCCAAGCAGAGGAGGCGGAGATCCGCAGGCTGCTTAAGCTTCCGCCCGACGAGCTCGCCGGGGTCCCGTCTGTGAGGTATGCTGGGATCCCCGGGATCGTGAGCGAGGCCGCCGCGAGGGGCGATGTTGCCGGAGGAAGCAGAGGTGCCGGAGGGAGCGGAGGCGCCGGAGGGAGCACAGCCGCAGGGCAGGGTGCTGGGCCCAGCGAGCCGGCCGAGGAGGAGGAGGAGGACGCCGGGGCCGGCGAGGACTCCGGTGGGTCTCTGGGGCTCAACGACGACGCCTCCTCGTCCTCCGAGACCTCCCCGCCTCGGGCAAGTCCCAGGCGATCTCCGTTGAAGCGCCTCCACAAGGCGACGACGACGACGAGGGCGCAGGCGCCCCGACAACAACCTGCTCGCCGGGCGGCGCGAGCTACCCGGGGGAGCCAAGCCGCGACGGGAGCGCCCGGCGCACCAACCGCGGCGGAGGCGCCCCGCACACAGGCTACGGCGGAGGCGCCCCGTACGTCAGCGCCAAGTGGAGGAGGGTCTTCTCAGAGCGTAGCAGCTGCTCCGCCTGCTCCCCGGGCCTCGGCGTCCACAGGGGCCGGGTCTTCGCAGCCCCCAGCCCCGGGGACCGCCAAGCGCCCGAGGGAGCCTTCTCCTCCTTCTCCTCGCGCGGACGCGCCTCAGGTGGAGTTTGATTTCTCCGCCCTCAGCGACGACGACGAGGAAGAGGAGTAAGTGCTTGAAGTTTTGTATCTTCTTTAATTCTGTCTTGATTCCTACATTGATGATTCTGATCTTGTTTCTGATTTGCTTGCAGGACCCTGGCCCAGCGGATGGCGAAGAGGGCCAAGGTCCCCGTAGTCGAGGTCGAGGACGACTCGCGCGTCGCGGTGACAGGGGACGCGCCGGCGACGAGCTTGCCGGACCCAAGCGCTGCTCCGAGGAGCAGCCCCCAGCGCAGCCCCCAGCGTAAGTCTGGTTTTGAACTTTCCGCTCGTCGGGCGCGCCTGAAGTTTTTGCCTTGTACTAACATCCTGTCGCCCTATTTTGTCTTGATTGTCTTGTGCAGAGGTGGAGCCGCAGCCACAGGAGCTCCCGGAGACTACTCCCGAGGAGCCGCAAGCCCCGCCGTCCCCGCCAAGGACGAACTCTCCGGCGAGGGAGAGCGCTCCGCCAAGGGCGGGTACTCCGCCAAGGGCGAGTACCCCGCCAAGGGCGAGCAGCCCGGCGAGGACGACCACCCCGCCAAGGGAGAGCTCCCCGGCGAGGGAGCCTGTCGTCGACGAAGTCCGCCAAGGTAAGTCTTGCAACCTCGTCTTCTTGGACTTGTCTTTTTGGATATTTGCTTGAACTTTTTCTTTTCTTTTTCTTCTTCTTCTAGACCCTCCTGCGTCGGACCGGATGGAGACCGAGGTCGTCGGCGAGGAAGGCGCGCAGGGCGACGGCGGCAACGCCCCTGTCGTCGAAGACATGGCAGAAGCCGACGAGCCTGCGGCTGAGGAGACTACCCCGACTGCGAACGCAGCGGCCGGGGAGGGGGACGGCGGCCACACTGCCGGCCCGGAGGCGGCAGGAGCGTCTAGCGCTGCGCCGGCCGCCGATCCCTCCGCCGAGAAGGAGCAGTCCGCCTTCTATCTTGAGGCTCCCAACGGCGTCTTCATACAGGTGCCGTGGGGATCCTCGTCGCGAGCCCCAAAGGAGGGAGAGACCTTCGATGGGGAGGTTCTCACCTCTGCGGGGCTGAAGATCGTCGAGGCGCCTGGCGGGAGCGACGAGCCCGAGGAGGAGAAGTTGCTCCACCGGCTCCTGGCCCTTTACCGGGCCAGGCAGGCGAAACTTGAGTCTCGGGAAGCCCTCACCGCCAAGGCTGCAGCAGATATGGAGAAACGCGTCGCGGAGCTCCGCGCCGCCAACCAGGCGGCCCTCCGCGACTTGGCGGAGGAGCGCGAAAGGCTTGCTGGAGAGTACCAAGAGTGGCTCCTGGAGAAAGCCGAGGCCGAGGAGCAACAGCGACTCGCCGGAGAAGCGCTGTCCCAGCGAGAAGGAGCGCTCAACCAGCGGAAGGTCGACCTCGATTCTCACGAGGAAGACCTTACCGCCCGGGAGCAGGCCCTTGGCGGAGAGCTGAAGGAAGCAAAGGCCGCCGCAGCCACCGCGGAGACCGCCAAGAAGGACCTCGAAGCTAAGGTGGTGCAGCTGGAGGAGTACCTGAAGGCGAGCACGGAGAGGGTCACCGCGCTCAACATAGAGCGCGAGAAGGATGCCCATACCAACTCGGAACTCCAGGTACGCCTCTCCAAGCAGGGCGACGAGCTGAAGGCCGCCAAGGACTCAATTGCAGATCTGGAGCTGAAGGTCTCCACGCGGAAGGACTCTCTTGACGCCGTCCGGGACCGCGAAACCAAGCTGAAGGACGAGCTCCGCAAGGAGCGAGGCCTGGTGGAGAGCGCTGCCACTTCAGCTGACAACTTCCGCCGGACCGTCGAAGTATGGACCGAAGACCTGGTGGCTTCTGTCGCTGCCATCGACAAGGAGCTGATGGCAATGAGGGTGGAGCACCTCATATACTCTCCGGATCCAAACCTCCCCCACAGCGCCAAGCTCAGTCTTTTCTTCAGAGGGATCGCGCCGGCGCTCGTTCGTCTTCAGGAGAAGCTTCCCGCGCAGCTGGCCGAGGAGTCGCGCCAACTCTGCGTGGGAACCTTGGACAGCGTTCTGACGAAGATAGTGTACCGCAATCCTGGTATAAATCTCGTCAACGTTCTCCGCAGCCTGCCGGCCGATGCAGATATGGAGGCGCTGAAGGGGCAGGTCGCCCACATCATCGCCAAAGTGAACAAGATTTCCAGGCGTGATGGCGATCGCGTGGATTAGGCCTCCTTTTCTTTATTTCTTTTGCTGTTGCATAGTGTGCCACGAACATGAACTTATTAGTCATTGCGACAAGTTATCCCTTGTGATATATTATCTTATTTCGATCAATCGATGCAATGTTATCTCCCTTGCTTTGGTCCTTTACTTTGTATGCTTTTAACCCTACGCTTCCAGGGAACTCGCCGACAAGGGGCCCTTGCCGCGAGCGCTGAGTGCTGGACTCTGAGCAGCCTGCTGGCCAAGGTCTTACCGGCAAGTAACCTCGCCGTAGCTAGTCGCGACGCACTTAGCTTGCTGAGCGAACTCGAAAACGAAGCAAGGGCGCGACACTTGTCGCAGCTCACTTAAGTCGTTGAGCGTACTCGAAAACAAGATAAGGGTGCGGCTAGCCACGGGTAGGTTCCTCCGCGCACAGGTTTTCCATACAAAGTGTGGTTGTTCAAGGAAGATAACTAAAAATTTAAAAATTTGAACTGCTCAAGTTCTGGTAACTTAGCTTTCGTATATTGCTTGCTTCCCCGACAAGGCTTCTCTTTCTTGAACAGCACTTGGTTTATCCTCCATCTCCTTCCCCCCCGGCAAACTTGTGCGCGGGGAACATTCCTTCTGCTTAAGAGGGAAAGAAAAAGAGGAGGGAAAACGAGTATAGGGCCTTTTGGCGTGCTAATGCTTACCGGGTACGTGTGTTGCACAAAAATGCCAAATAGTGCATGCGAATAACGAAGAAAAGCATGGAGAAGGCAAATAGTGCGAAACACAAAAGCTTTACTGATGCACGGGATCTGCGCCCGGCTTTGTACAAAGGATTACATGCGACAGCGGCAAGACTCGTACAAAAGGTGGTTGCCGGAGCGGATCAGGGCAACCGCGCCTTATGGGTGAAACTTGCGAAGATGCTCTATGTTCCAGGAGTTGCTCACCGGTAAGCCTTCTTCGGTCTCAAGGCGGACAGCGCCGGGCCTTGTGACTTGTCTCACCCGATAAGGGCCTTCCCACTTCGGCGTCAACTTGTTGGAATTCTTGGCGGACTGAACACGCCGAAGAACAAGGTCGCCTTCCTCGAGACTCCTGGCCTTAACCTTGCGGCTATGATAGCGACGCAAAGCTTGCTGGTATCGAGCAGCTCGTACAGCAGCCTGGAGACGTTCCTCCTCGAGGAGCAATGCATCATCTTGTCGCAGTTGCTCTTGCTCGAGCTCATCATAAGCGAGCACTTGAGGAGATCCGTATACGAGTTCCGTGGGGAGAACTGCCTCTGCTCCATAGACAAGAGCAAAGGGTGTCTGTCCGGTGGATCGACTTGGTGTCGTTCTGATCGACCAAAGAGCCGCCGGTAACTCCTCTATCCAGTTTCTTCCGCACTTGCGCAGCCTGTCGAAGGTTCTTGTCTTGAGTCCGCGCAGCACTTCAGCATTGGCCCTCTCCGCTTGACCATTGCTCCTCGGGTGAGCAACAGAAGCGAAACAGACCTTGGCGCCAAGGTCTTGGACGTACTGCATGAAGGTGCGACTAGTAAATTGTGTACCGTTGTCGGTGATGATCCTGTTAGGGATTCCGAAATGGCAAACAATCGACCTGAAGAACCTGACCGCTGACTGTGCTGTCACCTTTCTCACCGGCTCCACTTATGGCCACTTAGTGAACTTGTCGATTGCAACGTACAAGTACTCAAAGCCCCCGACAGCTCGGGGGAAGGGGCCGAGGATATCGAGCCCCCAGACCGAGAAGGGCCAGGACAAAGGGATCGTCTGGAGAGCTTGAGCTGGCTGATGAATTTGCTTGGCATGGAACTGGCACGCTTCACACTTGGTTACTTGTGCAGTTGCATCTTGGAGGGCTTCTGGCCAGAAGAACCCTTGCCGGAACGCCTTCCCGGCAAGTGCCCTTGCGCCAATGTGGTGGCCACATATGCCTCCATGTATTTCTGCTAACAGCTTTTGTCCATCTTCTCTGGAAATGCACTTCAACCTGACACCATTGAGTCTTCTTCTGTACAACTCGTTATCCACGAACTGGTACATACTTGACTGCCTGGTTATCTTCTCTATCTCTTCTGGGTCGTCGGGAAGCTCTCCAGTTTGCAGAAAACGGACGATCTGCTGCGCCCATGCCGGAGCCCGAGGCTCAACGGCAAGGACTAAAGGCTCGAGGGCTGCTGCGGGAACCCCAGCTTCCACGACAAGAACCTCTGGTTCTGCCGGAGCGGATGGTCCCCCGACAAGCTCGCCGGGGCGAGGCTTGTCGGGAACGCTTGCTTCAACTGTACAGATCCGAGGATCTGCAGGAGCAAACTGTTCCTCAGCATTCTGATTGTTGATCTTGGGGACCTTGGCGGCGGCTTCGGGAAGATCCACCGGCAAGTAGTCGCCGGAGACCAACTTTCTCTTCTTGGGTTGCCCAATTGATGGTGTGACGGATGGCTGAGTCAGCTTGAGCAGGAAGGTCCCTGGTTCCACAGGTAACTTCATTGCAGCACACTTTGAAAGGCCATCTGCAATGTCATTTTGAGCTCTTGGAACGTGCTCCATTTGCAGACCTTCAAAGTGCTCTTCAAGTTTCTTCACTTCATCTACATAAGCTTCCATCAAAGGGCTCTGGTAACTCTTGTTAACTTGTCGGACCACCAACTGAGAATCTCCCCGCACAATCAGCTTCTTAATCCCAAGTTCGGTCGCAATCCTGAGGCCGGCGAGCAAGCCTTCATACTCAGCAGTATTGTTTGTTGCTTGCTCCCTGGGAAAGTGCATCTGGATAACATACTTGAGGTGCTCTCCGATGGGCGCGATGAGTACCACGCCGGCTCCGGCGCCTTGCAGCGAGAAGGCACCGTGAAAGTACATTACCCATTCACTTGTCGCTTCTTGTACGGGAGCACTTGTCTCTGGAATTTCTTCATCGGGCGTCGGGGTCCATTCAGCTATGAATTCTGCCAAAGCTCGGCTCTGTATAGTTGAAGTACTCTCAAACTTGAGACCAAAGCTCGACAGCTCCAGTGCCCACTCAACGATCCTGCCTGTTGCTTCTGGATTGTGCAATATCCTCTTCAATGGAAAGCGAGTGACCACTGTTATCTCGTGTGCTTGGAAGTAATGGCGCAGCTTTCTCGAGGCCATGAGGAGGCCGAAAAGCAACTTTTGCACCCCAGAGTATCTTGATCTGGCTCCCTGCAAGCGGGAACTCACAAAATACACCGGGCGCTGCACCATCCTTCTTCGCACTTCTAATGGTTCCTGCGCAGAGTTGTCCTTGTCGGGGCCAGAGCTTGTCGGAGGAGCCCCCTGCTTGTCGCTGAATTCGCTTGCCGGTGGTGCTGACTCCTCGTCGGCCTCCCTCTCCGCTACTAACACAGCACTAACCACTTGATTGGTTGCCGCTAAGTACAGCAGCAACTTTTCTTGTGGCCTAGGTGCGACAAGTATTGGAGTGGAGGATAGGTACCCTTTCAAGTTTTGCAGCGCTGCCTCCGCTTCCGGAGTCCACTTCATGGGACCTGCCTTCTTCAAGATCTTGAAGAAAGGCAGGGCGCGTTCTGCAGACTTTGAAATGAACCTACTGAGGGCAGCTACACAACCTACAAGTCTCCTTACATCCTTGACACGCTTCGGGGCTTCTATCTGCTCGATGGCTTTTATCTTGTCGGGGTTGGCTTCAATCCCCCTCTGTGATACAAAGAACCCGAGAAGCTTGCCGGAGGGGACTCCAAAGACGCACTTCTCGGGGTTCAACTTAAGCTGGATCTTGCGCAGGTTCTCAAATGTCTCTTCCAAATCTTGGATCAATGTATCCTTGCTCTTGCTCTTGACCACGATATCATCCATGTAAGCTTCTACATTTCTGTGGATCTGTGGCTCAAAAGCAGTGTGTACTACCCTTGCAAATGTGGAGCCTGCATTCTTCAATCCGAAGGGCATGCGTATGAAGCAATATGTGCCACATGGAGTGATAAATGCAGTCTTCTCTTCATCTTCTTTGGCCATGAAAATCTGGTGGTAGCCTGAATATGCATCAAGGAAAGAGAGCAGCTCACATCCGGCGGTGGAGTCAACAATCTGGTCAATGTGTGGCAAGGGAAATGGATCCTTGGGACATGCTTTATTCACATCGGTGAAGTCTATACACAGTCTCCACTTCCCGTTGGCCTTACGCACGACAACTGGATTTGCTAACCACGTGGGATGGATCACGCCTCTAACCAGGCCTGCTGCTTCTAGTTTCTTGATTTCTTCGGCAATGAATTCTTGGCGCTCCACGGCTTGCTTCCTGACCTTCTGCTTGACGGGCCGCGCATGAGGACAAACAGCAAGCTTGTGCTCAATTACCTTCCTGGGAACACCGGGGATGTCAGATGGTTGCCAGGCAAACACATCGACATTCGCCCGCAGGAAGGCAACGAGCGCGCTTTCCTATTTGTTGTCAAGCGTAGCACTAATGGTGAAAGTACCACCAGTGTCGTCCTCCTTGGCGGACACCTTCTTGGTTGCCGGTGGAGCGGCCATCCCCTTCTTGCACTTGCCGGTGGAGCTCGATGGAACGTCCTCGACGGCAGCGCAGCACTCCGAAGAGGTGCGGTTTCCGGAGTGGGTCCCAGAGAACTTGCCGGACTTGGTCTTGGTCTTCTTCCCCCCGGGAGCTTCAGCGGCAAGTGTACTGCTCTCCGCCGCGACTGCTGCGTCCCGGTAGATCTTGTCGGCGCAGATAAGCGCGTCCTTCTTGTCTCCATGGACAGAGATGACGCTTATCGGCCCCGGCATCTTGAGTACATTGTAGGCGTAGTGGGAAGCTGCCATGAACTTGGCGAGGGCAGGACGTCCAAGTATCCCATTGTATGGCAATGGGATATCGGCAACATCGAAGGTTATCCTCTCCGTCCTGAAGTTCAGCTTCCCGCCAAAGGTCACGGGCAGAGTTATTTTCCCCTTGGGCTTGCTCCTCCCCGGGTTTATTCCTTGGAAAGAACCGGTCTCTTCGAGCTCGCCATCTGGGATTTGGAGTTTCTTGATCACAGCCGAGGAGATCAAGTTTAGGCCGGCCCCGCCGTCAACCAACATTTTGGTTACCTTGAGGTTGCGGATGGTTGGTGAGACCAACATCGGCAAGCACCCGACCGCAGTGGTGCGGTCTGGGTGATCCTCAAGATCAAAAATGATGGGCGTGCTGGACCATTTGAGGAGCCTGCGCGACTCCACGGGCGGCTCAGCTGCATTTACTTCCCGCACCCACTGCTTGAGTTGGCGGTGGGAAGTATGCAGAGAGGCGCCGTCGTCGACGCACAGGACTTCCGTGGCCTTCTGGAACTCCTGCTCGCTGTTATTGTCTTCCTCCATGTCATCTTCGTCGTCTTCTTCATCCTTGTTGCGGCCCCGGGGAGGTCGGTCACCTTGCCGCTGTTTGGCCTTGCCGCGGCGTCCTCCCCGGCCATTGAATGGCCGCTTCTTGCTTGGCTCTCCTCCGCCACCTTGGGCCTTCTCCTTGTCGCGACGCTCGTACTCAGCTTTCTGCTGCTCGACGAGGTACTCGACGCGTTTGCAGTTGGAGAGGTCATGGCCCTTGGTGCGGTGGATTTTGCAGTATTGCTTGTCGGAGCCATCCTGCTTGTCGGCTACCGCTACAGGGGCGGGCTCCTTGCCGGAGCCGCCAGCCTGTGCTTGCTTGGCGGGAGCCTCCTTGCCGGACTTCTCGACGGCAAGCACTTCCTTGTTCTTCTTTCTTCTATTGTTCCGCCGCCGGCTCTTCTTTGCCGGGGCGGCATCCTCGCTGTCGCTTCCCCCTGTGCCAGCATCCTCTCCGGGGAGTCTCCTCCCCTCTTCGGCGCGCGCGCACTTATCAGCTAGAGCATAGAGCTCGCTGACATCCCGTATCTTGGTCATGGCCATTTCTTCACGCATGCGGTGGTTACGCACGTTCTGGTGGAACGCGCTGATAACCGCAGCAGGGTGGACGTCGGGGATGTTGTGCTGCACGCGGCTGAAGCGCTGGATGTACTTGCGCAGGGGTTCTCCTTCCTTCTGGGCCAAGATGTGGAGATTGCTCTCCTGGCCGTGGGGTTTGTGGCCGCCCGTGAAGGCGCCGACAAACTGGTGGCAAAGATCTGCCCAAGAAGAAATGGAGCCTTCCGGCAAGTGCATAAGCCAAGAACGGACGTTCGGCTTAAGCACCAGCGGGAAGTAGTTCGCCAGTATCTTCTCGTCGCGCCCCCCGGCAGCCTGCACCGCAATGGTGTAAATGCTGAGGAATTCCGAGGGGTGCGTCTTGCCGTCGTACTTCTCCGGTACGTCGGGCTTGAAGTTCTTCATGCTGGGCCACTGGACACGCCGCAGCTCACGGGTAAACGCAGGGCAACCTGCCGCGTACGGCAAGTCGCCTCGCTCACCGGGCGCGTGTGTGTCAACAGCGGTCCCAGCTCGCTGATCTGATTGTCGCCGAGCTTCTCGGCGGCGCTCGATCGTCGTCCGAGCGTCTTCTTGTCGCCGATCGTCAAGGACCTGGCGCTGGTCCCGACGAGCCCGCGGATCCGACGACGCCGTGGAGTCGTCATCGACGTTGATCCGACGGGGCGGCGTTTTCTGCTTCCGCGGCGGGGAGTGCACGGTAGTCGCACCCCCGGCGGTCTTGTCGCCGTCGGCCTTCGTCTTCTCGACTTGCCGCGGCTGCGACGTCGCCGGCTGCTGCGGCGTGTCGTTGTTGGCGAAGGCGATGAGGCTTTGGATCGTTGCCCTCCAGTCCTCGGCCTTGTCTACCGCTGGAGGAAAATCGAGGAGCAGTTGCGCTCTTGCGAGCGCTTCTGCTGGAGAGGAGGGGAGCGGGGGCGAGCGGTGCGAGGAGCGGGATATGCTCGGACTCCTAACGGGGTTATAAGGAGCAGTTTCCCGCCCCGGTGACCGCACCTTGCTCGTGCCCGGACGGTGGTCCGGAGCATCCCGCGAACCTCCGGCTTGCCCTTGCCCCAGCAAGCGGATGGTACCTCCTGTACCACAGCGCTGCTGGGTCGTCGTTTGCTGAGATGGACGTGGCGCGTCCACGGAGACCGAAGCTCGGTCGTCCATCTTGTCCTTGGATTTGGTGGTGCCGCGAGTTTCCTCGCCGGCGACCACCCTTCCGACGGCGTCTCCTCCACCCACCGTTGGTTCTGGTGGTGGTGGAACAGACGCAGACGGGCCTCCGACCTCCGAAGCCTTCTTCTTCGGGGCCATGCTGTTGCTGCTGATGAAGTTGATACGACGGGAGAGGTTGATGAAGAATGCGCCCACGTGAACGCCGGATCAGATTCGCACAACCTCGACGAACCCCTACCTGGCGCGCCAAAGATGTCGGGGGAAACTGTCCACCACGAGCACCTATGGGACCGGAGCCCCTTGTTCGTGCGGTAAGGGAGCGGAGGGAGCACAAAGAGCAGATTGTAGAGCTCACGCAGGCAGTTTACCCAGGTTCGGGCCGCGATGGACGCGTAAAACCCTACTCCTGCTTAGATTGTATTGGGTGTTGGAGCTCGGGAGCTTGAAGAACTAGCTACACCGAGTGAATGAGCGATCTAGGTTCCGAACCCCCTCTACGTTGTGCATGGGCCTCCTTTTATAGCTCAAGGGGTCACCGACAGGTGTCAACGTAGAAGAAGGGGTAAAAATGTAATTGTGGTGGTAGTTGTAACAGTGCGGGAATAGTGGATGAACAATGGTCATCACCTACTTTGACAGTGGGGGACAAGAGCATTTAATGCCCGTCGCCGTCGACCCCAAAAGCGCCCGCCCTTGCGTCTCCGTCTGCCACGGCGATAGCTTTGTCACCGTGGAGTGCCACCGTGTCCCCCAGGCTGCACAGCCATCCGCCACGCGTCCCTGGAATGGCCCCAGGGCGACGCGTGGACCGATGAGCTGGAGCGCGGGCACACAGCGCATGCCTCCCCGGCAAGCACCTTGCCGGGGTCTTGGCCTTGCCGGGCCCGGAAGCTTGCCGCTCCCCGGGCCCTGCCGGGGCGCAGAATGCGCCGAGGCATGTCTTCTGAGATGCAGTCTTCTGGTCTTCCTGGCAAGCTCCTCTTGCTAGGGTCTTGTGCTAGTGTGGTGGTCTTGGGCCTGGGACGGCCTTCCCGGCAAGCTCCACTTGCCGGGGCCTTGATCTTCTGTCTTGTATACTTTGTTTTTGAATGGCTTCATATGGATCAGAAAGGTCTCCGACGAGCACGTGGTAAGCCTTACCGCGGGGAGCTGCTACTGCCCGTGCACAAGTTGGGGTACTGAGGTACCCCTACCTTAGTACACCGACACATTGGTTAGTATGATAAAGAGCAAATCATTCACTTTGGTACTATCAAGACAAGATTCATAATTGTTACCACACAATACCTACTTTAATTTATCATTTACACAATTTATATTGACCAATATAAGCCATTGAAATTATAAAACAAGCAAACTATGCATTAAAAACAGAATGTGTAAAAAATAGAGCAGTCTGTAATGATTTGAACAATGGCCATACTTCCGCAACTCTACAAATTATGAAAAATTGGTGAAACGTAGGGAATTTTTATATCAATCAATGTGAAAAATTTCAGATCAAAAGCAAGGTCCGGTGATTTTTAGATTTTTCTGGACTGGGCACAAAAGTTTATGTTTTTGCACAGAATCAAGTCAACTATCACCATACTATACCGAAGGCTTTACTTGGTACTTTATTGAAACAAAATCTATAAATCATTATTACTATAGTATATTAATAATTTGAACACAAAAAAACAGTAGATGTAAGTATTTGGTTGTCTCCCAACAAGAGCTTTTCTTTAATGCCTTTGTCGCTAGGCATGATGATTTCAATGATGCTCGCATAAAAGTAAAGAATTGAAACATAATGGGAGGATCATGAAACATATGACTAGAACATTTAAGACTTACACACTTCCTATGCATAGGGATTTTGTGAGCAAAAGAATCATGGGAATAAGAATCAACTAGCATAGGAAGGCAAAACAAGCATAACTTCAAAACTTTCAACACATAGATAGGAAACTTGATATAATTGAGATATGTAAAAGCATATGTTCCTTTCTGAAAATAATTTTCAATAAAATCATGAATGAATTCAACAACATAATTATCACATGAAGCATTCTTTTCATGATCCACAAGCATAATTTTTTGTTACTCTCCACATAAGCAAATTTCATATCATTCATAATAGTGGGTGTAAACTCAACAAATTAACTATAATGTGATACTTGATTGGCATAATCCAATCGAAAATAAAAATCATGCCGACAAGTTTCATGGTTATCATTATTCTTCATAGCATACATGTCATCATAATAATCATCATAGATAGCAATTAGTACAATAAGTCAATTGAAACCTCTTCCAAGATAGTGGAATTATTACTAAATAAAGTTATGACCTCTCCAAATCCACTTTCGTAATTAGTACAATAAGATTTATCACCCTCCAAAATAGTGGGACAGTTGTTACCTAGAGTTGACACTTTTTCAAACTCACTCCCATCATTGTAATCATCATAAATATGAGGCATGCTATCATCATAATAAATTTACTCATCAAAACTCGGGGGACTAAAAATATTATCTTCAACAAATATAGCATCCCCAAGCGTATTGATTTGCAAATTATTAGCATCATTGGTATTCAAAGAATTCATACTAATAACATTGCAATCATGCTTATCATTCAAATATTTTATGCCAAACATTTTACTGAATTCTTATTCTAACAATTGAGCACAATTTTTCGATCCACCATTTTCAAGAAAGGCATTATAAAGATGTATAATATGAGGCAGCCGCAATTCCATTTTTTGTAGTTTTCGTTTATAAACCAAACTAGTGATAAAACAAGAAAGCGAAAGATTCAACTGCAAGATCTAAAGATATACCTTCAAGCACTCACCTCCCCGGCAACAGTGTCAAAAAAGAGCTTGATGTCTACTACACAACTTATTCTTTGTAGACTCGTGTTGGGCCTCCAAGCGCAGAGTTTGTAGGATAGGGACATTTTACCTCAAGTGGATGACCTAAGGTTTTTCAATCTATGGGAGTCGTAGGATGAAGATGGTCTCTCTCAAACAACCCTGTAACCAAATACAAGAAATCTGTTGTGTCCCCAACACACCCAATACAATGGAAATTGTATTAGTGCACTAGTTCGGCGAAGAGATGGTGATACACATGTTGTATGGATAGTAGATATAGGTTTTTGTAATATGAAAATATAAAAACAGCAAGGTAGCAAGTGATAAAACGGAGCACAAACAGTATTTCAATGCTTGAAAACAAGGCCCATGGTTCATACTTTCACTAGTGCAATCTCTCAACGGTGCGACAAAGAATCACTCCAAAGTTATTGTCTAGTGGAGAACATAAGACAAAATTGTTGTAGGATACAAAACCACCTCAAAGTTATCTTTTTCGATCAATCTATTGAGCTATCCCTATAAGTGTCACAAAAAGCCCTAGAGTTTGTACTAAAATAACACCAGATGATATGCATCAACCAACTCTAATGTCACCAAGATACTCCAATGTCACCACAATTATCTGTTAGTCAATTATTCGATACGGATCAAACAACTTCAGATTCATAACATTCAATCCAACACAAAGAACTTCAAAGAGTGCCCCAAGATTTCTACTGCAGAAAGTAGGACGAAAACGTGGATCAACCCCTATGCATAGATTGCCCCAATGTCACCGTGGGAATCCGCAAGTTGATTGACAAAACATATATCAAGTGAACCAATAGAACACCCCATTGTCACCGCGGGTATCCACATGCAAGGCATACATCAAGTGTTCTCAATTCCATACAAGTATTTAATCAGATAATAGTGAAACCTCAAAGGTAAAAACTCAATTCATCGCAACAAGATAGAGAGGGCGAAACACCATATGATCCAACTATATTACAAAGCTTGGGATACATCAATATCATGCCAAATCAAGAACACCAGAGAGAGAGAGATCAAACACACAGCTACTAGTACATACCCTCAGCCCCGAGGGTGAACTACCCCATCCTCATCATGGAGACCATTGGGATGATGAAGATGGCCTCCGATGATGATTTCCCCTCTGGCATGGTGCCGAAACAAGCCTCCAGATGAGATCGTGGAGGTACATAGGCTTGCGGCAGCGTAGTCGAAGTTCTAGGGTTATTTCTGGAGGTTTCTGAATATATAGGAATTTTGTGTGTCTGTCTGATGTCAAGAGGTGCCACTGGGGGCGCACAAGCTATCAGGGCACGCCCTGGTGTCTTGTGGTGCCCCTGTGGGTCTTCTAGTACTCCCTCGAAGCTTCATGCGTCTCTTTACTTACAGAAAAAATTGTCAAAAATTTCACTGCATGTGGAGAACTTTTATTTCTGCACAAAAAACAACGCCACGGTAGTTCTAGTAAGAACAGCGTCAGTCCGGGTTAGATCATTCAAATCATACCAAAACCATATAAAATTATTGTAAACATGGCATGAATACTTCATAAATTATATATACGTTGGAGACGTATCAATAGCTCAAGAGTGGGATTTGCTCCTTCGACAATGGAGAGATATTCTTAGGGCCCTCTCGGTGTGACGACATCTATCATCATCTGGCCAGACACGAGTGACTATGTCATGGGGATGCTGGAACACGTCAACGAGAAAGAAGAATAAAAGCGGTAATGGAACCAATGATATAGTGAGCATGTTGATCACTCGGGAGGATACCGATGCACACCAGGTTTTGTAAAGTATCACAAAGCAAAGGGAACATCACATGATAACCAAAGGTTCACTCGAATATCATTCATGTAATCATAGGGACCGATATGGATGTCCATGGTTTCGCCATCGGTCATTGAACGAAGGGGTTTCATTCATGTCTATGATTTACCGAACCTACGGGGTCACAACCTTAAGGTAATCATGATCTGCTGGGTGTTAGTGGGACGGGAATGATGAGAATATATTCGTGAAATTGTTCCACAAATATCCAAAATAGTTTCGAGAGGTTTCGGAAGCGTTTCGGGGTCACTGAAAGGGTTTCGATGAATAGCGGGTATTACCGATTAATATATATAGGTGGAAAATGTTTCTGTAGATGTTAAATTATATATATAATGGTATGAAAGTATTTAGAACATTTTGTATTTAATTTAAATATTAACGGGCCTTAAAAGGCCAAGAGGTGGAAGGCAACTTGGGCCACAAGGGCCCAAGTAGGGAAGCCCCCCCCCCCTTTCCTTCTGTGTGTGGGGAGCGAATTGGACTAGGGGAGTAAGTAAGACTCCTCCCCTCAGCCGGCGCACCAAGGAGGACTCCCCCCTTGGTGGCTGCCCTCTCCTTCCCCTCTAAGGCTCTACCCTATATATACTAGAGGATTTCCACCCTATGGGAGTTGATCTAGTTCTAGTTCTTGTTGGTCCTAGTTGACTAATTAGAGCTAGCCCTAACCACCTCTAATCCTCATAATTAGAAGCCCTCGTGTGCTTCGAATCTCCTCCCTCTAATTCTCTATCAACGATTAGCTTTGGATGGTGAAGTGCTGTCGAGTCGTGAAGACCGTACGCTTGCAACCAAGTAGAGAGGTCGTGCTTTCAGTCTTCCATTCGAGGGAGCGTTTGAGGATAGTTCGCGGGATCTTCATTGATGTTCGAGGGACTCCAAGTACGATCTACACCGACACGTCTACTTTCGCTACACTCCTGTAGTCGGTAACGATCGTTTATCCAAACATGTGATGCATCTTCATATTGTTCCTGGGTGATCGTAGGGCGAAATGTTTTTGTTTTTACTATGTTTCCCAACATACAGAAGCTACAAGATGTATAGGCGGATCGTTGACATGAGGGAGTGCCTTCGTCCTGTCCCAGGTGAAGGATCAAGCCGCAGAGCAGTGGCGGCAGCGTCACAAGAAGTAGATGATTAGATGATCGTTTCTCCTAGTTTAGAAAGCATGTAATTGTTTACTTTGGTGTGTGCAAATCTTGTGTATAGTCACTTATGTAATTGGATGTTAAATTTTGGTTACATATGTTGTTATTCTATAGACAGAGCAAATCACATCGCACATGGACTAAACAAGGGAATATGTAGGTGATGAGTCATCAATCGCTGACAATTGTATACCAGGAAGCGTTTGCCTACAACACACACAACTTATTAACAGGAACCGTTTGTGTTGTTATCGGCCTTTCCACACATTACTGATTACCGAAATGTTTGCCTCGTATCACACACACCTTGTTAAGATGAGCCGTTTCTATTATTTTGGCTCATCACAGACAGTTCATTTCAGTGAACTATATGCCCTATATCGCACACACCTTCATCTGGCTGACCGTTTCTGTTGTGTTGGATAATCGCAAACAGTTTATATGGAACAATTGTATGACATGTATCGCACATGCAACTCTAATTTGAAACGTGCTTGATGTCTCCGCCATCGCATATAGTTTGTCTTATTGGTGATGGTTTTATTACGGCATCGTTTGCAATTCATGCATCACACACGGTTTCATCGAAAAGTCTCTGATTCATGTGCCATGTTAGCAGACTCCTGCGGTAGTGATCATTGTGGCGGTTGGTCAGGAGCCCATCCTTGGCTCCAGTTGGAGAATTTGATGTTCATGTAGGCGGACGTGCCTCGAAGGGACTCGGTGAGGTTGCTCATATCTTGGATAGAGCCCTGGAGGCTATAGAGGTCTGCATAGGTGGTGTAGTCTCCTTGTTGTTGCTGCTCTTGGGGCTGCTCCTCTTCTTCGTCGATGGCAAGTTCTTCTTCATCTACCTGCTCAGGTTATGGGCCTTCTTGGTCAAAAGTTTCATCTCCTTCTTGTGCAACATAATGCAATTGCCCATTTTTTATGGGAAAACGGTTAGGCATAGGAGTGGGCAACAAGTATGCCACTCCAGGAATTCTTATGCAATGACGGCCATTACAAACCACTACCATTCCCGCCCTAGTAAGAACAGGAATATTAATATGGATGTTACCGACAATGTGACAAAGGTGATTGTAGTTGAGGCCAAGGGAGTTGGCCAACATGGCGATCACTCCTCCGCACACGATTCTCCTTGTGCATGATTTACTTGATGCGTGATGTGTAGCAAAAGTATTGCCCCTAGGTTGGGCGAATAACCGACGTCAATGTTTGCTGCCTTCCCGAGAACTAGCATGTTCTCATCATTCACCTTGGAAACTTCTCCTTGTGTACGCAACAAGTTAGCGATAACATAATAGAAATAATGTATAGTAGAACTTTCGATGCAACTGGCTCTCTACCTTAGCCATGGCGACTTATCTGGTAAAAGGATTGCCTTGGGTGCGGGTCAGTGAAATCATAAACATATCAAAGATCATCATCATTTTTGGGGACGCCATAGTGATTACGACACTCTTGAAAAGTGATGTTGAAGTCTTGGTGTCGGTGTACAAAAAGGTGCACGGGCAGTCTGAGCCACGGGCACCACCACACTGAGCATGGCGAGGGAGGCGAGCCGGGGCAAGACCGAAGCTCGATGGAGACTGGAGCGACGCCAAGAACAAGACCACAAAGAGCAAAGGGACGAAGCGGCTCTCCCCGGCAAGATCCTTGCCGGGGCCAGTACTGGCAGCCCCGGCAAGACCCTTGTCGCAGCAGCTCGCCCCGTGCCTACGGAGCAAATCACCCTTGAGTCCACCACCCCCAAGGGGCGAGGATTCGGGAGATATCCCCGTGGTGGCATGCAGATCTTTGTAAAGACATTCAAGATCAGATACAAGTTAAGAAGATGACCCTTGGCGGGATTCCAGCCAAGGAGAACCACAAGGCCCCCGGCAAGCACCTTGCCGGGGATGACATCAGGCACCACGGCAGGACCCTTGCCGATGCCCCGACAAGGCCCTTGCCAAGGACTCCCACAGGACCACCATCACGCCCACACCAACTGGGTTTCCACCGACCCACGCAGCTGCCGACCCGACCAGCTGGACGGGCTCCTGTGTGGCAACCCACAGATCTTCGTGGAGACCCGTTGTGGCGCCACCTCAGCTGCATGTCTGCCTACATGTCGCCTCAGGCACTGCTGGCCAGGGCGGGTGTCAACGCGAGGAGGGGCGGCGACAGACAAGACGGACGTCTCCCCACCCCCCGTCCCCGATAAAGCAATGACACCTAAGCTGGGCGCATTAAATGCACCTTGTCCTATAATGCGAGGGATAACCTCGCATCACTGTACCCTTTCCACCTCATGTGTGCCACTGTGGCATCCCCTTTTTCCTATAAAAGGAGGCCCGAGGCGACCTGGAGAAGGATTCGGCTTTTTGGAACTGCTCGCGACCCTGTTGGAGCTCCTCATTAGCTGAAGAACACCAACATATAATCCACCAAAGCAGGAGTAGGGTTTTTCGCATCTTTGCAGCCCGAACCTGGGTAAAGGAATCGTGTCCTGACTATTAGATCCGCTCTTCTCTCAACCCCGCGCCCCGCAACCGTAGTAGGGATTCTTATGATCCCATAGGTGTCGATCCAAATACACCGACATCTTTGGCGCGCTAGGTAGGGGGCGCAGTTGTGAGAATCGGCTCTAGTGGCTGGCCCGACGCTCCCTCGTCTTCGTGGCCCTTTGAGGAGGCCGGAAGACCTGCGCTCGAGCGACTGCAAATAAAAGCTAAGTTACATCGAACCTTGGATATTCCTATCCTATTATTTAAAGTTATTGTCCTTGAAGCTGTCATTCTTTGTGCAAAAAGAAACCTGCACGCAGATGGGGCCCTTCCCGATCGGCAACGCCTCTGTTCTGTTTCGAGTCCGCTCAATAGTTCAGACGGCTGTGTTTGAAACGGTAGGGTAGCCTTCCGCAATCGACAAAGCTCTTGACTTTGACTCGAGCCAAACTCGACAGTTCGAGCGGCTGCGTTAAGAGCGGCAAGGTGGCGGACCCGGCAGCACGCTCACCCGGCAGGCCAATGGGGACCCGTCCCCAAGACGCTGCCTTGGGTATTTCGCGCCGGCAAGCCTACCCAGTTAATGTAGGGTGGACACACAAAGGGGTGGCAAACAGGAAGATAACATGCATGATTCTGAAGATATTTCAAAGTTATATTACATCACGCCATCGTTGCGGTTCTAACTAAAGATAAAATTTGTCTTGGTCATGAACCTGCAGCGGCAAGGGAGAACGGGATGCCTAATCTCGGCGCTGGCCCTCCACCCTCTTGATTTCGTCAATGCGGCTGATGACGGGCTTGATGCGCTCCTTGAGCGCCGTGAGGTTGACATCCTCTGGCAAGCTGTCCATCGCGGCTTCGAAGTCGAGGGTGGGGTTCCAGAACGCCACCTTTGTGAGGACCTTGGTCATGACCCCCCGGCAGAGCCGCCGGGCCTCCCCGGCGAGCGTGGCCATTCTGTTGGAGTGAAGATCAGTCAAGGCACTGAGGATGCCCTCGAAGAACAGGGTCAGCTTGGCGTTGATGGACCCGCTCCATTCAGGGGCATACCTCACGTTTGGCATCCCCATGAGGGCCAACTATGAGGTAACCCTGTCGGCGATGTCCTCCAGCCGGCTGATCCACCTGTTCTCCTCCACCACGTATTCTTGGTGGGAGGCGCCCTCGTCTGCCCGCAGCTGCTTCTCCTCCTCCAGGCTCTTGGCCAAGGCCCCCTCCCGAGCGGAGCTCTCCACCAACGTCTTCTCGAGATTCTCCAGCCTCAGCCTGAGATCTCTGATGGAGTTTTGCGCCTCGAAGAGCTCCCAAGTCCTGCTGATGATCGTTCCATGCGCCTCTGTCAAGGCGCAGTTGAGCATGTTCTTCTCATCGGACAGCCTGAGGGCCTGCTCGTTCAGCCAGTCCCGTTCCACCTCCAGCTCTTGTACCTTGCCGGCATGGGCCAGAGCCTGGGCATCGAGCGCCTCCTTGTGCCTCTGCCCCAGCTCACGAGTCCGCCGCTCGACAAGAGCCTCAAGCTCCTCATCCTTGCCGCGGAGTGTTGCGGCAAGCCTCGCCTCACGCGCGGCGAGGTCTTCTTCCTGAGAATCGAGGGCGGCTTGATGCTGGTTCCGGGCGGCCTCCGCCGCGGCAGCAAAGTTCGCCGCCTCTTCCTGGGCCTTCTCGATGTCGGCCATCTTCATGATGAGCTCCACGTTACGCTTGGCCAGTTCTTCCTGGGAAGCCCTCTGCTCCTCGCGGGAATGGTGGAACCAGGTTTGCGCCTCAGCGACGCGCGCCTGGATGTCCGCCTGCGCGTTGTCCACTGCTGCCGTTCTGGACTTAACCTTGTCCAAACGGGCACGGTAAAGCGCCTGGAGCTTCCGGAAGTTCGCCCCCATGGCCCGGAAGAGCTGCTCCTCTAGGGAGCCGTCGCCGCCGGCGCTCGGTTCATCAACAACCTCGAGCCCGGTGGCGGCGAACACCTCGCCATCAAAGACTTCCTCCCCTGCGGGCGCCCGGGAGCTTGACGCCCCGGCAAGATGGACGAAAAGGTTGTCGCCCACCTTCAGATACCTGCCGGGGCCCGAGGTCGCGGAGGAAGAAGCTTGATCATCAATCGCCTCTTCCTCGGCTGTGGCCTTGCCGGCCTCCCCGGCAGGCCCACCGCCGGTGCCCTCGGCGGCATCCTCAGCAGCCTTGTCCGCGGCGGCCCCGGTGGCGTCCTTGACGGCCTCCTCAGCGGTGATCTTGTCGGCCTCCATCGCGGCCTCCTCAGCGACCTCCTTGATGACGGCGTCCACGTCCTCCGCATCCGTTGAAGGAGGGCCTGGGCCGTGCCGGGGATAATGAAGTCAAGAAAAAGCGCAAGGGAAAAGCAAAGACAAAAGGCAGGCGACTCACCAGCGTCGGGATGTGAGGCGGAAGTTCCCTCCCCGCCGGCGTCGGACGCCGGGGCCGGACCTCCAGCGCCCAAGTTCCCCTCCTCCTCCATGCGTGCAGGCTCCATGCTTGGTGCCCTTGCCGGGGACGCCCCTCGTGGTGGCGTAGTCGATGGGGGTGGTGTGTTGGGACTAGCCCCCTGCGGCTCCTCCTGCTGCTGCTCCCGTCCTACAGAACCGGCAAGGTCAGCACCTTTAGCATCGAACGCCTACTGCATGTCGAGCGAGAAGAGGTTAGAAGGCTTATGCTGGGGGCTGTGCCGGGGGCTGCCGTCGGAGCTGCTCAACACCACCAGTGGTGTCTCCGTAGCCCCGGCCGGGGGTTGGCTGCTCACCGAAGCCTTGGCCCTCTTCACCCTCCGGGCCAATGTCTCTGCGTCCCTGAAGAAGCAAGAACAAATCAAGATGAGTGGCATGATCAAGAGAGATGGGGATGACGATAAAGAATGGAATACTTACTCGTCGTCCATCTCCTCCTCCTTTGCCGTCTTCCTCTTCCTCTTCGGGCTAAGGGGCCCGAGGTCGAAGGGGAACTCCGCGTCACCCTCCGAATCGACGTCTGCCGGGGGAGGCGAAGAAGGGAGCGGAGTTTGTGCGCGCCTAGACGAAGAGGGAGCTGCCGTTTTCTTCTTCTCGGCGGCCTTCGTCGACCTCTTCGCCACCGTGGCCCTCGTGAGGCGCCCGGACCCCTCCAGGGCCAATTGAGGCTGCGCAGTCTTGCCGGGCCGGACCGGCTCACCGGAACAGGCCCGTCGCAAGACTTGCCCTCTTCCCCTGGCTGGCGCCGGGTCGGCGGCCGCGCCCTCCGACGACGACGACTCGTCGACCGCGTCTTCAACCAGTGGAGCTCCGGTGATGGCGCTGCTAGCTTCCCCAGCAGTCGCCGCCCACTGGGCAAACTCCTCCTCCTCCGCAGCCGCAGCATCCTGGTCTTCCGTACCTCCGGCGCTGCCGGCCTCCCTGATGAGTTGCGCCTCCCTCGCCCTGGCGGCAATGTAGTCCAGCTCCTCCGGGGTAGTGTCCCTGACGAGCCACCGCTCGGCGTCAGGATTGACGCACACCTCGACCAGAGTGTCGAAGAACTGCTGCACGACCTCGTCCTCCGGCTCCTGCCAGCTCAGGATGGGGCCATGCGCGCTGCACTCAGGCATCATGACAACGATCTCAGACTGGCGCGAATTGTTGCACAGCGGGACCACTCCTGCTGGCGGCTTGAAGAACTGCCCCTTGACGGCCTTGCCGGCCTTTGCGGCAGCCTTTGCAGCCTTGCCGGTCCGCTGGACCTTACCACCGTGACCCACATCCAGCTGGAAGAGCCGCTGACAGAAATGGGCGTGTCCCATCACTATGAGGTTGTGGTTGAGGCCAGGGCGGAGCCGCATGACGTCGGCCGGGTTCTTGAAGAGCCAGGCTGGCCTCCCCTTTTTGTGCAGCGGAGCGATTCGACGGCTAATGAAATCCGCCCCGATCATGTCGAGGGTGAGTCCGGCCTGGACGAGCTGGTTGATCCTGGTGAAGGCAACAGTGAGCCTCCCGTCGGCGACGTCGATGTCGCTCCAATGGCTGCCACAGACCGGCGGCGTCCTGCGGACCCTGCAGAATGTTGGCGGCTGGTCTTCCTCAATCCAGCACCACCGGCCGCGCCATTCGTCCCACCTCTCCTTCACGGCGCCCTCCGGGTACACTACCTCGGGTCTCGTAATCCAGGTGATGCATACAGAGATCGCGCCTCCCGGCTGGATCCGAGGTGTGAAATAGTGGCGGAAGAGCGCCGTGTTGGGCTGCACTCCGACGAAGCCCTCGCAGAGATGTGCGAAGAAAGCCATGCACGCCACCGCATTTGGGGTAAAATCCAAAAGGCGGAAGCCGAAGGTGTGCATACCGTCACAGAAAAAATCGGAGAAGGGAGGACACAACCCGCAAGAGAAGTAATCAACGAAGAAAGGGTACCGATTTGAGCCGGGCGGGGCGCAAGCGGCCGGAACGACGCGCGTCGCCGGATGGCCCAAGTCCTTCGCCCGATCCCCCGTCTCCGCCCCCGAAAGGGGTTTGAAAGCAGCCCGGAGCTCGAAGACATCGACCGACGACGGGATGAAGATAGCGGCCTTCGTCCGATCCCCCGTAAACACGCCCTTCGGCGGCACCGCAGGCCCGGCACCCTTGGCCGCCCCTTTTCCCTTGGCGGGTTTGGACGCCATAGTGGCTGAGTGGGAAGGCTGAGGGAAGGGGATGGCGAAGCAACGGTGGCGGGCGTCGGCGAAGGCTTCGGAAGGAAGGAAGAAAGGGAACATCAGCTCTGAGATTGGAAGAGGCGCGAGGAAAATGGAGGAAGTGAGCAGCGCGCTCGCGGTTATTCCTTTTTATGGGGGGAAACGCGAGCTGCCTCCTTTCGCATTTACTGCGACGTGACGCATGCCTGCGGAAACTGCCCCACGCATGCCGCCCAAGTCACGCACGCCCCTCCACACCGGGCCGCGCGCGCGGGTCGTGGGAGGCGCAGCGCGCGGAAATTTTACCACGGTGAAAACCACCCCGCCTGCCCGCGCACCGTTCTGGGCCTGGCCCAACAACGTGTCGCCCTTATGTGTGGCCCAGGCCCGGGGGCTCCTGTCGGTGTACAAAAAGAGGGGTACACTTTTTGTACCCCCATGACTGTGCACGGGCAGTCTGAGCCACGGGCACCACCACACCGAGCATGGCGAGGGAGGCGAGCCGGGGCAAGACCGAAGCTCGATGGAGACTGGAGCGACGCCAAGAACAAGACCACAAAGAGCAAAGGGACGAAGCGGCTCTCCCCGGCAAGATCCTTGCCGGGGCCAGCACTGGCAGCCCCGGCAAGACGCATGCCGCGGCAGCTCGCCCCGCGCCTACGGAGCGAATCACCCTTGAGTCCACCACCCCCAAGGGGCGAGGATTCGGGAGATATCCCCGTGGTGGCATGCAGATCTTTGTGAAGACATTCAAGATCAGATACAAGTTAAGAAGACGACCCTTTGGCGGGATTCCATCCAAGGAGAACCACAAGGCCCCCGGCAAGCACCTTGCCGGGGATGACAGCAGGCACCACGGCAGGACCCTTGCCGGAGCCCCGGCAAGGCCCTTGCCAAGGACGCCCACAGGACCACTGTCAGGCCCACACCAACTGGGTTTCCACCGACCCACGCAGCTGCCGACCCGACCAGATGGACAGGCTCCTGCGTGGCAACCCACAGATCTTCGTGGAGACCCGCCGTGGTGCCACCTCAGCTGCCTATCTGCCTACATGGCGCCTCAGGCACTGCTGGCCAGGGCGCGTGTCAACGTGAGGAGGGGTGGCGACGGACAAGACGGGCGTCTCCCCCCCGTCCTCGATAAAGCAAGGACACCTAAGCTGGGCGCATTAAATGCACCTTGTCCTATAATGCGAGGGATAACCTCGCATCACTGTACCCTTTCCACCTCATGTGTGCCACTGTGGCAACCCCTTTTTCCTATAAAAGGAGGCCCGAGGCGACCAGGAGAAGGATTCGGCTTTTTGGAACTGCTCGCGACCCTCTTGGAGCTCCTCATTAGATGAAGAACACCAACATATAATCCACCAAAGCAGGAGTAGGGTTTTACGCATCTTTGCGGCCCAAACCTGGGTAAAGGAATCGTGTCCTGACTATTAGATCCGCTCTTCTCTCAACACCGCGCCCCGCAACTGTAGTAGGGATTCTTGTGATCCCATAGGTGTCGATCCAAATACATCGACACTTGGTCCAAGAGACGGAAAGTGATCCACAAGCCAAAGTGGTCATCATCATTGTTGGCAAGAAGGGCACAATAGAAGGGCATTTGCCCCTTTCTACCTAGTTTTAATATACTACATCATGGAGATCGATTTCCCATACTTTTTTCTATCGGTGAAATCTCCATCATAACGCGTTGTCCCGGACTCGACATGTATCCACTGACATTGTAATTTCGATATCCTATATATATAAGAGAAAGAGCATGGCATGAAGTAGGGCTTTTGCGCACCTTGTGGCCCTGAGCTTAAGTAAATAGTTTGTCTCTCTTGTGTACTAAATCTAGTGTTATCCTGACGTGATGTCTACTCTACTACAAATTATGCTCCACAGAAAGAAAAACTACAAATTATGCATACTAACTCTAGCACCCTACTTAGGACCAGGCGAAAATCCCTCAACATGTTAGTTTACTCACAACTCATAAAACATGTTACCATGCATACACTAGATGGGCCATAATTTGCAATTAAGAGGTAGCCCTTAAAATTGTAGAGTAATTAAGAAGAATTGAAGTAGAAGAACTAGAGGGTAATACTTCAATTAAAAATTTAAGCCATTGGATCTAGAGAGTAACAGTTGTAAATTTACGAATGTCAAAGTTGGTTTGATCAAACTCTAACACGTACCTTTTTATACTAACACCCATATATAGAGGATGTTTTGCCTTTCATGAGAAATAAAAACACAAATTTGAAATAGAAATTTAATCCAGTTGCACAAAAACAATGTATACAAAGTATACCTCTGCCTATTCTTCCTTTTTGAGAAACTAGGACATATGCCCGTGCGTTGCAACGGGAAAATTTAATATTTTGCGCGAGCATAATGTCACATAGCACCGGATTCACTATGAAGAAGATGTTGCAATGCAACATCCTTGTACAAAATGAACATAAAAAATAGGATGAAATTTAGTCGCGTTCATATTCACTGGTACGTGTTGGTGCTATACAAACGGTTTTTAACACTACAAAAAAATACACTTCCGTGATAATACGTGTTTGTCACGGTAGGTGACGTTTTCTGTCATGCATGTACATCCATGACAAATTTATGATAGAGTGAAGATAGTCATATCTATGCTGTCGTAGAAGTGTTCCATGACATTACCAAAATTATCATCACGGAAGTGTCCACTTCCATGACGATAAATCGTGCGTCATAGAAGTGCTTTCGTCAAGGGTGACCGACACATGGCGTCCACCGTAACGGAACGCCGTTAAGCTATTGGGTCTGGTTTTGGATCTGATAACCCGTTAACAACCCCGACTAATGGGGATTTTCCACGTGTAAAATCATCATTGGCTGGAGGAAACACGTGTGGGTTGGGATAGATGTCATCCACTCATTGGACCCAAAGCGCCTATGATACGTCGACACGTGGCACGGCCCAACAGAGGCCCATTCCTGTGAAAAGGCTGGCCTGTTTGACTTGGTCAAAAGGTGGCGGGCCGACCCATGGCAAGCCTGTTAACGACCTGTTCGCATATAGCCCATTTACAGCCCGCTAGCCCAGGGGCCGTTTACGGCCTATCGGAATTAGGCCCAGTAGAGTCATCTACTCATTGGACCCAAAGCGCCTATGATACGTCGACACGTGGCACGGCCCAACAGAGGCCCATTCCTGTGAAAAGGCCGGCCTATTTGACTTGGTAAAAAGGTGGTGGGCCGGCCCACGACAAGCCTGTTAACGACATGTTTGCGTATAGCCCATTTACAACCCGCTAAACTAGGGCCCGTTTACGGCCTATCCGAATTAGGCCCAGTAGTGTCATCTGGGCCTTCCAATATAATTCCAGCCCGTTTTAACTTCCGGTCCATGTATGGCCCATGACGTCTTTTGGCCCATATCAGGCCCTTAGTAACACTTGCCCATTAACGGTCCGTTAATATGTTGGGCCATTTTCATAGCATCACCAAATACGGCCTATTAACGGCACATTATGGTCAGCCCATAAAACGTAGGATTTCCACTCTAGCCCGTTTACGGCCCATTATACGGCTCGTACAAGGCCCATAGATGATACGGCCCGTAGAAGGCCCATGGATCCTATGGGACGTAGACGGCCCATTGACCCAACGGCCCATAGACGTCCCATTGATCCGACGGCCCATAGAAGGCCCATGGATCCGCTGGCCCATAGAAGGCCCATGGATCCGACAGCCGATAGAAGGCTCACGGATCCGACAGCCCATAGAAGGCCCACGAATCCGAAGGCCATGGATCGTCCGTCCCGTAGACGGCCTGTGGAGGGCCATGGTCACTACAACGTTTGGGTGAGTTGGCCCCCGTTTGAACGATATAGCATATTCAAAGAATTATCCTACTCTATACTATCACCTCTAAGAATCATACACTATACAATAAAGAGACTAAGGCATAGAAAAGTAGAATAATCCTACACTATACTATAAAGAAATTACAGCCGATTATACCCACTTGGCATTATTGTTCGCCACCAGACACCAGTGATAATAAAGCATACACAAAGAGCAAATTACATACACTGGGCAAATACAGCTCATACATCATGGACACGCATCAACATTACTTACCATTTGAACTATAATCTCTTCAGAAAATAGGATTGGCCAGATTTAGATAGCACAAATTTTAGTCTACAAAATCTCCAATTCCTTCATTGTTACCTCAGTGTCTTGTTTCATTTTTTTGACTCCTGGATCTAATATCTGCATGTCCAGTCTCAACTTGTTGATTGTACATTCAGAATCATGTACATGTTGTCTTGCCACCTCTAGTTGATGCTCGAGAACATCAGCACATTCCAATTCCAATCCATAATAATTCGGTAACGGCCATGCTGCACTGCTCGTAGATCTTTCTGTTGATGTCACTTCATCCTGAAATGTTTCTGTAAGTACACATGACTAGGGCAAAAATATAGTTACAACAGTGAAGCGAGCAAGATAGACTATTTTGTACATGGCAAAACAGGACTAACAATAATGTTACACGTCATGAAGCATAAGCAGGTGATATTTTAAAAATTATAAAAAAGGTAGTCTGTGCAGCCTGCATACAGAAATCTCTCTTAGCTCACCAGAGGAACATGATGTCGGGGCCCAATCCAAAACACAGACAAGTTACAAATTTAGACAGCACATTGCGTAGAAGTAAGCAAGCAGTTGGCCATTATGTAGCTCAATTAAAGTCTTAGGGAGCATAATGAACAGCGGAGGATTTCATAAAAACATACTACAGCAAGCAAAACTATGCAATCATTAGCCTAGTATAAACTAGATTGTGAGCCTCGTTAAATAATAGTTGGTTAATAGACTTCAAAGCTTCAGGCACACTTCGGCAGAGTAATTAAATGGTAAGGCCTTTAATTATGTCAACTAATAGTTATACAAGTACCCAACATCAGGCATCATTCTTTGGGCATCTCATTAACTGAGGACAAATAAAGCAATTGAAAAGAGCAAATTAACTATGCCTGAAACAAACAAGGAATTGAATTGTTGAGTTGGATAAAGTGACTTACCTTAACAGGTTGAAGAGGCTCAGCGCAGCTCCTACTTCTCTTGCAAGGCTCCTTCCTAACATCTTGTACTTGGAAATCCTCAATCCTATCTTCATTGCACCCCCTCTACAAGGTGACACAAACTAGTTACTCGTCTCCTTGGAAGATAAATATGCATACTTTCCAATCTGTGAACACAAAAGGATGAGATTATAACAAAACAACAACACATAATGAAACATGCCGCATCTCTTGCACTTGCACACAATGAAATGAGCATTTACTATGTATGCACTATGTAAAAACTAGGCATACCTTCGAACTGGATCTCCAGGTACTCTTGGAGAGCCTACTTTGGTGTACAGCCAAACCTTTATGTCACCTATGAGTTAGAAAAGGCCCCACTATAGCATCCCTTAGTGTTTAAATAGTAGACAAGCTATGTTAGAGTGTTAGATCAAGAACAGCAAGTAATCAAAGCAAACAGTGATGGTCATGTTTTTTTGTTTAAATTAGGCAATGGGATCTCTATGGAAAACATTGACCAAAGTAGATGGTATCTTTGTATTTGCATTTTGAGCAAATAGTGATGGTTTGTTTTCCTATCATATTAATTACTGCACTGGGTTCAATTTGTGATGTTTGCAAGTCAAATTAATTTTCATATGGGCATCAAAATGAAAAAAATATAATGCAATCTAGACTTTTCACTGATCATACGAAAGATAAGCTGAAAACGCAATGAAAAGAACTGGTTGGCTTATTACATGGAGCTTATATTCACGGGTGCTTATTTTCTTAGGATAACTTGTAATAACTATCCCTAAGAAACTTGGCCAATAGAACTGACATACAAATAACATGTCACGATGATTGCAATGGAGGAGTGACGTACCATAGCACACTGTATAGGCTCACCGCTGGCTCTCCTTTTTTTGTGATGTTCCATGAAATTGCCACATACATCTTGTACTTTTTCATTGTGTAACCATATCTGCAAGTTGACACGGCTAATTTCAGACATCTCTACATGATAATACATTGCATATCCCTTGCGCATATTTAAACACCAATTAATGATTGTGTGCGTAGCATAAACTAGCCATGACTCTGTGGGCTGGACTAGCAGGCACTCTAAGGGAGCCTAATGTAGTGTACTGGAATTCCTACATGCCACCTACGATTTTGTGTAATGTACTGCCTCTGTTCCTAAATATATGTCTATGTAGAGATTCCAGTAGGACCACATACACATGTATATAGATGCATTTTCGAGTGTAGATTCACTCTTTTTGCTCCGTATGTAGCCTATAGTGGAATCTCTAGAAAGACTTATATTTAGGAACGGAGGTACGAGGTAGTATCATGTATGAAATATACATATCTAATTTAGCAGCCAGTAGTAGAAATCATTGTCTGCACAAAGGGGTTACTGGTCGAAAATCCTAGCAAAGCACGCTGGCAGGCACAGAACGATACAAGAAAGAGAGAGAGAGAGAGAGACGCTTACAAGATCATAGCAATGCCTCGGTCCAGGATCTTGGTTGGCCAAGTTGTTAGATCCAGAAGAAACATCGCCCTTGTAGTTTTGGCCAGCTGCATAACAGGTAATAGCGACATGTTAGTATATTTGAAGTACATCGGGCAGGTGATGCTGGACGGGTTTCAAGGTGACAAGTACCTAGGCTGTGGCGGGTGCTTGGCATTTTGCCAGACGGTGGGAATCAGGTTAGAAATGTCAAGGGTGATGACATTGCGCTGGCTCTCGGGGTTCGGTAAGGAGATCTAGAACCGTCGAGTAGGGTGTTTGTGGAGCGGCTCCGGTAGGGTAGACTATGGTGTGGGCGAAGCGGATCTGTGGTCTTGGACGAGGGCGTAGATGAAGCTGCTCCGGTGGTTGGGTTAAGGATGGTGTCGACGATGCGGATCTGCGGCCGTGGATGGGGCGTCAGAAGCTGCTCCGGTAGGTTGGATGAGGGTGCGAGGAAGTGGATCTGAGGCCATAGACTTGTGAGTTGGCAAAGCAGCCCCAGTAGGGTTGAAAATGGTATATGCGTAGCTACTTCGGTGGGGTTGACGATGGTGTCGGCGAAGCGGCTCCGGTAGGGTTGAGGAAGGTGTCGGTGAAGAGGATCATAGGCTGTCGACCGGCGCGTCGGTGGGGTGGCTC
>LR738710.1:239571715-239600403 GCA_902687465.1 Secale cereale
CTCCAGCAGCATCAGCAGCTCCACCACACCTCACTGAGCCCTCCAGCACCACCCATTCCTCCCCAGGAAGTCCCAGTGCTCGGGATCGACCGGAGCTCCGCCGCGTCGGGCCGCCGTGATCTCGCAGTACGAGCCTCCCCTGCCCTTCCTTTCGCCCGATCTAGAATCGCAGTGCAACACTGACCATTTCCCCTGTGTTTCCCCCTCCTGTTGCAGTCGGAAACGACCAGGGCAACGACCTCCCGACGAGCCTCCGCCGTCCCACCTCGCCGCCGGCGAACCTGACCTCCCCGGCGTGCCGCACCACCACCCCTACAACCGCCACTCGACGCTGGACCCATCCCTGCCCTCCGTTGCCGTCGCCGTGGCCGGAAACCTCGCCGGTGAGCTCGCCGTCGCCGTGGCCGCAAGGTTGGAGATGACAGGAGGGCCCCGCCTGTCATCCCCACACCTCTCTCCCCCTCCTCTCTGCCACTGACCGCCGGGCCCCGCCCGTCAGGTTCAAAAACCTGACGTGCGCGCGCAGGCACCCGTGCGGCTGGGCTAGTCAGCCCTAGGCCGTGCACTGTGGCCTTCTCTGGCCCAGTTGCACAGGGCACTTTTCCTTTTTCTTTTCTGTAATTGTTTTAAACATTTTTACAGAAAAGAATAATGGTCCAAATAAAATAATTCCAACTCCTAAAATCTTGTAATATTCCAACCTATTTAATGTTCAAATTTAAATTCAAATTTGGGCAGTAAAACTCATGTTCAAAAATCAATAGGTTCCATTATGTTACTCCAAAACTCCAACTAAGATTTTTCCCCATCTTAGAAATCCCTCTAGTATTTAACAAAAATAAGTTGACATTTTTCTGAGCACTTTGATTTTTCTGTTTTATTTGTGGTCTTATTTTCCCGTGGTTATTATGCGACGCATAGATCCCGTATTTGACGAAGTTGCTGAGGAAGGAGAAGGAGAAGAATTTGAAGACTTTGAAGACTTTGAAGACCAAGCCAATCCAGGCAAGCAGCCCTTTGACCATGATACACTTGTTCTTCGGAACCCGTTTGTTTCCGATGCATGATGTTAGGGTTACGATAGTGACCTAGTTGATTCCACCACATGATGAATGCCTTGATCTTGATCTTGCTATGTGCTAGATGACATGCATATGGTTAGTAGTAATGAATAGTGATGCATGTGTGACATGAACCTTCGTGGTTGAAGTCTTTGCATAAAACCCCGTCGGGTGCCATTCATGCCCGAGGGAGATGATGAGTTGGGTAACCACTTGATGACGAAGTGGTGTACCGAGGCAAGTGTGTGTGTTTATCAAACGGATTGGTTTAAGTTGCGACCGTTATTCCAACCATACATGTGCAACCACACTACCCCTTATGGGACGGGGCTTTATTGATTACTTAGGTCGATACTAGCATGCTGCCCGCATTACTAGTGACGGGAAGACTTGAGGTCTTTCCCGGGACGGGGTCGTGCTTGGATAGACGGCCATGACTATTTTTACAGGGCACCGGGCACACCGTTGGTCCCTTCGGGTACGCGTGACATTGAAATTAGGGCAAGTCCCGTGATCTATTGTTTGTACCCGAGGGTCGTGTACCAACGAGTGGACTCTATGTTAGTGTCGTCTAAGGAAAGGTAATGACCGGGTGCTTACCCCGGGTACTTGAGGTACCGCGGGTCGTGGATGACATGGAAGTTCATCGGATCTTGTGGGTAAAGTGTACAACCTCTGCAGAGTGTAAAACTATTCGAATAGCCGTGTCCACGGTCATGGACAGTTGGGTAACCGCTCTTGGGCTGCGTCCAATGTTTGTGAAACCATTCGTGTATATGTGAGTCAAGGTGGTGACTTGACTCGAAGAGTTGGATCATATTCATGTCGATATCGGTAACCTGTCTTCGAGGTTACGCGAGGTTATTGATGCATAAACTTGATAGTAGAATATTTATTCTAGCCCTTGCTAGATTGTTCATTATCGTTCAATTGCATTGTTACTTTGAACCACATCATGGGTTGCTTGCGAGTACATTCAAAGTACTCATTGGCTTGCCACTGGTTATTTAATTGGCCAGGCATGGAAGAACAGGAATATGAGGAAGAGTTCTTTGGAGACGAACATGCGAACTAGGACGCTATCCCAGTCAGAATGCCTGTAGGGTTAAGGCAGATGGCATGGGTTCTACCAGTTATCGAAGACTTCCGCTATTTGAGTTATTTGCTATTCAGCCCGTGAGGCTCTATCTATGTAAGACTTGGCCATAATGGCCATAATTCGTGTAAGACTATTTGTATGGATGTAAGACTCTTGTTATTCAGCTTCTGTGTGTTCAGTGAGCATTGATCTCTGGGATCACTGTACACGTGCATTCGGTGATCTCGACTTCTAAGTCGGGGTCCCCACAGAGCTGGTATCAGAGCCATCCTGACTGTAGTAAGCCTTAGTTAGCATGGGCATTAGTTAGTTGAGACCCCTTTTTCAAAAACCTTCTGAACCTCTCTTCTTTTCTAAACCTGAGATTTCATCAGCTTATTAACCCCTCCTATTCCACCTTTGTAGATGGCCGCTGTACCCGAAGAGCACCTGACCACTGGGTTTCCCTTACTTCTCGAGGATAGCCTCCAGGAGTGTCAGTTCCACCGAGCACCCATCCTCACCTACCTTGAGCATTGGGTTAGCGACACTGAGGTGGAGTACCATGTGGAAGTGATCGTGAAGGCAAACGATCCTCCCACAAGTTGGTTCTTCGAGGGACCCTAGATGGCAACACTACCACTCGCTGTCGAGGCTGCTGCACTCAAGGCATTAACCCGTCTCCGCGAGCTTCTTCCGGAGATGGCAGCCAAGATGACAACTCGCTTCTTACCTTACCGGAAGGAAGGTGAAGAAGAAAGCAGTGCACTAGCCCCTCCACTGAAGGAAGGACTCTCGCTTCGGTTCCAGACCTACTTCAGTCTATGTGCCGACAGCTTGGCACAAGACTTGGCCTCGGAATCAATGAAGCTTCGAGAAGAACTTCACAAGGCCAAGGCACTTCTTCGTCGAGCTCAAGAAAAGGCAAATAGGATCAAGAAGGAAGGAGCACCTTCTGGATAATCCGCTATCGCATATCGAGGAGGAAGGCCCTCCGAGGATGTGTCTTCCAAGAATGAAGAACCACCTCGGCGACGCCGGATGACGGCAAAGGAATATCGCAAGCTTTTCCCTGCACCACCGACGAAGCACCGTCGTATCCAACTCCTCCACTCCCCCACATCCTCAAGTGACAAGGGGGCCCAGACAGATGAAGACAAGGAGGAAGACCCAGAAGAGCCGGAATACGCGACCGAGCATTCCGCCGCTTAGGCATTATTCGCTACTCGGATATGCCAGTTGTAACCTCTACGGTAGGATAGGTCGTGTAACCCCTATGCGCAGTCGAGTCCTTGTATGGTTCATATGAAACCATCTAGTGCTTGCTTTTGTTGTGTCTGGATGTAAGTCGTATTCTTCCTTCGGGAATGTGTAAACGACTACATCACCCATTTGGATTTTTAATGAATGTGTTTTGGCCTTTCGGCCCTTGCATGATTTGATTTAGTGTCACACCCACCCCCTTACTAGGCACCCATCTATCTTGCTTTCCCTCTTCCGAGTCATGAGACCTTTTACCGCTCCAACAGGATGCCTGTTGTAACTCGTACTGGTACCTCTACCCAGTAGCCCGAAGCCGGAGCATCCGCTCAGTTTGAGGCAGGCCACGACCAAACCAACGACCAAGCTCCACCACCTCCTCCAAGCATGGACATGGCTCAGCTTCTCCAAGCTTTCCGAGAGGAACGCCAAGCCAACACTGCAGCTCTTCAGCTGATTGCTCAAGCTGTCACCAACAACCGCCAGCCGACGGGGAATGGCAATGGACGTTCCACGTTGGCAGAGTTTAAGAAGCATGCACCGCCAACCTTCATCAAGACTGCTGAACCCCTGGATGCAGACGACTAGGTCCGTTCCATTGAGGAGATACTGGAACTAGTCGGATGCACTGAAGACCGCGAGAAGGTGGCTTATGCAGCCCACTGCCTCGGGGGGACTGCTAGAGCTTGCTGGGATGGATTCAAGGTCATGCATGCTGAACAAGACATCACTTGGGTTAATTTCAAGGCAGAATTCCGCAAGGCCCACATTCCTTCCGGAATCATGGCTATCAAAAAGCGCGAGTTCCGAGCCCTGAAGAAAGGAAGTGGCACTGTCAAGGAGTACATGCAGAAGTTCAGTGTTCTGTCAAGGTATGCCCCTGAAGATGTCAGCACTGATGCTGCAAAAAGGGAGCGCTTCATGGAAGGCCTCAATCAGACTCTGCAATACTCGCTTGTCGTGTGCGACTGCCCGTCTTTCCCTGACCTGGTGAACAAGGCACTTATGCTTGAAGACAAGCGGCGTGCTTTGGAAGACACTCGCAAGCGCAAGTTGGTCAGTAAGGGAAGTTCCAGCAACCAGAAGCCTCATCCGTGGCAGTCAGCCCCGGCCAAGCCAACCTATCAGCAGCCAAGAGCTCCTGCACCTCACACCAACCCTCAGCCTCAGCAGTATGCCAACCCCAGGCCAGCTTTCAACCCCAATACCAGTGGTGGCAACAAGATCAATCCAAACCAAGTCACTTGCTTTGGATGTGGTCAGTCCGGACACATCTCAAGGGTGTGCCCCAACAAGAAGCCTGATGCCCCGCGCCCCAATGCGCAGAACCAGGGACAAGGCCGTGGAATGCCACCAAGGAACCCAACTCCTCGCAATCCACCTAACCAAGGGAAGGGGCGTGTGAATCACGTCACTGCTGAAGAAGCCCAGGAAGACCCGGACGTCGTGCTGGGTACGTTCCTTGTCAACTCAGCACCTGCAACTGTCTTGTTTGATTCTGGAGCAACGCATTCATTTGTCACTCAAAGATTTGCATTAAAAAGTGGCATGACCCCTACACCCCTGAACAACCCTATGGTGGTACAAACCCCCGGAGCCGACATGAGATCCAAGATAGGCTGTAAAGGAGTCAGTATTACCATTAACGGTGTAGACCTCCTAGCAGACCTTATCGTCCTGAGATCGCAAGGCTTGGATGTGATCCTAGGCATGAATTGGCTCAGCAAGCACCAAGGCTTGTTAGACTGTGCCAATCGGACAGTCACTGTGACCAATGACCAAGGAGTTGAAGTCAAGTTTGCTTCCAACTCCTCTTCCGCTCAAGCCGCTAAAGTCAACTGTCTGTCTGAAGTTGGGCTAGATCAAGTACCGGTGGTACGTGAGTATCCTGATGCCTTTCCGGATGAACTACCGGGAATGCCCCCTGACCGTGACATTGAGTTCATCATCGAGCTCGTGCCCGGAGCAGGACCCATCTATAAGAAGCCTTATAGAATGGGGACGGAAGAATTAGCCGAGTTGAAGAAGCAGCTGGAAGAGCAGCTAAGGAAGGGATTTATCCGCCCAAGTGCCTCCCCATGGGGATCTCCTGTTCTGTTTGTGGCCAAGAGGGACGGTACCATCCGCTTATGCATCGACTATCGTTCCCTTAATGAAGTTACAATCAAGAACAAGTATCCACTTCCCAAGATCGAAGATCTGTTTGATCAGCTCAGCGGAGCCAAGGTAATCTCCAAGATCAACCTCAGATCTGGGTACTACCAATTGAAGATCAGACCCCAAGATATTCCGAAGGCGGCATTCGTAACCAGATATGGCCTGTACGAGTGCACGGTCATGTCCTTTGGGTTAACCAATGCCCCAGCCTACTTCATGTATCTCATGAATAAAGTCTTCATGGAATATTTGGACAAGTTTGTTGTCGTCTTCATTGATGACATTCTTGTGTTCTCGAAGTCGGAGGAAGAGCACGAGCAGCATCTGAGGATGGTCCTAGACAAGCTTCTTGAGCACCAACTGTATGCCAAATTCAGCAAGTGTGAGTTCTGGCTGCATAAAGTTGGATTCTTAGGTCATGTCTTGACCGAGGAAGGATTATCTGTTGATCCCGTGAAGATCGAAGCTGTGACCCAATGGCAATCTCCAACGACCGTCAAGGAAGTTAGAAGCTTCCTTGGACTAGCGGGCTATTACCGCAAGTTCGTGGAAGGATTCTCTAGCATTGCACGACCAATGACTCAGCTCCTCAAGAAGGACAAGAAGTTCGAGTGGACGCCAAAATGCGAAGAGAGCTTCCAAGAGCTCAAGAAGAGGTTGACCACCGCCCCAGTTCTGGCAACACCTGATATTCACAAGGAGTTCGTGATATATTGTGATGCCTCTCGAACCGGATTGGGAAGCGTTCTGATGCAAGAAGGCCGCATCATAGCATACCTCTCCAGGCAGCTATGACCCCATGAGGAGAACTACGCTACTCACGATCTTGAGTTAGCGGCAGTAGTTCATGCCTTGAAGACATGGCGGCATTACCTCCTAGGGAAGTGGTGTGAGATCTACACAGACCACAAAAGTCTGAAGTACATTTTCACCCAGAAGGAATTGAACATGAGGCAGCGGAGATGGTTGGAACTCATCAAAGACTATGACCTCAGTGTTCAATATCACCCCGGGAAGGCTAACGTGGTGGCCGATGCCTTAAGCAGGAAGGCTTGCTCTTTGAATGCCGTTATTCAAGAAAGGCAGACAGCCTTGTTTAAGGAGTTCGAACAATTCAGTTTGGAATTGGTCACCCCTGGATTTCTGGATCATTTGGAAGTCAGAGCAACCCTGATGGACGACGTCAAGAAGGCGCAAGATGGACACACAAGCATTGAAGGCATCAAGAAGAAGATGAAGCTGGGCAAGGCCCCAGGATTCTCCGAAGACGAGCACGGGATTGTTTGGTACAAAGGTCGTATCTGCGTACCAAACAACACAGAGCGGAAGAACCTGATTCTGCAAGAAGCCCACGACACTCCATATTCCATCCACCCCGGAGGAACCAAGTTGTCTTTCAGCACGGCTTTCCACCCACAGACCGGAGGTCAGACAGAACGAGTCAATCAGATTCTCGAAGACATGCTCCGAGCCTGTGTCCTGGCGTATGGAGCCAAGTGGGAAGATTGTCTCCCTTTTGCCGAGTTCTCCTATAACAACAGTTACCAGTCAAGCCTTCAGATGGCACCATTTGAGGTGTTGTACGGACGCAGATGTCGCACACCCCTCAACTGGTCAGAGACTGGAGAAGGACTAGTCTTTGGACCGGATGTCCTTCGCGAAGCAGAAGAGCAAGTCCAACTAGTCAGAGAATGTTTGAAGGCAGCCAAGTCAAGGCAGAAGAGTTATGTTGACACTCGACGCCGAGACATGAGTTTCCGTGTCGGAGATCATGTGTACCTGCGGGTAACTCCTCTGAAGGGAACCAAGCGTTTCCACGTCAAGGGGAAGCTCGCGCCAAGGTTCATTGGCCCTTTCAAGATCACCGACCGACGAGGAGAAGTGGCTTACCAGTTGGAACTACCACCTGAGCTATCCGATGTGCACAATGTATTCCATGTGTCGCAACTCCGGAAATGTCTCCAAGTTCCAGACAAGCCCAATCTCTACAAGGATGTGGATCACCAAGCCATTGATCTGCAGCCTGATTTGACCTACCGCGAGAAGCCCATTCGCATTCTGGACGAAGCAGAACGACGAACGCGAAGCCGTACCATCAAGTACTTCAAGGTCCAGTGGAGCAACCACACCGAAGCAGAAGCAACCTGGGAATGAGAAGACTATCTTAGATCCGAGTTTCCCGATCTCTTTTAAGACCTAGTTTAGGAATCTCGGGGACGAGATTCTTGTAAGGGGGGTAGGTCTGTCACACCCTGCATTTTGTAACATGTTATTTGTACCTTTGGAGCATGAAAATTATGACCAGCAAAAATTTTTGGCATCATTTGGCTTTTATTTGAAGTTGAGTTTTCTTCATGTACTTTTTCTTGTGCTCATTAAAGTCAACTATGACCTCTTGTAGAATTCATCTCCATACCCAAAACTTCTGCCCAATGATCATGCCAAGTGTTATATAACAGTATAGTATTTTCTTACAAAAATAATTTGGCCAAAATGTATTTTATAAATTTAGTTTTCCAAAAAACCCCTGAATTGAGATTTGCACTGCAAGTACTTGATTTAGGGTGAGAAAATTATTTCAAAAGTAACATTTGAGACCTAGTAGTCATAGGACTCCCAGAAACCACAAAGGTATAATTTTAAGAATTATTTTCCTATTTTATTTAAAGCTTTTTCTTAAGCCAGAAATGGTCTTTAATAGGGGGAAATTATTTAACTGTTTCAAAAATATTTGCCAAAATTCAGAGAGACTCAGAGGACATATATTGTCCATATATAAGAGTTTCAACACTTGGTCATGTTCAAAATAATGGGCTAAACCCTCTAAAACCCTTTCTGGATATTTCAAGCTTTTGAAATATTTACAAAGGTAATATTCTCCAAAAATTCCAGGGAAATTATATCATGTCATATATGACATATTTGATAATCTTGCCAAGTCCCATGCCTTGGGAAGCAAGAAAACATCCTCAAACCCCTTCATAACCATTATGTCCATATTTTAAGTTTGAGCAACTTTACATTGCCAAACTTGTCCAACTGCTCTCAAATTTGGTGCACATGCTAGAATGGCCTAATAAGGCATCTAGACCAAATGGCACAAGATTTGGAATAGAGCAACTTGATCAGATCACCTCAAAACCCTTTCTGTTCAAATGCAAATTTGAACAACTTTACATTACCAACTTTTTATCTGGAGCTTCAAACTTTGTGGGCATGATCAATACCCCAAATGATGATGCTACACCAAGTGGTGCATCAAGGGGAGATGATTATCTTGACTCAATCAAGATGAAGCTGTTTCTGTTGAGTTCTAGGGTTCACCAAAGTTACATTGGCTAGTTTCTTCAAATGAGCCCAAATTTGGTGAAGCACCCTATTTTCTCATGTCTTTCAATCATGTTAAGTTCCATGTCAAGTGGAGGTCATTTGCTTGACCAAACACTGATCAAACACCTTCTGGCTTTTTACTAAAACCTCCATCTTGATCACTTTTACTCTTCTCCATGGCCTCAACTTTTTACCACATGATCATTCAGTTACTGGCTACCTCCAGTAACTTCCCCAACACCCCAGCTCCATGATTGAGGGGTAAGAACCCAAGTTTACCTTGCTGGACAGCAAATTTTCACCAAGTCACCAGCATCCTCTTTCTCTCTCAGCATCTTCATGGCATCCAAGGCCTCAGCCCAATTCTTTACTCCTCCCCTGAACTTCTAGACACTCTTGGGCACGTTGGTTTTGACCAGAGCGGCGAGGGCACGAAGGTGCCAGCCATACGCGCGCTCTGGAGCACGCAACAGTGCGGACACGAACTGTAGCTCCAGCCAATCAGCCACCCCCGACAGCCTCGGGCCACTCCCTCGCGCCAGTCGATGCTCCTCGACGTCCGCGACCGCCCCGGCGCTGTCCCCCCTCCTCCTGCGCCCTCCAGTGATCATCGTCACACGCGCGCCGGCCGCCCGCAACGGCCACTCTTTTGCCTCGCACGCGCGCGCGCTCCAGAAGCTCCCCCGCTCCTCCTCTCACCTCTACTGGACATGGAGCTCATCCAGCAACTCCGTGGACTCATTCCCCTCGCCCCCTGTGCGCTGTAGCTTCGAGCCGGAGCTCGTCGGCGCATTGGACCACGGGCCTCCGTCGACCTCCTATAAATAGGACCCCTCGGGCCTCTTTAGCAGCATCAGCAGCTCCACCACACCTCACTGAGCCCTCCAGCACCACCCATTCCTCCCCAGGAAGTCCCAGTGCTCGGGATCGACCGGAGCTCCACCGCGTCGGACCGCCGGTGATCTCGCAGTACGAGCCTCCCCTGCCCTTCCTTTCGCCCGATCTAGAACCGCAGTGCAACACTGACCATTTCCCCTCTGTTTCCCCCTCCTGTTGCAGTCGGAAACGACCAGGGCAACGACCTCCCGACGAGCCTCCGCTGTCCCACCTCGCCGCCGGCGAACCTGACCTCCCCGGCGTGCCGCACCACCACCCCTACAACCGCCACTCGACGCTGGACCCATCCCTGCCCTCCGTTGCCGTCGCCGTGGCCGGAAACCTCGCCGGTGAGCTCGCCCTCGCCGTGGCCGCAAGGTTGGGGATGACAGGCGGGCCCCGCCTGTCATCCCCACACCTCTCTCCCCCTCCTCTCTGCCACTAACCGCCGGGCCCCGCCCGTCAGGTTCAAAAACCTGACGTGCGCGCGCAGGCACCCGTGCGGCTGGGCTAGTCAGCCCTGGGCCGTGCACTGTGGCCTTCTCTGGCCCAGTTGCACATGGCACTTTTCCTTTTTCTTTTCTGTAATTGTTTTAAACATTTTTATAGAAAAGAATAATGGTCCAAATAAAATAATTCCAACTCCTAAAATCTTGTAATATTCCAACCTATTTAATGGTACCACTTTCACTCACATCTATGAAACTTTTCTGTACTGTTCAAATTTAAATTCAAATTTGGCAGTAAAAGTCATGTTCAAAAATCAATAGGTTCCATTCTGTTACTCCAAAACTCCAACTAAGATTTTTCCCCATCTTAGAAATCCCTCTAGTATTTAACAAAAATAAGTTGAGATTTTTCTGAGCACTTTGATTTTTCTGTTTTATTTGTGGTCTTATTTTCCCGTGGTTATTATGCGACGTATAGATCCTGTATTTGACGAAGTTACTGAGGAAGGAGAAGGAGAAGGATTTGAAGACTTTTAAGACCAAGCCAATCCAGGCAAGCAGCCCTTTGACCATGATACACTTGTTCTTCGGAACCCGTTTGTTTCCGATGCATGATGTTAGGGTTACGATAGTGACCTAGTTGATTCCACCACATGATGAATGCCTTGATCTTGATCTTGCTGTGTGCTAGATGACATGCATATGGTTAGTAGTAATGAATAGTGATGCATGTGTGACATGAACCTTCGTGGTTGAAGTCTTTGCATAAAACCCCGTCGGGTGCCATTCATGCCCGAGGGAGATGATGAGTTGGGTAACCACTTGATGACGAAGTGGTGTACCGAGGCAAGTGTGTGTGTTTATCAAACGGATTGGTTTAAGTTGCGACCGTTACTCCAACCATACATGTGCAACCACACTACCCCTTATGGGACGGGGCTTTATTGATTACTTAGGTCGATACTAGCATGGTGCCCGCATTACTAGTGATGGGAAGACTTGAGGTCTTTCCCGGGACGGGGTCGTGCTTGGATAGACGGCCATGACTGTTTTTACAGGGCACCGGACACACCGTTGGTCCCTTCGGGTACGCGTGACATTGAAATTAGGGCAAGTCCCGTGATCTATTGTTTGTACCCGAGGGCCGTGTACCAACGAGTGGACTCTATGTTAGTGTCGTCTAAGGAAAGGTAATGACCGGGTGCTTACCCCGGGTACTTGAGGTACCGCGGGTCGTGGATGACACGGAAGTTCCCCGGATCTTGTGGGTAAAGTGTACAACCTCTGCAGAGTGTAAAACTATTCGAATAGCCATGTCCACGGTCATGGACAGTTGGGTAACCGCTCTTGGGCTACGTCCAATGTTTGTGAAACCATGCGTGTATATGTGAGTCAAGGTGGTGACTTGACTCGAAGAGTTGGATCATATTCATGTCGATAACGGTAACCTGTCTTCGAGGTTACGCGAGGTTATTGATGCATAAACTTGATAGTAGAATATTTATTCTAGCCCTTGCTAGATTGTTCATTATCGTTCAATTGCATTGTTACTTTGAACCACATCATGGGTTGCTTGCGAGTACATTTAAAGTACTCATTGGCTTGCCACTGGTTATTTAATTGGCCAGGCATGGAAGAACAGGAATATGAGGAAGAGTTCTTTGGAGACGAACATGCGAACTAGGACGCTATCCCAGTCAGAATGCATGTAGGGTTAAGGCAGATGGCATGGGTTCTACCCGTTATTGAAGACTTCTGCTATTTGAGTTACTTGCTATTCAGCCCGTTAGGCTCTATCTATGTAAGACTTGGCCATAATGGCCATAATTCGTGTAAGACTATTTGTATGGATGTAAGACTCTTGTTATTCAGCTTCTGTGTGTTCAGTGAGCATTGATCTCTGGGATCACTGTACACGTGCATTCGGTGATCTCGATTCTAAGTCGGGGTCCCCACACATTTTCCTGTATTTTCCTCCCAGTTCCAACAGGGACATATCAATGTTGTTTCTTGCATTATCGTACTCATACTCTGAACAATGTTGATCTTACATTAACAATGCCTATCCTTTTTGATATGATGCGGTGTCCCTACAGTTACTGCCCTTTGTAATCACACCATCTTTGCCAAAAACAGGGAAGCACAACTGGTTCCTCGCTCGATCAGACGACGGCAAAAGACTGATGATCATTCGGACGCATGAGCCAGAAAAGTTATATTGCAAAACCCCCACTGTATACAAGCACCATGAAATACGTGAGTATCTGGACAGTGGCTGTTACGTCTATGAGCAGGATACCAGCTTGTTGGGGCCTTTAGGATTTTTTAGTTGGAGGCGGGTAAACAGCCTTGGTTCACACTCTCTATTTCTCGGACTCAATTATCCAATTAACCAGGAGATCACCATTGGCAAGGACCTTGATGGCAGAGAGGCTCTGTTTGCTATGGAAAACTGTGTCTACACGGCGAGCCCTAGGAGTTCGGGAGCAAACTCCCCTGATTGTCAACGATACAACCTGTAGCCAAAAGAAGGTGAGAATGACAAAGGCATCCGGATTAACTTTGATCCTTGGATGTCTCAATTATGACAGGCAGTGATGTGGTTCAAGCCTTCAGGTTGATAGGTAATTGGGATGTTGCGTCGAAAGGGTGGAGTACTGGTGTCTCCGGATCATTGGTCGCTGAAGCGGGGCTGCAAATTATGATGGTGTTGGATCATCTCTTCGAATGACTTTGTTGTCTTTGTTGCTTGTTCTGGATGGGTTGTTCTTTCTTTTGTTATGCATATTCCTTGTCATTTGGTCATCCTCGTCTATGTCACTATTACTATGTAATAGTTGGCTCTGTTTAGAATGTCATTCTCGTCAGGATCACGAGAGTCTGAGCGCTACAGATGGGTGCATTTCGGTGGTGTAGCAAGACTTCTTATGAACTATCATGTCTTGCTGTTTATGTCAGTAGTAGTCACTAGTCAGTGTTTGAATGTTGTATATATCGTTGTTTCGAACTGTTTATTGTCTCGAACTACTGGTGAGCTAAATGAGAGCATCACCATTCTCCAGTGTTCAAAGTGTATCTCCTTTTTTCAAGTTATATAATTTGAGCTCAGTGTCTTTTCGATGATGTACACTTGTTTGGGCCAGTGAGGTATCATTGAATATGGGCCGAGTAGTAACGCAATGCCAAACATGTCAATTATGACTCTCAGGCCGGGCTCTCAAAAGATCCTCAAAAAAAGGCCGGGCTCTCCAAAAAAGAAAGAATAAGGACTCTTAGGCCGACATGTGGGCGCCACCGGTGTTTTCGTGCGCTTGCACGCAGAGAGCATATTGGCGCGTGTTCGAAATTCAAGCTACCTTTTCATCCCCAATCTCCCGCCCCTTCCCCACCTCTGGAATCTCAATTCCTACTCGAGTTCCCCCAAATCCCCCTCATGTACTCCCTGTACTCAAGCTCACTATCACGTCGCCGGTCAACGCGGATCTCCGAGCCGGAGATCCTGAGGTCCGTCCTGCCTTCGGTCGTTACGTGTTATCGCTCAACAGTGGCATGGCGGCGCTTGACGACCAGTTTGCCGGCAAAGTGCTGATGGTAACCATCAATGACGACCGGCCTCCCGTCTCGCCGGACGACCTTGTCAAAGCTCTTGGCATTACGCATGGCATCCAAATAAGTGACTTGCTCGTCGAAGTCTGTCTGCCACCGGCTGATTTCTTCGTCAGGTTTCGAACAACTTTCGACTGCAATCGTGTGTTCGAATCTTCTCGGCGTTTGTTCTGCGATGGTGCACTGGTGAGCTTTGCTCGGTGGCACCCAGGATGGGGCTCGGTGCCCTCTAAGCTTGAGTTTTTAACAAAGCTTACCTTCCACGGCATGCCTCGACGTGCTTGGAATAGCGAGTCCATGAATGAGCTTATCAATGACCTTCGAGGTGAGCTTGTAAGTATGTTTGTTCCTCCAGACAACTGGGCTCTGACGGTTATGGCATGGATGAAGAAGCCATTCACCATACCGAAGGTGATTGGTGTTGAGATACCGGTGCAGGAACCGAGGTTGTACTATTCGTCGCCACCAAGGCCGTGGCGGACCACGTCAGGGATGTACCTGTATCGAGTGTTCGTGCATGTCGAAGAAGTGGTCAATCCATCAATCGAAGTCATGCCGCCGCCGTTGGTGCCAGGGTCCGTCGACGACGTCCATTACAGGAGTCAACGTCAGACTTTCTCCGTGTTGCTCGGAACAATGGATGGCACAGGGCCTACTCCATCGCGCGGCGGAGGCCACTGCTTCTTTGGGAGAAGAGGCGGGGATGGCTGCCTGGATGTGCTCTAATTTGAGGTAACAACTGAATCTTGTCAGATACTAGTTAAATCCGAGCTATGGGTGTGAAGCACCGATGTGCCAGTACATTTTATTGTGACATGTTCTAATTTTGTACCTGAACTTTTTTTAGAAAGGGCGGTACGTCAACTTAATGTGCTAGCAGAACTTGTTGTGTTGTCGGTCTGTTTTCTTTGCACAGCATTCAAGATATTTCCCTGTCATTGATAAAGACGATGAACTGTTATGTACGAGTTCGTTGGTTCCAACATAGCCCTACCCGTAGCGATCCACTGCTTCCATCCTGATTGTGTCGCCTGCGTGAAATTTTTGTATGCAAGTTCAGAGTGCTATGATGTTCTATATGATTGTGTCAACTATATAAGTTTTTATTGAGCATCAGCAATGCATATGACTGAAAGATGTATTTACGAGCATCGACCGATGGGTCTCTCTCTCTCACACACACACACACACACACACGCACACACGCACACACGCACAAGAGGGACCTGTTGAATTATTTCTTTGCTCGTGACATCTTTTAATTAGGTTCCACTGTAATCTAATTTTTGTCTTATGTTACTAATTGAGCTCAGTGACTTCAAAAAGTTGTACAGAAGCCTTGTTTGGGCCTTTCCGGCGTCGCTGAATGTGGGTTGAGTAGCCATGTTAGGTTGTACTGTACTACACATGCCTTTTTTTTCAACATCAGCAATGCTACTGGCCGACAGTTATACACAATATCTGGGTCAACTTGTTATTCTCCGCCCCGCTGGGCTGCAAACTTTCCTAGGAGGTATGCATTAGGCTTAACAAGAAAATGGACTTTAAGAAATAATAAATGGGATGTAATGATAATAACTGAGCAGTAACTATAAAAAATGCACCAAACGCGTAATTAGTTTAAAAAATATATTATTTTCGGAATTTGGAAATTTTAATTTCATTACTTGTTGCGCGCGCAATATTTCGTTGGATTTTAACGTAATACAACTTTATTTTGAAATTATATTTAATCTGACTAGAAATTTCGGATAAAAATATTTCGGATCCCATAAAAATGTGGGAATTTTTTTTGAATTCTGTTTTGAGCGGTTGGTTGAAATTATTAATCGTTGTCCTAGCTAGAAAATGGGCTGTAGTAAATTCCATTAGAATAAAAAAATGGGTTGTACATTCTTACAAATCGCAAATGGGCTATATGTTCTCTGCCACACACTTGTGGGCCTTCTAAGTTGACGCGTCCCCTAAAAAAAACTAAGTTGACGTGTATGCAAGGCTTTGTCAACAACACACAGTTCTGGCAGCTGTGGTCGTTGGATGTCCATCAAACGGATGTCGTGCTTCTTCTTTAATCTCGGATATTCTTGCTTCAGCCGCCCAAAAAATGATTCCTCCCCCTGACATCTGGGGCGCACCGTTTCGGAGGCTGACCTGTGGGCCTACTAAGTTGACGCGTACCAAGGGCTTTGTCAACTTAGTCAATATAAATGATTCTAGCTGCAGTGACCGTACGATGTCCATCCAACGGCAGTAGTGCTTCTTCAGCGTCTGGTCTTCTTGCTCCAGCCGCCCAAAGCAGCGCCGGTCGTGTCGCGTGCTCCTGCCTCCCGTGGTCGGCTGTGATGCCGCGGAGGCCTCACCGCCCCCTACTACTCCCACCGCTGGCCAGGCCATCCCTCTGCTCACCCACACCCCCTGTTATTCCGCGGCGACGGCAGCCTCACATCGCAGCCGAACCAGTGAACCCTCATACTCCTCTCCGCGCGGGCTTTCACTGCCGCATCTTCCCCGGCTCCACGTCGTCCCCTTCCTAGGCCTCGCCGTCGTCCACCGCCCTGGTGCTCTCGGCGCGGCGTGGTCAACGTGGTCAAGGAACGGATTCCATCGGACGTGGACTGTACGTGGAGAGGCTGACAGCTGGGTCCACAACGGCAGCAAGGAAGTGTCTCCTTATTACGCGGAAAATAATGATTCCTCAACCTAACAGCAGGGACCCATCGGACGGGCCATTGTATTTCACGAAAAAAACATTTCCCCATGACTGCTGGGACCCAGCGGACGGGCCACCGTATTGCGCGAAAAAAATATTTCCCCCGCTGTCAGCTCAGACCCACCGGAAGCGCCTCCTTATTACGCACACAAAAATGAATACTCCCCCTGCTGGTTGGGACCCACCTTGGTGGGAGGCTGACCTGTGGGCCTACTAAGTTGACGTGTACCAAGGGCTTTGTCAACTTAGTCAATATGAACGATTCTAGCTCTAGTGACCGTACGATGTCCATCCAACGGTCGTAGTGCTTCTTCAACCTCTGGTCTTCTTGCTCCAGCCGCCCAAAGCAGCGCCGGTCGTCCCGGCTGCTCCTGCCTCCCGTAGCCGGTTGTGCTGCCGCGCAGGCCTCACCGCCCCTACTACTCCCACCGATGGCCAGGCCATCCCTCTACTCGCCCACAACCACTGTTATTCCGAGGCGACGGCAGCCTCACAGCGCAGCCGAACCAGTGAACCCTCGTACTCTTATCCACGCGGGCTTCCACTGTCGCGTCTTCCTCGGCTCCGCATCGTCCCCTTCCTAGGCCTCACCATCGTCCAGCGCCCTGGTGCTCTCGGCGCGGCGTGGCCAACGTGCTCAAGGAACGACTTCCATCGGACGTGGACTGTACGTGAAGAGGCTGACAGCTGGGTCCACTATGGCAGCAAATAAGTGCCTCCTTATTACGCGGAAAATAATTATTCCTCCACCTAACAGCAGGGCCGGACGGTCCACCGTATTTCGTGAACAAACGTTTCCCCCCTAACTGCTGGGACCCACCGGACAGGCCACCGTATTGCGCGAAAAAACGTTCCCCCGCTGTCTGCTCGGACCCACCGGAAGTGCCTCCTTATTACGCACAAAAAAATGAATACTCCCCCTGCTGGTTGGGACCCACCTTGGTGGGAGGCTGACTTGTGGGCCTACTAAGTTGACGGGGACGGTGTGCTTTGTCAACTTAGTCAATATGAACGATTCTAGCTCCAGTGACCGTACGATGTCCATCCAACGGTCGTAGTGCTTCTTCAACCTCTGGTCTTGTTGCTCCAGACGCCCAAAGCAGCGCCGGTCGTGCCGCATGCTCCTGCCTCATGTGGCTGGCTGTGCTGCCGTGGAGGCCTCATCACCCCCTACTATTCCCACCGCTGGCCAGGCCATCCCTCTACTCACCCACACCCACAGTTATTCTGCGGCGACGGCATCCTCACACCGCAGCGAACCAGTGAACCCTCCTACTCCTCTACACATGGGCATCCACTGCCGCGTCTTCCCCGGCTCCGCATCGTCCCCTTCCTAGGCCTCGTCATTGTCTACTACCTCTTGAGCTTGCGTCGTTTTCCCTCGAAGAGGAAAGGGACATGCAGCAAAGTAGCGTAAGTATTTCCCTCAGTTTTTGAGAACCAAGGTATCAATCCAGTAGGAGACCACGCGTCAGTCCCTCGCACCTGCACAAACAAATAAGTACTTCGCGGCCAACGCGATAAGGGGTTGTCAATCCCTTTACGGTGACTTACGAGAGTGAGATCTGATAGAGATGGTAGTTGATATTTTTGGTATTTTTGGTATTTTTGGTTTAATAAAACAACAAATAAAAGCGGTAAAAGTAATGTAGATGTAGATTGATATGTTGAGAATAGACCCGGGGGCCATAGTTTTCTCTAGTGGCTTCTCTCATGATAGCGATATTCTACGGCGGGTAAACAAATTATTGTCGAGCAATTGATAGAAAAGCGAATAATTATGAGACTATCTAGGCATGATCATTGTATATAGGCATCACGTCCGAGACAAGTAGACCGAAACGATTCTGCATCTACTACTATTACTCCACACATCGACCGCTATCCAGCATGCATTTAGTGTATTGAGTCCATACGAACAGAGTAACGCTTTAAGCAAGATGACATGATGTAGAGGGATAAAATCAAGCAATTTGGTGTAAACCCCATCTTTTTATCCTCGATGGCAACAATACAATATGTGCCTTGCTGCCCCTACTATCACTAGGAAAGGACATCGCAAGATTGAACCCAAAGCCAAGAACTTCTCCCATTGCAAGAACTATAGATCTAGTAGGCCAAACCAAACAACTAATTCGAAGAGACTTGCAAGGATATTATGAGCACACATAAAAAGTTCAGAGAAGAACCAAATATCTTTCATAGATAACCTTGATCATAAACTCACAATTCATCGGATCTCGGCAAACACACCGCAAAAAGAGATTACATGGAATAGATCTCCTCGAAGACCGAGGAGAACTTTGTATTGAGATCCAGAGAGAGAGAAGAAGCCATCTAGATACTAGCTATGGACCCGAAGGTCTGTGGTAAACTACTCACAACTCATGGTGAGGGCGATGATGATGATGAAGAAGGCTTCCGTGATTGATCCCCCTCCGGTGGAGCTCCGGAACAGGCTCCAAGATGGGATCTCCACGGGAGCAGAAGCTACGGCGATGGAATTAGGGTTTTCTCTCTGTGTATGGAGTTTCTGGGGTACGTGGATATATATAGGAAGAAGGAGGGCATCGGGGGCCACACGAGGGAGCCTCGAGGCAGGGGGGTGCGCCCTGGGAAGGGGGGCGTGCCCCCCACCCTCGAGGGCAGCCCCTCTGTCCCCTGACTTGGTCCTGAAGTTTCCTGTGCGTGATTTCCTCCAAAAATATCTCTCGCGAAGGTTTCATTCCGTTTGGACTCCGTTTGATATTCTTTTTCTGCAAAACCTTGAAATAGGCAAAAAAAACAATCTGGACTAGGCCTTTGGGTTAGTAGGTTAGTCCCAAAAATGATATAAAAGTGAATGATAAAGCCCATTAAACATCCAAGACTTCATAAATAATAGCATGGAGCAATAAAAAATTATAGATACGTTGGAGACGTATCAAGCATCCCCAAGCTTAATTCCTGCTCGTCCTCGAGTAGGTAAATGATAAAGAAAGATTTTTTTATGTGGAATGCTAACCTATATAGTTTTTTCAATGTAATTTTCTTAATTGTGGCATGAATGTTCAGATCTGAAAGATTCAAGATAAAAGTCTATATTGACATAAGAAGTAACAATACTTCAAGCAATACTAACAAAGCAATCATGTCTTCTCAAAATACTATGGCTAAAGAAAGTTATCCCTACAAAATCATATAGTCTGGCTATGCTCCCTCTTCATCACACAAAATATTCATATCATGCACAACCCCGATTTCAGCCAAGCATTTGTTTTCATACTCTATTTTTTTCAAACCTTTCAATTTTCACTCAATACATGAGCGTGAGCCATGGATATAGCACTATGGGTGGAATAGAGGTGGTTGTGGAGAAGATAAAAAGGAGGGAGATAGTCTCACATCGACTAGGCGTATCAACGGGCTATGGACATGCCCATCAATAGATATCAATGTGAGTGAGTAGGGATTGCCATGCAACGGATGCACTAGAGCTAAATATGAATGAAAGCTCAACAAAAGAAACTAGTGGGTGTGCATCCAACTTACTTGCTCTTAAAGACCTAGGGCATTTGAGGAAGCCGATCGTTGGAATATACAAGCCAAGTTCTATAATGAAAATCCCCACTAGTATATGAAAGTGACTAAGCATGAGACTCTCTACAATGAAGAACATGGTGCTACTTTGAAGCACAAGTGTGGAAAAAAGATAGTAGCAATTGTCCCTTCTCTCTTTTCTCTTATTTTTTTGGAGGGGCTTCTTCTCTTTCTTTTTTTATTAGCCCCTCTCTATTTTTTTGGGCCATCTCCCTTTTTTTATTGGCCTTTCCTCACATGGGACAATGCTCTAATTATGATGATCATCACACTTTTTGTTACAACTCGATACTACAACAAGTATGACTCTACATGAATGCCTCCGGCGGTGTACCGGCATGAGCAATGAATCAAGAGCGACATATATGAAAAATTATGCATGGTGGCTTTGCCACAACTACGATGTCAACTACACGATCATGCATGGCACTATGACAATATGATGAGTGTCATATAAACGGAACGATGGAAAGTTGCATGGCAATATATCTCGGAACGGCTATGGAAATGCCATGATAGGTAGGTATGGTGGCTGTTTTGAGGAACATTATGGTGGCTGTTTTGAGGAAGGATATATAGTGGGTTTATGGCACCGGCGAAAGTTGCGCGGTACAAGAGAGGCTAGCAATGGTGGAAGGGTGAGAGTGCGTATAATCCATGGACTCAACATTAGTCATAAGAACTCATATACTTATTGCAAAAATCTACGAGTCATCAAAACAAAGCAATCAACGCATGCTCCTAGGGGGAGGTTGGTAGGAGTTAACCATCGTGCGCCCCCGACCTCCACACAAAGGTTGGCACTCTACAAATACCTCATGCTCTAACTTCGTCACATAGCTGTTCACCATACGTGCATGATACGGGAATCACTGAACTTAACACAAGTATTTCTCAAATTCATAATAACTCCACTAGCTTGACTCTAATATCACTATCCTCATGTCTCAAAACAATTATCAAGTATCCAACATCTCATTCTATTCAATGCACTTGATGTGAATTTTTTTTTACTACATTGACATTGGATGTTTATCATGTGAAGACTAGTTTCTTTAGCCTAAACACATTATCATACTGTTTTAGTAGACTCTCAAATAGATATAAGTGAAGCATGAGAGTTCAACAATTTCAACAAAATATTACCACCACCACGCTCTAAAAGATATAAGTGAAGCACTAGAGCAAAAACTATTCAACTCAAAAGATACAAGTGAAGCACATAGAGTGTTCTAACAATTCCTAGGCCATATTTAACTCTCTCAAATAGGTGTGTCCAGCAAGGATGATTGTGGCAAACTAACAAGCAAAGACTCAAATTATACAAGACGCTCCAAGCAAAACACATAACATGTTGCGAATAAAAATATAGCTCCAAGTATAGTTACCGATGGATGAAGACAAAAGAGGGGATGCCTTCCCGGGGCATCCCCAAGCTTAGGCTTTTGATTATCTTGAATTTAATTGGGGTGTCATGGGCATCCCCAAGCTTAGGCATTTTCTACTCCTTGTTCCATAGTCCATCAAAGCAATACTCAAAACTTGAAAACTTCACAACACAAAACATAGACAAAAATTCTCGTGAGCTCCGTTAGTATGAGAAAACAAACCACTACTCAAACGTACAGCAATGAATTCATTCTTTTTTTATATTGGTGTTAAACCTAGTGTACTCCAACTTCTCTATGGTTCATATCCTCCAATATTACTCATAGATGCATCGGAATAAGCAAACAACACACGAAAAAATAGAATCTGTCAAAGACAGAACAGTCTGTAGTAATCTACAGGGTTCGCCTACTTCTGGAACTCCAAAAAATTTAAACTAAAATGGTAAATTTGTGCAATTTGTGTACCAATCAGCAGCAAAAAGAATCAAATAAAAATCAAGCTCCAGTAAAATCCCACGACTACTTTAGCGAGCGCTAACGATTCTGTTTTTCACAGCAAGATCATATAAACTTCACACAAGTCTTCCCAAAGGTTCTACTTGGCACAAACACTAAACAAAACATGAAACCAGATCTAATCAGAGGCTAGATGCAATATTTATTCCCTAACAGCAACAAAAACAAAAAACAAAAAATTTGGTTGTCTCCCAACAAGCGCTATTGTTTTACGCCCCTAGCTAGGCACGATACAAGATAGATCTAGGTATTGCCATCTTTGGAAGGCAATCCATAAGTGGCTCTCATGATAGATTCATATGGTAATTTGATTTTCTTTCTAGGAAAGTGTTCCATACCTTTCCTTAATGGAAATTGGAATCTAATATTTCCTTCCTTCATATCAATAATTGCACCAATCGTTCTAAGGAAAGGTCTACCAAGAATAATAGGACATGAAGGATTGCAATCTATATCAAGAACAATGAAATCTACGGGCACATAATTCCTATTGGCAACAATAAAAACATCATTGATTCTTCCAATAGGTTTCTTAATAGTGGAATCCGCAAGATGCAAATTTAAAGAACAATCATCAAGCTCATGGAACACTAGCAGATCACACAAAGTTTTTGGGATAGTGGAGACACTTGCACCCAAATCACACAAAGCATAACATTCATGATCTTTTATTTTTATTTTTATAGTAGGTTCCCACTCATCATAAAGCTTTCTAGGTATAGAAACTTTCAACTCAAGTTTTTCTTCATAAGATTGCATCAAAGCATCAACTATATGTTTAGTGAAAGCTTTATTTTGACTATAAGCATGCGGAGAATTTAGCACGGATTGCAACAAGGAAATACAATCAATCAAAGAGAAATTATCATAATTGAATCCCTTGAAATCCAAAATAGTGGATTCATCACTATGCAAAGTTTTAATCTCTTCGTTCCCACTTTTAGCAATTTTAGCATCAAGATCTAAGAACTCCGAATCATTGGGACACCTTAAAGCAGAATCATCTCCAATCCTATTCTCATCAAGATTAATACTAGAAAACAAGGATCTATAGGAGACACATCAATAACTTTCAGATCTTCATCTTTATTTTCATGATAACTAGAAGAACACGATTTAATATAATCTTCTCTTTTAGCATGCATTCTAGCGGTTCTTTCTTTGCATTCATCAATGGAAATTATCATGGCTTTGAGAGACTCATTGATATCATGCTTAGGTGGGATAGATCTAAGTTTCAAAGAATCAACGTCAAGAGTAATTCTATCCACACTTCTAGCCAATTCATCAACTTTAAGCAATTTCTCTTCAAGCAAAGCATTGAAATTCTTTTGCGAGATCATAAACTCTTTAACACTAGTCTCAAATTCAGAAGGCATCTTTCCATAAGAGTTGTTGTAGGAATTACCATAATTGTTAGAGGAATTACTAGGAAAAGGCCTAGGACTAAAATTACCTCTATAAGCATTGTTACCAAAATTAGTCCTACCAACAAATTTCACATCCAAAGATTCATTGTTATTCTCAATCAAACACTACTGGAATCTGGCACTTTGCCATCTGCCATGGCCATGGCATGGTCGGCGGATGGCAAAGGCTTTACCATCAGCCAGCAGATGGCAAACAGTTTGTCTGAATTCCAGTGGGCAAAGGCTTCTTTGCCATCTGCTGGCTGATGGCAAAGAGCCTGTGCCTTTGCCATCAGCTGGCAGATGGCAAAGCCTCTTAACGGGGTTAGCCCCGTTAGAAGGATAACGGCATACTTTGCCATCTGCCAGCAGATGGCACGGGATGCATGCTCTTTGCCATCTGCTGGCTGATGGCAAAGGCTGCAGGCTCTTTGCCATCTGCTGGCTGATGGCAAAGGTTGCAGGCTCTTTGCCATCTGCCAGCAGATGGCAAAGGCTGCATACTTTGCCATCAGCCAGCTGATGGCAAAGAGCCCAAATAGGCCAGTCCAAATTTTTTCTCTGGATGACACGTGGTTTCTTTGCCATCTGCCAGGTGATGGCAAAGCTCTTTGCCATCTGCCAGCAGATGGCAAAGTGTCTATATTGCCCCATTTAATTTTGTTTTTCTTATATCAATTCATTTTCACAGAAAATCAAACACAAATATATTTATATGACCAATATAGCATATTCAACACATATTACCAATAGTCATGAACACATATATATATATATATCCAACACATGTTACCAATAGTAGCACATTTCATCCGTACATATACATAGTTTCATCAATATTACATAGTTTCATCCATATGTAGCAAGTTTCACAAGGTCAAAACAAAAACTAAATACAAGCACTCCATCAACCCAAGCTTCCGTGATCTTAAGCAAATCTGTAAAATGGGAAAGAAGAAAGTTAGAAGAAGAAGACTAGAAGAAGAAGATTATTATGATGCAACTAAAATGTGAAGATTATTATGATGCTACTTATATCTGTAAAATAGGTCATTTTGGAGCTAAGTAAGGTCATTATGTCATTCTGGAGGTAGCTAAGCATATGAAGTCATTTAGGAGCTAAAATATGACATTTCTTAAGCATATTATGTCATTTTAGAGCCAGTTAAGCATATTAAGTGATTTTGGAGGAAAAGATGCTAAGTATAGGTCATTTTAGAGCTATCCTAGGTTAAATAGGTCATTTTTAAGCTAGCTAAGCATATTAAGTCCTTTTGGAGGAAAAAATGTTAAGTATAGGTCATTTTAGAGCTATCCTTGGTTAAATAAGTCATTTTGGAGCTAATCAAGCTTATTATGTCATTTTTTGAGCTAGCTAAGCATATTGAGTTAGTTAGGAGGAAAAAAATGCTAAGTATAGGTCATTTTAGAGCTAGCCTAGGTTAAATAGGTCATTTTGGAGCTAAGTAAGGTTATTATGTCATTTTGAAGCTAGCTAAGCATATGAAGTCATTCAGGACCTAAAATATGTCATTTCTTAAGCATATTATGTCATTTTAGAGTTAGCTAAGCATATTAAGTCATTTTGGAGGAAAAGATACTAAGTATAGGTCAGTTTAGAGCTATCCTAGGTTAAATAGGTCATTTTTAAGCTAGCTGAGCATATTAAGTCATTTTGGAGGAAAAAATGCTAAGTATAGGTCATTTTAGAGCTATCCTAAGTTAAATAGGTCATTTTGGAGCTAATTAAGCTTATTATGTAATTATTATTGAGCTAGCTAAGCATATTGAGTCATTTAGGAGGAAAAAAATGCTAAGTATAGGTCATTTTAGAGCTAGCCTAGGTTAAATATGTCATTTTAGAGCTAAGTAAGGTTATTATGTCATTTTGAAGCTAGTTAAGCATGTGAAGTCATTTAGGAGCTAAACTATGTCATTTCTTAAGCATATTAAGTCATTTTGGAGGAAAAGATCCTAAGTATAGGTCATTTTAGAGCAATCCTAGGTTAAATAGGTCATTTTTAAGCTAGCTAAGCATATTACGTCATTTGGGAGGAAAAAAATGCTAAGTATAGTTCATTTTAGAGCTATCCTAGGTTAAATAGGTCATTTTGGAGCTAATTAAGGTTATTATGTAATTATTAAGCTAGCTAAGCATATTAAGTCATTTTGGAGGAAAAATGCTAAGTATAGATCATTTTAGAGCTATCCTAGGTTAAATAGGTCATTTTGGAGCTAATTAACCTTATTATGTAATTTTTAAGCTAGCTAAGCATATTAAGTCATTTTGGAGGAAAAAAATGCGAAGTATAGGTCATTTTAGAGCTATCCTAGGTTAAATATGTCGTTTTGGAGCTAATTAAGCTTATTATGTCATTTTTGAGCTAGCTAAGCATATCGAGTCATTTTGGAGGAAAAAATGCTAAGTATATGATTATGTCGCTAGTATCCTTATGGCAGAGAACCCGGGCCGACATGACTAGTCATAGAACCAAGGTGGCACAAACGTACAGGGACAGGCATACATGACCCAGCAATGCACGTGTCGGTCATCAGCGAGTGCAACCAAGTCGTAGCAAGCTACAAGGACTTCGGTGATACACCACGTGACATTTCCCCGTAGGGACAAACACAGGAGCAAAGAAGGACACATGCCGATCAATCCATTTGTTCCGGAGCAGTGGCGAACTACCATGGCTCAGTGGAAGCACTAAGAGGCATTTCCCTGTATGGAAGGCTACCAAAGGCACACGACTAGATGTCGAATCCCACAAATACAATGCATTTCAAACATACACACATTATGCACGATATGTGTAGATACAACATGGCATCACAACAAAACTCTATTAAGCAAAACACTTGGGAAACTTACCGTCATCACGGAGGTGTAGGTGTAGGTGTAGGTGTAGGACTGGTCGCGCCAGTGGCAGACGGAGAAGGATCGGTCGATGCTTGTCGGGAGTTACGCTACACCAAAGATTATTTCCAATGTATCATTAGCATGATGCAACTCAAATGTGAAGACTAGTAACTAATGACCCTTCAAATGAAACTCATCGTGCCCGCTGGAGCAATGCCTGGCATCGACGGAGGGGTCTGGCCGTTCTTCTCGCACATGGACTACACATTTGGTTTTGACGAGTCAGTCATATTAGTTACTAATGAAAGGAACATTGTGTGCATGATTTAGCTAATATGCAGAAGAAACTTACCACGAAGAGATCGTACATGGCCCGGTTAGCCGAGTCGTTCCGGTTCCTCTCCTCCTCCAACAGCCTAGTCGTCCTCTCCTCATTCTCCCTCTCCCTCTCCGTCACCTGCCGGTCCCTCTCCGCCAACTGCCGGTCCCTCTCCTCAAAAGCAGCCTGGGTCTTTGCTCTCTCTGCCTCAGTAGCAGCCTGCAACACCACTCGTTAGCATTGTAATCATCGACGGTCGCAAACACAATGTAATGGAGGAAAGGCTACTGAGTCCATATAACAAACCTGGAATTCGATTTCCACTGGTCGTAAACGAGACAGTATCTCAGGATCAGAGCTGGTCTGGCGCTTCTTGATCTGCGGGAGAGTGCTACTACAATGTATCAGTCCATTACCCATGGCTAACGAGCCATGGGACCTCCCGCCACCAGATATCATCACCAGCTCTGGATCAAAAGGCTGGCTCGGGTTAAAGTCTGGCCCTTTGCTCGCCTTCCCCTGCTTAACGTACTGCACCATCTTGTGGTGGGAGGCCACCTCGCTGAAGTTATTTGCATTTTCGAGGTCAGACTCAGCGAATGCCTTGGCCTTCTTGTACGGTGCAATAGTGCACATGCCATAGAGGTCGAACAGCTCCGGCACTGGAGCCTTGTTGAGTTTTGACTAAAAGAGAGGAACAAAGTATTAGTTAAGGACTCAAGCTAGCACAAAGAATGAATTTGCATGAATCATGAAGAAAACCACACATACCCAGTTATTCCCGTACCCATATAGGTTGACGCTGCCTAGATGGTGTGGCACGCCTTTCATTTTGAGACGCTTCTCCTTTGCAATGTTGTGGGCGATGCGCCATTGGGGAGAGCACCACTCATCCACCAACGCCTCCCAGCAGTCCATCTTGTCCGCACACCATCTCGGGGGCACCTAAGTTAAGCAAGAGAAATTTGAGCGCTACGCCTACGAATCAAATTAAGGAAACTAAGTACAAGGCCTTAAGAATAGGTAATTACCTTCATGTACTTCTCCTTACTCAGATACTTGTTCCGGCACTTCTCTTTTCTCCTCCTAATACCAGTCTGTGCTAAGTAGTCTCGAACAGCCTGCGTTCGAGCCTCGTGCCGAAAGTTTCCAAGTAGGCGCCTGCACTCGGCGTCGATAACCCGAGCCGCGACCTCCTCATGTCCCTCAGCACACCTGTAGAAGGTCTGCAATCAAACAAGAAAACACGGATTAGAAGGTCCGCAATCAAACAAGAAAACACATGTAGAAGCTATGCAATCAAAGAAGAAAACACAACGTAAATGGCAAAGGAGAAATTACCCAAAATGTGGCGATCACAATGTCGGCCACCGTGTCGCACTCGACATCGCCGACCCTATGCTCCGGCGGGGCCGGGGCAGCCAAGTAGTGCTCCCAGGTCATTCCTAGCTTTGGAACCCGGCCCTCACCGAGCAACGTGACCAACCCAGGAAAGCACTGGCGACAAATCACACCAAGGACAGTGTTGGGCTTGCGGACCCCGTCTAAGTGTGTCCAAGAACTGCAGTATGACAAGGCCAACGCATTAGATATTCGAAGAAACGTCAGGGCAAAAGGTTAAACAAGAGTAAATGCACTTACTTCTCCCCGTTAGGCGCAATTAACCACCTCTGGTCGGGGGTCGTCGGGGTGGGCGGGAGCTTTGTACCACCACGCTGGTAAACTTTGCGCCCCTCAACCAACTCACCCTCGCTATAGCTATCAGAACTATAGTTTGCACCCTGAACACGACCATGTGCACTCGACTCTATCCAGTCCTCCCATGGGCTTGGGTCCGACTCAACGTGACCCCGTCTGAGCTCCGTAGTCTCGTGGGGCGAAGACTCGGCGGCCCGAGGCTCGTCGGCCGGAGGCTCGTGGAGTGGAGTTCGAGACGGGTCCACCTCAGATGGCTCGATCTCAGATGGAGCAGTCCTGTGGTCGGGTGACTTAGCTAGGGGTGGCGGCGAGGAAGGTGTAGCAGCCTTCCTACCTCTCCCGCCGCCACGTCCACCTCTAGCAGCCTTCTCCTTCTTCTTACCCCC
>LR738710.1:239608282-239649572 GCA_902687465.1 Secale cereale
CGGAGTGGCAGGGGAGAGCCGGCGACGGGGCGGGGGAGAGCCGGCGACGGGGCGGGGAGGGCCAGCGACGGGGTGGGCGAGCTAGAGCGAGGGCGACGGGGTGGGCGAGCTGGCGTTCGATCTGTGGAGCTGATGTGTTTGGCGCCTACGCCCGCCCTGCCAAATCGGGGCGCGCCAATATTTTCGTTTTTGCCGCCGCTGGCTCGCCCGGGAGTTGGCGTAAAGGGCTCGTTTGGTCCAAACCTCAGTTCACCCTACCAAAAAATTGATCATGCCACACATTCTTATGCTTGTTTGGTTTGTTGCCAATTTTTTGGCTGCCTATGCACCACGTGGTGTTGTGGCTGTTTGGTTCTTGCCCAAACTTGCCTTGCCAAATCACGGGCGCCGTTGGCTCACCAATTTTTTGGCGAGCGATTTGGCCGCCGTCGTTTCTACCAACTATTTGGCGTAAAAGTGAAGGAGGGAAGCTGAGGCCAGTTGGCTACCAATTTTTTGAAGCCGATCCAAGCGGCCACTCAAGGCCTGGTCAACGACCAATTATTTGGTCGGGCAGCCCAAGCATGTAAACCAAACAGCCCCGTTCTCTTCACAGATTCTGGCCAAAATTTTGGCAAACCCTTGGCGGCAGAATCCTGCGCCAAAATATTGGCTAGCCAATTTTGGTAGGGCTACCGTGGGCACAATCCAAATGTGCCCAAAATATGAACAGCTAGCCAAAAATCCAAACGTGACGATTTTGTTTTGTAGGAAATATGATAGGAAGTGTTTCCCTTTTTTTTACATATGTGGATGGGTGGGGAGAAAGGGAGGGGATAATTAACCCCACAGTTTTTTTACCTGAAAAAAATAACCCATCTCTTTGCCATGTGCTGGCAGATGGCAAAGAGGTGGGGCTGGTACGCCGTTACCCACTTAACAGCAATAGGAGTTGGCTACCTCTTTGCCATCTACTGGCAGATGGCAAAGATTGTTTGCCATCTGCTGGCTGATGGCAAAGAATTGGCTGATGGCAACCATGTTCTTTGCCATCTGTCAGTTCTTTGCCATCTGTTTTTTATAAGCAGATGGCAAAGAAGTTCTTTGCCATCAGCTGGCAGATGGCAAAGAGCTTGCTGATGGCAAAAACCCAGATTCCAGTAGTGAAAGTGGACAAGGGCATATCATTAGGATCAGAAGAAGCACTCTTAGCAGCAAATAATTTCATAAGTTCATCCATCTTTCCACTCAAAACACTAATTTCTTCGATAGCATGCACTTTTTTACTAGTAGATCTTTCGGTGTGCCATTGAGAATAATTAACCATAATATTATCTAGGAGTTTGGTAGCTTCTCCTAAGGTGGTTTCCATGAAAGTGCCTCCGGCGGCTGAATCTAAAAGATTTCTAGAAGCAAAATTCAAGCCAGCATAAAAGTTCTGAATAATCATCCATAGATTCAAACCATGTGTAGGGCAATTACGTATCATCAATTTCATTCTCTCCCAAGCTTGTGCAACATGCTCATGATCTAGTTGCTTAAAATTCATAATATCGTTTCTAAGAGAGATGATCTTAGCAGGTGGGAAATACTTAGAGATAAAAGCATCTTTGCACTTATTCCATGAATCAATAATATTTCTAGGCAAAGAGGAAAACCAAGGTTTAGCATGATCTCTAAGTGAAAACGGAAATAACTTCAATTTAACAATATCGTTATCTGTATCCCTTTTCTTTTGCATATCACATGAATCAACAAAGTTGTTTAGATGGGCAGCGGCATCTTCACTAAGAAGGCCGGAGAATTGATCTTTCATGACAAGATTCAACAAAGCAGCATTGATCTCACAAGATTCAGCGTTGGTAATAGGATCAATCGGGTTGCTAATAAAGTCATTGTTGTTGGTATTGGAGAAGTCACACAATTTGGTATTGTTCTGAGCTATAGTGGCAAGCAAGCAATCCAACACACACAAGCAAACAAGAAGCAAGCGAACGATAAACACACGGCGGAAAAAGGGCGAATAAAACGGCAAGGGTGAAGTGGGGGGAGGAAAACGAGAGGCAAATAAATGTAATGCGAAGGATAAGGGTTTGTGATAGGTACTTGGTATATGACTTTTGCTTAAGCGTCCCCGGCAATGGCGCCAGAAATTCTTCTTGCTACCTCTTGAGCTTGCGTTGTATTCCCTCGAAGAGGAAAGGGAGATGCAGCAAAGTAGCGTAAGTATTTCCCTCAGTTTTTGAGAACCAATGTATCAATCCAGTAGGAGACCACGCGCCAGTCCCTCGCACCTGCACAAACAAATAAGAACTTCGCAGCCAACGCGATAAGGGGTTGTCAATCCCTTTACGGTCATTTACGAGAGTGAGATCTGATAGAGATGATAGTTGATATTTTTGGTATTTTTGGTTTAATAAAACAGCAAATAAAAGCGGTAAAAGTAAAGTAGATGTAGATTGATATGTTGAGAATAGACCCCGGGGCCATAGTTTTCTCTAGTGGCTTCTCTCATGATAGAGATATTCTACGGCGGGTAAACAAATTACTGTCGAGCAATTGATAGAAAAGCGAATAATTATGAGACTATCTAGGCATGATCATTGTATATAGGCATCACGTCCGAGACAAGTAGACCGAAATGATTCTGCATCTACTACTGTTACTCCACACATCGACCGCTATACAACATGCATCTAGTGTATTGAGTTCATACCAACAGAGTAATGCTTTAAGCAAGATGACATGATGTAGAGGGATAAACTCAAGAAATATGATGTAAACCCCATGTTTTTATCCTCGATGGCAACAATACAATACGTGCCTTTCTGCCCCTACTGTCACTGGGAAAGGACACCGCAAGATTGAATCCAAAGCCAAGCACTTCTCCCATTGCAAGAACTATAGATCTAGTAGGCCAAACCAAACCAATAATTTGAAGAGACTTGCAAGGATATTATGAGCATACATAAAAAGTTCAGAGAAGAACCAAATATCTTTCATAGATAACCTTGATCATAAACTCACAATTCATCCGATCTCGACAAACACACCGCAAAAAGAGATTACATCGAATAGATCTCCTCGAAGACCGAGGAGAACTTTGTATTGAGATCTAGAGAGAGAGAAGAAGACATCTAGATACTAGCTATGGACCCGAAGGTATGTGGTAAACTACTCACAACTCATGGTGAGGGCGATGATGATGATGATGAAGGCCTCCGTGATGGATCCCCCTCCGGTGGAGCTCCGGAACAGGCTCCAAGATGGGATCTCCACGGGAACAAAAGCTACGGTGGTGGAATTAGGGTTTTCTCTCTGTGTATGGAGTTTTTGGGGTGTGTGGATATATATAGGAAGAAGGAGGGAACCGGGGGCCACACGAGGGAGCCTCGAGGCAGGGGGCGCGCCCTGGGAAGGGGGGCGCCCCCCCCCCCCCCACCCTCGAGGGCAGCCCCTCTGTCCCCTGACTTGGTCCTGAAGTTTCATGTGCGTGATTTCCTCCAAAAATATCTCTCGCAAAGGTTTCATTCCGTTTGGACTCCGTTTGATATTCTTTTTCTGCAAAACCCTGAAATAGGCAAAAACAGTTATCTGGACTGGGCCTTTGGGTTAGTAGGTTAGTCGCAAAAATGATATAAAAGTGAATGATAAAGCCCATTAAACATCCAAGACTTCATAAATAATAGCATGGAACAATCAAAAACTATAGATACGTTAGAGACGTATCATCGTCCACCGCCCTGGTGCTCTCGGCGCGGCATGGTCAACGGGGTCAAGGAACGGCTTCCATCGGACATGGACTGTACGTGGAGAGGTTGACAGCTGGGTCCATGGCCGCAGCAAGGAAGTGCCTCCTTGTTACGCACAAAATAATTATTCCTCCACCTGACAACGGGGACCCACCGGACGAGCCACTGTATTTCGCGAAAAAACGTTTCCCCTGACTGGTGGGACCCACCAGCTACATCTTCGCACACAAGGAAGTGCGTCTGGGCAAAAGAAATGATTCGCCCCCCTGACTGCTCGGACCCACCAGCTACATCCTCGCACACAAGGAAGTGCGTGACAGTCGGGACCCACCTGGTCGAAGCGTGCGTAGCGTTGTCATTCTGATTGCGAACGTGTACGTACATACTGGTCGATGTAGAGGCGCGCACGTGTCGTAGCAGAGGCACGCACGTAGCATGTACATGTACGTACAGCGGCCAGGGTGCAAGAAAGTAAATACAACCACGTACGTACATACGGGCGGGGTCTCGAACGCCTACTCGGGCGTACGTACGGCCAGGGCTCGTGTACATGGCTGGGTCGGAACGGAGAAACAGCATCGTCGTCATGTTCATGGGGAGCCAACCGGCTGGGTCGGAACGAAATGCGTTGTCGTGTTCATCGGGAGGGCTTGGACGGAACAGCCGATGGAAACGAGGCCTGGCATACCACGGAACGGAGGAAACAGCCTTGTGTTCGACCGGCCACGTTCGAAACGGGATCATGTTCATCGGGAGGGGTCTGGCGTACCGCAAAATGGAGGAAACGGCCTTGTGTTCGACCGGCCAAGTTTGAAACGGGATCCTGTTCATCGGGAGGGGTCTGGCGTACCGCAAAACAGAGGAAACGGACCTCCTACGGTCGAAATGGGGGTCCTGTTCATCGAGAGGGGTGTGGCGTACCGCAAAACGGAGGAAACAGACTTGTGTTGGAGCGCTACGGTCGAAACGGGGGTCCCGTTCATCGGGAGGGGTGTGGCGTACCGCAAAACGGGAGTCGGGATACTGTTCATCACCACCGTCGACCCCCTCCAGCCTCCACGGGCTACTGTTTATCCACCGTCGACCTCCTCCAGCCTCGACCTGCGACTGTTCAGCCTCCACCGCGCGCTACTCCAACGGCTACTGTTCAACCAGCCCTCTCCACGGGCTCCTGTTCAACCACCCCTCCACGGGCTACTGTTCATCCAGCCCTCCACGGGGTGGTCCTGTTCATGCAGCCCTCCATGGGGTCCTGTTCATGCAGCCCCAACCGGCTCAATCGAACGGGGTCCTGTTCATGCTGAGGCAACACCACGGGGTCTTGTTCAGCCACCCTCACGGAGAACTATTCATCCAACCCCTCCCCCCCAGCAACGCTCACTGTTCATGCAGAGGCAGCATCGATCGGCTTCAGTTAGCAGCAGTAGCGAAGGAATCGCTCGATCGGGTTCAGCTAACACCCATCGATCGATCGCTCGGGTTCAGTAACGCGTAGCCTGTAGTGCAATCGCTTGGGTTCAGTTAGAGCCCAACGCCTCACTCGGGTTCAGTTAGAGCCCAACCCCTCGCACGCACGCGCGTGCGTGTATGAGAGAAACGCGCATCGCTCGGCCCCGACCACCCACCGTAACCGGAAACACCCTGATATTTTCCTCGCCCTCGCTTCTACCACGGTTTTTTCCGTCATGGACGGCCCAAAGAATGTCATGCAGCTGCGTCTCCGGCCCACCCAGGACGAAAAGCCCATTTTCTGTCATGATTTTTTGTCATAGAAGTAGGACCCCACCACATCTATGATGATACCCTATTTTGTCACAATTATTGTCATAGAAGTGTCATAAATATGACAGAAAAAAGTTTCATTCGGCCCAAAATGTCACGGATGTGTCTTTTTTTTTGTAGTGTAACCCCTTTCCTCGACGGCATTTGGAACTGTCGCCAAGTGAGTGTGGGCGATAGGGGGGATCTTCCCACACGACCCAGAAACCGTCGGAGATAGGCCCTACTAGGACACAGGCTGGGGCAAAATGAGCTCGTGTGCGATCGGGTGAGGCATCGAAACCCAATCATTTTCGTTCGTATGTACATCCCACACGGTGAATCCTAGAAAAATATTTCTGTTCGTATGTATATCACACACAGTCAATCCAAGGAATACGTTGCCATTCTTATGTACATCCCACACAGTCAATCCAGGGAAAACATTCACGTTCGTATGTATATCACACACAGTCAATCCAAAAAAGTACGTTTTCGTTCTTATGTACATCCCACACAGTCAATCCAGGGAAAATGTTACCGTTTGTATGTACATCCCACACAGTTTTATGTATAGGCTTGTGTGTGAAAGGTGTAACTATCACACATGCTCTGCCTTGGTTAACTGTTTGCTTTTATCAACTACATCACACACGATTTGATGAAGAAAACTAGGTGGCATTGGGCTATCCATCACAAGCGCTTTTACTGCCAGAACCGTTTACAAAGTTCCATGACCATCTGTTCTCTTTTTACATCGCACACGTTTTCTTTCTAACCGTGTGCACATTATTTTATTAGCTCATGTATATTTTTATTTTTGCCTGTAATTTATTATTCGAGTTGGAAATTTTGAAATATGAAACGTGCAATTCAAATTCTCAGCACAATGCTTCAACAACGAATCCATAAATAAAATTGCCAGTAAAATATGTTCAATAATTACAGGATTAGACAACAATTAAGTATGATGAACCACAATATTTAAAGGCGATAAAGGTGAAGAGACAAGTGTAAATCATTTTGAATGATGATGGTGTTGAAGAAGCGGAATGCCCATAATGTGCCTTCCTGCATGCCATAGGCACGAACCACTTTTGTCCAACCCCTTGTGATGATCGCCCGGCCATCCTTCATCGCCTTCAGGAAGACTTCTAGAGCATTACCATGGTAGCGTGAATTATATACTTTAACCTTAGTTGCCTCCACTCCGGTCATGTAGTTTGCAAGGTAATCATTAGTAAATAGCTTCGGAAACCACTGAAAATAGAAAAATATCATATACTACGGTCTAATAGAGTAATTTATTATGGGCAGGTGGAAAAGGCAACACATTACTTACCATCCTAAAGTTCAATGTTGTCTTGGACAAAGTGTAAATAAAGAGCTTAATTCCAATCACCCGTTTTTTCGCCTAACAATCTTTCTTAGTTTCCTCACTTGACGCTTGTTCATGAATATCTCATTGCCCCATACGCAAATGGGATCGAAGTGTGGATCAATACCGCTCATATATGTACCTACAAGCAACAAGTAAATGTTAGAAGCTAAAAAAAGATTGCACAAATGATGTAAAATACGACTACCTATGTTTCTAAGTACAAGTATTTTTTTAGAGATTTCAATATGAACTACATACAGATGTATATAGAATTATAGATATAGTTTAGATTAGAATCTAGATCCACTCATTTTTCTCCTTATGTAGTCTATATTGGAATCTCTAAAAATACTTATATTTAGGAATAGATGGTGTATAAGACATGGGATGCAACTAACCTCGACGGCAAACAACAACATCGCCCATTGTAGCCCTGTGTAAGTACATGGAAAGCCAATGTTAACTACAATAGGGTTAACATCCACCAAAATAGCAAATGGTAATAAAACGGCAGCATCTGTAGTGATATCTTCATTGCGAAAGAGTAGCATGGTAGCAAAGGGACGGATTAAAAATGGATACAACTGTTAATTGCAACAGGCTTAACAGCATCCTAATTCATGTTTTGTAAGTTTGTACCCATTGAAATACAACTCTTTAAAAATGGATACAACTGTTAATTGCAACAGGCTTAATGGCCATTGAAACTGGTACTGATAAAAATGCAATTGGCAGAGTTAAACATCACAAGGCAGGTGCTGCCAGAGTAGATAATGGCCCATTTGTCTATCAAAAGGTAGGGAAAATATCTAAAACATGTTAGGCATGTTTACTAGAACATGCTTAATACATCGACCGTACAGAACATAGCCATTAATTGCAACTGGTATTGGTAAGTTTGAACTGGTGAGTACATACTTGGTAAGTCGTGAGAGGTAGTTGCTGGGGCACATCATCCTGGCCAGAGCCCCCCCAAAGTCAGCGGCGGTGGAGGCAAGCTGTTCCTCCGGGTCGAAGCGTGGATCAGTGCCACTGACATGTGTACCTGCAGGCAACCAGTAAATGGTAGAAGTTAAACTGCAATTGCACAAATGATGTGAAATATTGTAAGACATGGGATGCAGCTAACCTCGATGTCAAACAACAGCATCGACCGTTATGACCCTGCGTAAGTACATGGACAGGCATGTTAAGTACAACATGATTAGCATCCACTAAAAATAGCAAATGGGCAGCATCTCTAGTGATATCCTGAGTCGTGTATTGTAAGTTTGTTGATGGTATTGATGAAATAGAGCTGGACATGGTAATATTTGAGCATCACACAGTGTGCAGTACTAAAATAAACAAGGCATGAACATGCTTAATACATCAACCATACAAATCATAGCCGTTGCAAGTGGTATTGGTAAGATTTAGCTGGTCAGATCTTACATGTTAAGTCCTGGGGGGGTATTCGCTGGGGCACTTCATCTAGGCCAGAGCCTGCACCATGTCGGCAGCGGCGAAGGCGAGGTGTTCCTTCGGGTCAACACGCACAACGGTCATCGCGCCATGGACCGCCATCAGCTCCTAGTGGTGGGGATTTGGAGGCATGAGGATGTTTCACAGGCGCCATTTAGGCAATCAGGCCAGGGCCCTGATAGAGATCGGTGGGCTACTTGACTGGATCCGAGCAGAACGTAGATGTGGTTGAAGATGTGGTTGCGGCGGCGGTGGTTTGAGATGCCGATAGGGGGAGCGCAGGGGGGAGATACTGAGGAAATTTGATGGGTGGGGATCTAGTTGGAGGAATAAATTCTGAAATCGCACGCCTAATGAAAGTTTTGCTGTGAAACTTGAAACTTTGGCAAGGGAAACACACAACGCAAACAAAGCGCGTAAAATACTCATGTGCGAAAAAATAGAAAATTGGCGGATCCCGTCTCCAAAAAAATATACACGTGTAGTTAAAAAAAATGGACAATGGTACGCCTGGTTTATTAGGAATTATCGCACAGGTAACTGACTTATGGATCATTAACGGGAAAAAACGCAGACGGGTATGGCATAGAAACCGTGTGTTATGTGATCTTCTAATGATTAACACAGAAAAACGCACACTGGCACACATGCTAATCAACGCTCAAAGCCGTCAAAGGATGCTCTTACCGACATTGTACGTTAATACTACAAACTTAAAGTACTACTAGTAATTTGCTCTAATACTACAAACTTAAACTACTTATCACATGCCGCCATCGGGGCATGCTGGGCAGATGACGGCCATCCCCTTCCCAGCCTTGTAGGCGACAGACCATCGTGCTTCGATCTCCGCCAAGATCTAGTCACCACGGCGTGCGGCCTCTTCTTTCTTGCAGCGGCGGGACTCTCTTTTCTTGACTACTTTCTGCCTTTTCGCTCCTTCTGTGCAGCTTTGGCAGCCTCTAGATCCACCACCCATTCGGCCATGGCAGCCTCAAAGGCCGCCCATGTAACTGTGTGGCCGGCGGCAGCGATGAACTCGGCGCGGCGAGATGCCATCGCTTCCTTACCATGTGTGTGGACGCGGGCGGCGAGGAACGCGACGCAGCGGGATGCCATCGCTTCCTTACTAGTTACTGTGCGCCGCGATGCCATGGGCGACGCCTGGAGAGAGCTCTGGGATAGAGGAGCCGGGCATCCATACAGTGCAGTGGTATTCAAGAGCTCAACGACAAACAACAACAGAAATTTGGCTTCCCTTACAATTTTGATCATTCATTATTGCACACGGTTCATCTCCATCGCTTCCAGAAACAGTGTGTGCTGATCCTATTGTGTGTTGCATTATGATTGGCCGGAACCCCAGCCACGCAGATCGCGCGTGTGCGCCGTAGGATGCGCCGCGATCGAACGTCAATCCGCGTCCCTCACATCACACCCATGAACTATAGCTGAATTGGATTTATATAAGCTAAATGCCTAGAAAATGCACATAATCCCCTAAATATGGTAAATGAGCCCAAAAATGCCAAATTTGAACACGGTAATTTGCAGGGTGTATGTTCATCGTAGAAAAAAAACTCCAGGGCATAGAACGAAGAAAATTTGGATTCCTCTTCAATCTTTATGATTTCCCTCTCGAAAGCATGGAACTTCTTCGGTGATGGTTCAATTTATGAAGGGCGTGCATGACGACATAAGCCAAACCTTCTCAAATTTTTACCAGGGCATGGTGAGGTCATACCATGGCACACCATGCCAGGCGTCATGTTTTTCAAGCATTTATTTCGTTTTTCTATAGTTGAAAACCCAAACAAACGTTCGTGGTTGACAATTGCCACACATTTCATCGAAATATTTGTCCATTCCTTGTAAAAGGCATGAGAATTTACAAAATGGCGCGAGCATGGTTTTCCAGGCCGTTCTTGTGCACCCTTTCATGCACCGTTTGTTTGAACTTGAATTATGTGCATTAATGCCTAGGAAATGCACATAATCCCCTAAATATGGTAAATGAACCCGGAAAAGTGCCAAATTTGAACACGGTGATTTGCAGGGTATATGTTCATCGTAGAAAAAACTCGTGGACAAAGGACAAAGGAATTTTGGAACCCCCTTCAATCTTGGTGATTTCCCCCTCGAAACCATGAAACTTCCTCGGTGATGGTTCAATTTACGAAAGGCGTGCATCACGACATAAGGAAAACATTCTCCAATTTTTACCAGGACACGATGAGGTCATACCATGGCACCACGCCAGGCGTTATGTTTTCCAACCATGTATTTCATTTTTAGTATAGTTGTTAACCCAGTAAACGACGTGTTTATGGTTGACTATTGCCACACATTTCCTTGAAATATCTGCCCATTCCTTGTAAAAGGCATGAGATTGTACTAAATAGCACGAGCATGGTTTTCCAGACCGTTCTTGTGCACCTTTTCATGCACCGATTGTTCGAATTTAAATTATGTGCATAATTAATGCCTAGAAAATGCACATAATCCCCTAAATATGGTAAATGAGCCCGGAAAAATGTCAAATTTGAACACGTTGCATTTGAGGCAGTATCTTGATCGTTGGAAAAAAACTGAATGATAAACTAGGACGGAAATTTGGATTCCCCTTCAATCTTGGTGATTTCCCTCTCGAAAGCATTGAACTTCCTCGGTGATGGTTTGATTTATGAAGGGCGTGCATGACGACAGAAATCAAACCTTCTCAGCTTTTAACCAGGGCACGGTGAGGCCATACCATAGACCATGCCAGGCGCCATGTTTTTCAAGCACGTATTTCATTGTTCTATAGTTAATAACACAGTAAATGACGCGTTTGTGGTTGACTATTGCCACGCATTCCCTTGAAATCTCAGCCCATTCCTTGTAAAAGGCTTGAGAATTTACTAAATACCATGAGTATGGTTTTTCCAGACCGTTCTTGTGCACCTTTTTAAGAACCAATTGTTTGAATTTGAATTATGTGCATTAATGCCTACAAAATGCACATAATCCCCTAAATATTGTAAATGAACCCGGAAAAGTGTCAAATTTGAACACGGTGATTAGTAGGGTTTATGTTCATCGTAGAAAAAACTCATGGATGAAGGACAAAGAAAATTTGGATTCCCATTCAATCTCGGTGATTTACTATCGCACATGATTCATCTCCATCGCCTCTGCGAATCGTGTGTGTTCACTCACACATGCAAACGGAAAAAGGAAACCCTCGCCCACTTCGTCCCCACCCACTCGTCGCGGACTCCTCCGCAACTCTGCACCTCATTGTTGGGGAACGTAGTAATAAACTAATAATTCAATAATTTACCTACGTCTCACCAAGATCAATCTAGGAGATGCTAGCAATGAGAGAGAGAGAGAGTGCATCTTCATACCCTTGAAGATCGCTAAGCGGAAGCGTTGCAAGAACGCGGTTGATGGAGTCGTACTCGCGGCGATTCAAATCGCGGAAGATCCGATCCAAGCGCCGAACGGACGGCGCCTCCGTGTTCAACACATGTACAGCCCGGGGACGTCTCCCCCTTCTTGATCCAGCAAGAGGAGAGGATAAGTTGAGGGAGAACTCCGGCAGCACGACGGCTTGGTTGTGGAGCTTGTGGTTCTCCGACAGAGCTTCGCCAAGCACTACAGACGAGGAGGAGGTGTAGGAGGGGGAAGGGCTGCACGAGGGGCAAGGGGTGAAGCTCCCATGCACCTCCCCACTATATATAGGGGTGGAGGGGGCTGGTTTCTTGCCCTCCAAGTCCATTGGGAAGTTGGCAAAGGTGGTAGGAAAGAAATCCCATCCTTTTTCCTTCCCCATCGATTGTTAACCCCCCTTTTTAGGGATCTTCATCTTATCCCTTCGGGATATGATCTTATTCCTTCTAAGGGGGGATCTTGATGTTCCTTGACCAGGGGTGTGGGGCCTTGCCCCCACTACGCACGTTCATGTGGGTCCCCCCATGTAGGTGGGTCCCACTCTAGAACCTTCTAGAACCTTCTCGGTACAATACCGAAAAATCCCGAACATTTCCCAGTGGCCAAAATATGACTTCCCATATATAAATCTTTACCTCCGGACCATTCCGGAACTCCTTGTGAAATCTGGGATCTCATCCGAGACTTCGAACAACTTTCAGTAACCACATACAATTCCCATTACAACTCTAGCGTCACCGAACCTTAAGTGTGTATACCCTACGGGTTCGGGAACCATCCAGACATAACCGAGATATCTCTCCGTCCAATAACCAATAGCGGGATCTGGATACCCATATTGTCTCCCACATGTTCCACGATGATCTCATCGGATGAACCACGATGTCGGGGATTCAATCAATCCCGTATACAATTCCCTTTGTCCATCGGTGTGTTACTTGCCCGAGATTCGATCATCAGTATCCTCATACATCGTTCAATCTCGTAACCAGCAAGTCTCTTTACTCGTTCCATGACACATGATCCCGTGGCTAACTCCTTAGTCACATTGAGCTCATTATGATGATGCATTACCGAGTGGGCCGAGAGATACCTCTTCGTCATACGGAGTGACAAATCCCAGTCTCGATTCGTGCCAACCCAACAAACACTTTTGGAGATACATGTAGTGCACCTTTATAGTCACCCGGTTATGTTGTGACGTTTGATACACCCAAAGCATTCCTACGGTATTCGGGAGTTGCACAATCTCATGGTCTAAGAAAATGATACTTGGCATTAGAAAAGCTCTAGCAAAAAACTACACGATCTTGTGCTATGCTTAGGTTTGGGTCTTGTCCATCACATCATTCTCCTAATGATGTGATCCCATGATCAATGACATCCAATGCCCATGGTCAGGAAACCATAACCATCTACTGATCAACGAGCTAGTCAACTATAGGCTCACTAGGGACATGTTGTGGTCTATGTATTCACACATGTATTACGGTTCCGGTTAATACAATTATAGCATGAACAATAGACAATTATCATGAACAAGGAACTATAATAATAAACATTTTATTATTTCCTCTAGGGCATATTTCCAACAGTCTCCCACTTGCACTAGAGTCAATAATCTAGTTACATTGTGATGAATCAAACACCATAGAGTTCTGGTGTTGATCATGTTTTGCTTGTGGAAGAGGTTTAGTCAACGGATCTGCGACATTCAGATCCGTATGTACTTTACAAATATCTATGTCTCCATCTTGAATATATTCACGAATAGAGTTGAAGCGGCACTTGATGTGCTTGGTCTTCGTGTGAAATCTGGGCTCCTTGGCAATGGCAATAGCTCCATTGTTGTCACAGAAGAGAGTCATCAGGCCCGACGCATTGGGAATCACTCCTAGGTCGGTGATAAACTCCTTCATCCAGACTCCTTCATACACTGCTTCCGAAGCAGGTATGTACTCTGCTTCACAAGTAGATCGCCCCCCCCCCCCACACACACACACAATGCTTTGCTTGCAACTGCACCAGCTAACTGCCCCACCATTCAAAATATACACATATCCGGTTTGTGACTTGGAGTCATCCAGATCTGTGTCAAAGCTAGCATCGACGTAACCCTTTATGACGAGCTCTTCGGCACCTCCATAAACGAGAAACATATCCTTAGTCTTTTTCAAGTACTTCAGGATATTCTTGACCGTTGTCCAGTGTTCCATACCGGGGTCACTTTGGTACCTCCCTACCAAACTTATGGCAAGGTTCACATCAGGTCTGGTACACAGCATGGCATACATAATAGAGCCTATGGCAGAGGCATAGGGGATGACACTCATCTTTTCTCTTTCTGCTGCCGAGGTTGAGCGTTGAGCTGTGCTCAATCTCACACCTTGCAATACAGGCAAGAACCCCTTCTTGGACTGATCCATATTGAACTTCTTCAATATCCTGTCAAGGTATGTGCTTTGTGAAAGACCAATGAGGCATCTCGATCTATCTCTATAGATCTTGATTCCTAATATGTAAGCAGCTTCTCCAAGGTCCTTCATTGAAAAACACTTAGTCTAGTAGGCCTCAGATCGAAGAGAAACTCTTTCTCCAGAAAGGATCCATTCTTGGCAACAAAGATCTTGCCCTCGGATATGAGGTAGAAGGTATACCCAATAGTTTCCTTAGGGTATCCTATGAAGATGCATTTTTCGATTTGGATTCAAGCTTTTTAGGTTGAAGTTTCTTGACATAAGCTTCACATGCCCAAACTTTCAAAAACGACAGCTTAGGTTTCTTCCGAAACCATAATTCATATGGTGTCGTCTCAACGGATTTAGACAGTGCCCTATTTAAAGTGAATGTGGCAGTCTCTAAAGCATAATCCCAAAATGATAGCGGTAGATCGGTAAGAGACATCATAGATCGCACCATATCCAATAGAGTGCTATTACGACGTTTGGACACACCATTACGCTGAGGTTTTCCAGGCGGTGTGAGTTATGAAACAATTCCACATTTCCTTAAGTGTGTGCCAAACTCGTGAGTCAAATATTCTCCTCCACGATCTGATCGTAAGAAGTTTATTTTCCGGTCATGTTAATTCTCTACCTCGCTCTGAAATTCCTTGAACCTTTCAAAGGTCTCAGACTTGTGTTTCATTAAGTAGACATACCCATATCTACTTAAGTCATCAGTGAGGGTGAGAACATAACGATAGCCACCGCGAGCCTCAACGCTCATTGGATTGCATACATTAGTATGTATTATTTCCAACAAGTTGGTTGCTCGCTCCATTGTTCCGGAGAATGGAGTCTTGGTCATTTTTCCCATGAGGCATGGTTCACACGTGTCAAATGATTCATAATCAAGAGACTCCAAAAGTCCATCTGCGTGGAGTTTCTTCATGCGTTTAACACCAATGTGACCAAGGCGGCAGTGCCACAAGTATGTGGGACTATCATTATCAACCTTACATCTTTTGGCATTCACACTATGAATATGTGTAACATCACGTCCGATATTCAATAAAAATAAACCATTAAACGGAGGGGCATGACCATAAAACATATCTCTCATATAAATAGAGCATTATTCTCGGATTTAAATGAGTAGTCATCTCGCATCAAACGAGATCCAGATATAATGTTCATGCTCAAAGCTAACACTAAATAACAATTATTGAGATTTAAAACTAATCCCGAAGTTAGATGTAGAGGTAGCGTGCCGACGGCGATCACATCGACCTTGGAACCATTCCTGACGCGCATCATCACCTCATCCTTCGCCAGTCTCCGCATATTCCGCAGCTCCTATTTTGAGTTACAAATGTGAGCAACTGCACCGGTATCAAATAACCAGGAGCTACTACGAGCGTTGGTAAGGTACACATCAATAACATGTATATTATATATACCTTTGCCGTTGTCGGCCTTCTTATCCGCTAAGTACTTGGGGCAGTTTCGCTTCCAGTTACCATTTCCCTTGTAATAAAAGCACTTAGTCTCAGGCTTGGGTCCATTCTTTGGCTTCTTCTTCCCGGCAACTGACTTACCGGGCGCGGCAACTCCCTTGCCATCCTTCTTGAAGTTCTTCTTACCCTTGCCTTTCTTGAAACTAGTGGTCTTATTCACCATCAACACTTGATGTTCCTTTTTGATTTCCACCTCTACTGATTTCAGCATTGAATATAACTCAGGAATGGACTTCTCCATCCCTTGCATATTGTAGTTCATCACAAAGCTCTTGTAGCTAGGTGGAAGCGACTGGAGGATTCTGTCAATGACCGAGTCATCTGGAAGATTAACTCCCAGCTGAGACAAGCGGTTGTGCAACCCAGACAGTTTGAGTATATGCTCGCTGACAGAACTATTTTCCTCCATCTTATAAGTATAGAACTTGTCGGAGACTTCATATTTCTCGACCCGGGCATGAGCTTGGAAAACCATTTTCAGCTCTTGGAACATCTCATATGCTCCGTGTTGCTCAAAACGCTTTTGGAGCCCCGGTTCTAAGCTGTAAAGCATGCCGCACTGAACCATGGAGTAACCATAACTACGTGACTGCCAGTCGTTCATAACGTCTTGAGTTGCTGGGGAAATGGGTGCGTCACCTAGCGGTGCTTCAAGTACATATGATTTCTTGGCAGCTATGAGGATGATCTTCAAGTTACAGACCCAATCTGTATAGTTGCTACCATTGTCTTTCGGCTTGGTTTTCTCTAGGAACGCGTTGAAGTTGAGGGCAACATTAGTGTGGGCCATTGGATCTACAAGATAGATTGTAAAGACAATTTTAGACTAAGTTCATGATAATTAAGTTAATCTAATCAAATTATTTAATGAACTCCCACTCAGATAGACATCCCTCTATTCATCTAACTTATACATGATCCGAATTGACTAGGCATTGTCCGATCATCATGTGAGATGGACTAGTCATCAACGGTTAACATCTCCATGTTGATTGCATCTACTATGCGACTCACGTTCGACCTTTCGGTCTCTCATGTTCCGAAGCCATGTTTGTACATGCTAGGCTCGTCAAGTCAACCTAAGTGTTTCGCATGTCTAAATCTGGCTTACACTCATTGTATGCGAACGTTAGAATCTATCACACCTGATCATCACATGGTGCTTCAAAACAACGAACATTTGCAACGGTGCACACTTAGGGGGAACACATTTCTTGAAGTTTTAGTGAGGGGTCATCTTATTTATGCTACCGTCGTTCTAAGCAAATAATATGTAAACATGATAAACATCACATGCAAATCATAAAGTGACATGATATGGCCAATATCGTCTTGCGCTTTTGATCTCCATCTTCGAGGCGCGACATGATCACCTTCGTCACCGGCATGACACCATGATCTCCATCATCGTGTCTTCATGAAGTTGTCTTGCCAACTATTACTTCTACTACTATGGCTAACGGTTAGCAATAAAGTAAAGTAATTACATGGTGTTTTCATTGACACACATGTCATACAATAAATTAAGACAACTCATATGGCTCCTATCGGTTGTCATACTCATCAACATGCAAGTCGTGATTCCTATTACAAGAACATGATCAATCTCATACATCACATATATAATTCATCACATCCTTTTGGCCATATCACATCACATAGCATACCCTGCAAAACCAAGTTAGACGTCCTCTAATTGTTGTTGCATGTTTTACGTGGCTGCTATGGGTTTCTAGCAAGAACGTTTCTTACCTACGCAAAAGCCACAATGGTGATATGCCAATTGCTATTTACCCTTCATAAGGACCCTCTTCATCGAATCTGATCCGACTAAAGTGGGAGAGACAGGCACCCGCTAGCCACCTTATGCAACAAGTGCATGTCAGTTGGTGAAACATGTCTCACGTAAGCGTACATGCAAGGTCAGTCCAGGACACTTCATCCCACCATGCCGCCGACTAAAGATAGGACTAGTAACGGTAAGAAAATTGAACAAATCATTACCCACAACTGCTTGTGTTCTACTCATGCATAGAATATACGCATAGACCTAGCTCTGATACCACTGTTGGGGAACGTAGTAATATTTCAAAAAAAATCCTACGTGTCACCAAGATCAATCTAGGAGATGCTAGCAACGAGAGAGAGGGAGTGCATCTTCATACCCTTGAAGATTGCTAAGCGGAAGCGTTACAAGAACGCGATTGATGGAGTCGTACTCGTGACGATTCAAATCGCGGAACGTCCGATCCAAGCGCCAAACGAACGGCGCCTCTGCGTTCAACACACATACATCCCGGGGACGTCTCCCCCTTCTTGATCCAGCAAGCGGAGAGGAGAAGTTGAGCGATAACTCCGGCAGCACGACGACGTGGTGGTGGAGCTCGTGGTTCTCCGGCAGCTTCGCCAAGCACTACAGAGGAGGAGGAGGTGTAGGAGGGGGAAGGGCTGCGCCAGCGGCAAGGGGTGAAGCTCCCATGCACCTCCCCACTATATATAGGGGTGGTGGGGGCTGGTTTCTTGCCCTCCAAGTCCATTGGGGCGTTGGCAAAGGTGGGAGGAAAGAAATCTCATCCTTTCCCTTCCCCACCGATTGTTATCCCCCCTTTTTAGGGATCCCAAACTTATCCCTTCGGGATATGATTTTATTCCTTCTAAGGGGGGATCTTGGTGCACCTTGACCAGGGGTGTGGATCCTTTCCCCCACTACCCACGTTCATGTGGGTCCCCTCATGCAGGTGGGCCCCACTCCGGAACCTTCTAGAACCTTCCCGCTACAATACCGAAAAATCCTGAACATTTTTCGGTGGCCAAAATAGGACTTCACATATATAAATATTTTCCTCCAGACCATTCCGGAACTCCTCGTGATGTCCGGGATCTCATCCGAGACTTCGAACAACTTTCGGTAACCACATACAATTCCCATTACAACTCTAGCGTCACCAAACCTTATGTGTGTAGACCCTACGGGTTCGGGAACCATGCAGACATGACCGAGACATCTCTCCGGCCAATAACCAATAGCGGGATCTGGATACCCATATTGGATCCCACATGTTCACGATTATCTCATCGGATGAACCACGATGTTGGGGATTCAATCAACCCCATATACAATTCCCTTTGTCCATCGGCATGTTACTTGCCCGAAATTCGATCGTCGGTATCCCCATACCTCGTTCAATCTCATTACGAGCAAGTCTCTTTGCTCGTTCCGTAACACATGATCCCGTGGCTAACTCCTTAGTCACATTGAGCTCATTATGATGATGCATTACCGAGTGGGCCCAGAGATACCTTTCTGTCATACGGAGTGACAAATCCCAGTCTCGATTCATGCCAACCCAACATGCACTTTCGGAGATACCTGTAGTGTACCTTTATAGTCACCCAGTTATGTTGTGACATTTGATACACCCAAAGCATTCCTACGGTATCCGGGAGTTGCACAATCTCACAGTCTAAGGAAATGATACTTGACATTATAAAAGCTCTAGCAAACGAACTACACGATCTTGTGCTATGCTTAGGATTGGGTCTTGTCCATCACATCATTCTCCTAATGATGTGATTCCGTTATCAGTGACATCCAATGCCCATGGTCAGAAAACCATAACCATCTATTGATCAACAAGCTAGTCAACTAGAGGCTCACTAGGGACATGTTGTGGTCTATGTATTCACACATGTATTACGGTTTCCGGTTAATACAATTATAGCATGAACAATAAACAATTATCATGAACAAGGAAATATAAAAAATCCATTTTATTATTGCCTCTAGGGAATATTTCCAACACTCATCAACTTCTATCGCGACAGCCACCCTAAGCTTGATGGCTGTTGTCGGCGGGCGTATGTCGCGCTCCAAACGGCACTGGATTTAGCCCCTACCGCTGTCCGTCGCCTATCTGCACCGACATTCTAGACTCTGGTCGACTGGAGTTTTCTGTGGGATTGGGCCGGGATTTTTCTCTCATGGAGAAGGTAATCAACTTAGCAAAATATTCACTCATCTCTTATCGTAGTCCATCCATCGCTGTTAATCAATCGGCGGAAATCGACGTGGAATCATTTTTGTTCTAGATGATTCGTGGGTGTTCATTCATGTGTCCACAGTGCGAGCACAAATCGGGCAAGTGTGGTCGTGGCCAGTCAGAAACGAAGTTCTATCTCACCATTCCAGGTGACTTCAGGGAGCGCTGGATATGTTCAATCTCGACCTACCACGGTCAGCATGGCCTAAATTTGTGAACATATACCGTCTATTGCTACATTATCTATATATTTGCATCAAATCTTTGTTACATTATCTATTTTTAATTCTATATTTTTGTACTTTGCTTTCATCTATATATTGATCTGTTTTATTAGTTACTCCCATATTTGCAACTTCCTATGTTATTTTAATATATCTAATTTACGATCTTAATTTTCATTTCAAGCAGTACATCCCTTGCTTTGCAAGAACATGAGTAGAAGGAAATCTTGGTCTTTACTTTGTTGATGACTCTCAAGATGTCATATTGACAACGCAACATGTATTTACAATGATGGTTAGCGTAAAACTTGATAAAGATGGTCACTCCTATTTTAATGCGGACCTTTGAAGATAAATATCTAAGTGTCATGAACTAGAAGCTGGCAATAAAGTTCTAGTGCGTGCACCACAACCTGGTCGAATTAACATGGATGTTCACTTCCCCAACGTCATCAGCCATCAAAGTCTGATCGAGGTTGTGTCCTTTCAACTTTCTCCATACTGTCATATTACTTAGCAAAATTGGGGTATTTGTTCTAACTAATATCACTATTTAAGCAACCAATTGTGATTTCATATTCTGACTCCGTTCCTAGGCAGTAACAAATTATATTTACCAATTTATGCGCGCTATATATTCTTTCGCCATGTTCTGAATAAATAATATCTTTCCACCTTTTAAGCAGGATATGTTGGATGCATAATGAACGATTTGTATGTTACTAAGCGTACCAAATTTCACTGGAAGGACTTGAAGCATGTCATAAACTTTGTTGATAATCTGACAGAGACAGCACAACGTATGAATGATGGATTTTGGATGGGATTAATTAGACCTATGGTGCACACATTGAACAAGACCAATTATGTGCACAAAACGCTGGTAAAAAGTCTTATTTTAATGTTGATGCTCATAAACTATATATATCTTCAACGGTATGTTACAATTGGTTTTTATTCTACATGTCAACAGAAATTGCCCGATGTAGCAGTTCCTCGATCGATTTCCCGGCGTGGTCGAATTACCCTTGTGCCTGCTAATAACGTCAAAGTGATTGCAAGGTACTGCATTTCCCGCGGAAATGGAACCATTCAAATTAATAAGTTCTCGCTTGTCGTGGCAATGCATCCATATTGGAAAATTGGAGAGAATGTTCTATTCATGCTCTACCAAGGCACACGAGGGCTCTTCCTTTTCATTGACGAGGTACCGAATCGCCGTGATTAAGCTGCTTCCAGCAGATAGTTGTGGTTGTTGGCCCTCAGCCTCTTAAAATCTGCTAGATGTTACTATGTTAATTACGTAGATATGGACCATATGGTTGTTGGCCCTTAGCCTCTTAAAATGTGATAGTTGTTATTATGTTAAGTATGTAGATACAGACCATATGGTTGTCAAAGCCGTGTTACGAAGATCCTTCTTTTGTCGAATAGTATAACCACTATATATATGTTACTCAAACGATGTTACCCAAGTTCTTAATTTTTCATGGAAAATATTAGTATTGTACACAGTTCATTGAGTTTAAGCGTGTGCCCGATGTCCAGAAGGCATTTGCATATTAACTTTCCATATTGCAAATTCATACACATGTTAACATAAGGAGATGTATGTGTAACTTACTAATCATCGCACACGAGTACTCGCAGACGCATCGTGTGCGATACTCCTAATCACCGCAAGCAACTAGTTTGCATTTTTCAAAGTTTTTTGTACACACAGAATCGCACATGAACTAACTGTATTAACTGTTTGTGTTGTAATTTCTCATCGCAAACAGTTCATCCGAGTCGGTTGTTTGCCACGTATCACACACATCTTGTTTACACGACTCGTTTGTGTTCTTTTGGCTCATCGCAAACAGTTCATCCATCTGAACTGTATGCCGCATATCACACACATCTTGTTAAGTTGAACCGTTTCTGTCGTGTTCCCCAATCGAAAACAGTTCGTCCGAGTGAACCATATGTCGTATATCGCACACACATTGGTATGGCTGTCCGTTTCTGTTGTTCTGCCTATTGCAAACAGTTCGAATGGATTAACCGTGTGCCCTGCATCTCACACGCAACTAAAATCTGAACCGTGTTTGATGGCTTCTCAATCGCAAATGTTTTGCATCTTTTTGATGGTTTTGTTACACCACCATTTGCGATTATTGTATCGCAAACAGTTTCGTCAAATGGTCTCTGATCATAGTGTCGCGTTAGCAGTATCCCGCAGTAGTGATTTTCTCTGTCGGGCATAATCTCCCACTAATTCCACTCCCTCTGTCCCAAAATAAGTGTCTCAACTTTATACTAACTTTAGTATAAAGCTGTACTAAGGTTGAGACACTTATTTTGGGATGGAGGGAGTATAATCCTTCCATTAAGTACCGTGACGTTCTCACCCGTTTTAGTCGGGAATCAAATCCTTCATTTTTTTTTGAAAGGCAAATCCTTCCTTTTCTGATTTAGCAGCCCCACCACATTGAAGCCTACGGATCTGTCCTTTTAATTATCCTACCTTTTTACCTCAAACCTTTCCTTTAATTAGCCCCATCAATTGAATATATTTTATTTATTAAGCCCACAATCTTTCTTTTAATTATTCTATCGGCTTACCTATAATCCTTTCTTTAATTAGTGACATCCATTTAAATATTCTATTTAAGCCCACAACCCTTTCTTTAATTAGCTCATTCGCTTAATTAATTAGCTCGCACTAAACACAAGGCCTGCTCTTCTTTTTTTAACTGTTTGTTGGTTGATTCCTGAAGCCGCTCAAATACTTACTGATTGGAATCATTGTAAAAGAGCGATGTGAGGATTAGTAAACGTGAAAGATGCATAGCTTGTTGGTTGTTATGTCGAAGAGCCGGATAGGAGGTCCTCTGTTAAATTCCCACAATGTTGATTTATTTTGACCCAATTATTTTTCGCAGTCTTTATGGAAGCCCATAGAAAGCCCATCAACGTGTTCAATTCCTACAATGTTGATTTATTTTGACTCAATTATTTTTCACAGTCTCTATGGAAGCCCATAAAATTCCCATCAACGTACATGTACCTCGGTACCTGGTCCAGATGGTTTAGCGTACGAAAAATCAAGCAAAAAGACTAAACCAAACCGATAATATATATTCCCTTTAATAGTAGGTATAGATAGATGTAAATATAGATTAGCATGGTTTTTTCTTGTTAGCTAAATCAATATGCTTGTTAATCCAGCCCTACGTACCTGGCCCAGATGGCTTAGCGTACGAAAAATCAAACAAAAAGACTAAACCAAACCAAGAATATCCATTCCCTTTAATAACAGGTATAGATATAGATATAGATTAGCATGGTTTTTTCTTGTTACCGAAAAAGGCTTTCGCCCCGATTTATAAATAAAGCAACCACCGAGCACAAAGTCCACAAGGTATCATCCGAAACACACACACACACACACACACACACACACACACACACACACACCCAACGCCACCACGCGAAGGTCCAACACAAACGCACGAAACACAACACACAACACAGGTTCGGCTGTGGGCATAGCACAACAAGCCCAACATAGCAACAAGGAACGCACAGACAACAAATGGCGGCGTCGTCGGTGACGGAGAAGAGCTAATCTGGCTCAGGCGGTGGTGGGGGGAGCGGCGGAGCCATCCGAAGAGCCATCGCGCGAAGCTGGGTGATGATGGAGGTGATGGCGTCTCTCTCCCTGGGACGGCTAAGCGGCCACCAAAGCTACAAGTAATCAGACCATATGAACAAAGCGTCAGTAGCACGACGAAGAGGGATACGCTGAATCACAAGTTTATTCCTAACAGTCCACAACATCCAGGCAAGGACCCCAATGGTCAGCCACCTAATGTGGCGCAACGCGGGGGGGGGAGGGGATTGCCTGGAGTTCGGCAAAGAGAGCGGGGAAGTTGTTATGGTCCCAGCTTCCACCCACAATCTCGCGGAAATAGCTCCATAGGAACTGCGCAGACACGCAGGTGAAGAAGATATGGTTCGAATCTTCTTCAGGACCACAGAGCGGGCAACGCCCATCACCGGGCCATTGCGCTTCAGAACCTCAACGCCAAAAGGGAGGCGGCCGTGAATCCATTGCCACAGGAAGATCCTAATTTTCAAGGGGAGGCGGATCTCCCAAATGGAGGAAAGAGCCTCATGGCCGAGCGAGGGGGCGATGGCCAGATAGAGAGATTTGGTGGACAATTGACCTGACGGCTCGAGGCGCCACCGGGCGTGGTCATCGTCAGACGTGAGATCTGGCTCATGGAGAGCAATACACTCAACCAACTCCTGCCAGTCTGCATTCTCGGCAGGACCAAAAGGCCTCCGGAATGCAAGCCTCCCTAAGTTAATAAGGGCGGTCGCCACGGAGATCTGAGGGGCAACCGCGATGGAGAACAGGTCCGGAAAGCGGGCCGCCAGGGGTGTGTCACCAGTCCAGCGATCGAACCAGAACAGTGTGGCGGTGCCGGAACCAATCTCGATCGAGGTCCCGATGCGGAGGACAAGGAGGAGCTGAATGATGGATTGCCAGAACTGGGAGCCCCCAGATCGCTGACAGAAGGCGAGAGGCTGGCCTCAGAGGTATTTCTGCTGAATAATGCATAGCCAAAGGCCACCATCTCCGTTGCTAATCCTCCAGAGCCACCGAGTCAGAAGGGCAATATTTATGTGTTTGGAGGACATGATCCGAAGGCCGCCCTGGTCGCGAGGTTTGCAGATCTCAGACGACCTGACCATGTGGTATTTCTGCTTATCACCCTCGCCGCCCAAGAAGAAGCGCCCCTGAAATGTGGCAATCTCGTGATGAAGAGTCTCTAGAAGGCTGTAGAAGCTCATGATGAATAATAGGAGGCTGGAGAGGGACGAGTTAATGAGCACCGTACGTGCCGCTTTCGAGAGCCACCGACCCTGCCAGGGCTCGATCCGGTGTTGGAGCTTCCCCACCGTGGGGCATAGCTCGGCCACCGTAAGCCTGGCGTCACTAATGGGTATCCCTAGATAAGTCACGGGGAAGCACCCAAGCTGGCAGTTAAGTCGATCCGCTATGCTCTATCGCTCGTCTTGGGCGTAGCCTAAGACCATAACCTCACTCTTGTCGAAGTTGATCCTAAGGCCAGACATCTGCTGGAAGCACAATAAGAGGAACTTGAGGTTCGAGATATCACTCTCAGAGCCCTCCACCATGATAATGGTGTCATCTGCATATTGGAGGAGGGAGATCCCATTGCCTCCAACAAGCTGCGAGACAATCCCCTTAATGTGTCCCGCCGCCTTGACCTTATCGAGTATGGCCGCCAGCGCATCGACAACTATGTTGAACAGGAATGGGGAGAAGGGGTCGCCCTGGCGGACCCCACATAACATGGGGAAGAACGGGACAATCTCCCCATTAATGTTCACCGTGGTGCGGCCTGAAGAGACCATCTGCATAACTCTGGTCACCCACCTATCGTCGAAGCCCTTTCGAAGCAAACATTCCTGAAGGAAGGTCCAGCTGACCGTGTCATAAGCCTTGTGGAAGTCCAGTTTCAGGAAGACTGCCTTGAGGTGTTTGGAGTGCACCTCATGGAGAGCTTCATGGAACACTAGGACTCCATCAAGGATATAGCGGCCCTGGATGAAGGCCGACTGATCAGGGTGAGTGATCCGGTCAGCTATAGGGGCCACCCTAATGGCGTACCCCTTGGCGAGGATGCAGAAGATGACGTTAATCACGGTAATCAGACGAAATTGCCGGATGTCCGAGGCTCCCGTCACCTTAGGGATGAGAGTGATTACCCCATAATTCAGCCGGCCGAGGTCAATGGTCCCAGCCATGAACTCGTCGAATAGGGCCATCACCTCAGGTTTGATCACCTCCCAGAAGGTCTGGAAGAACTTCACTGGGAGGCCATCCGGGCCCGGAGCCGAGGAGGGGTTCATGCCCTTAATAGCCGCCCAAACTTCCTCCTCCGAGAACGGGGCCGTGAGGGCTGCGTTATCCGCAGGCGAGACGCAGCAGTGGGCATGCCAAATGTCTTGCGCAAGGGCAAGACCTCCTCGAGGGGAGGCAGATAATAGGTCTCTGTAGAAGCCATCAACATGCGCCCGGATGTCCTCCAACCACTGAAGGAGGGTCGGACCATCCCACTAGAGGGGGATGGAATTGCGGCGCCTACGGCCATTAGCAATAGCCTGGAAGTAGGCAGTATTAGCGTCCCCCTTGAGGACCCAATTCTGCGTACCTCGCAAGCGCCAGTAGGCCACCTCGTCAGGGTAGATGACCATGAGCTGATCTTCCAAGTCGTATCTAAGCATCCATTCGTCTGCCGAAAGACAAGCGGCGTCAGCCCGCAGGTCGAGGGCCTGGATGCCCTCAAGGAGAGCCTTCTTCCGCTCACGAATGTCTCGACCCACGTTTGCACCCCACCCTTTCATGAATTGCCGCGACCGCTTGGCGCAGAAATGCCAAGAATTGACGGCCGAAAGGGCCCTATGGGGGGCGTCCCTCGCCTCACGCCACCTGGTGACCACCGCGGCGGTGAAGCCTGGTTGACGCAGCCAGAAGGTCTCGAAACGGAAGCGTGGCGGCAGAGGGGGGCGCTCATTCTCCGAACAAAGGAGAAGGGGAACGTGATCGGAGCCAATCCGCGTAATCGCCCGCAGCGATGCTAGGGGATACCGAATGTCCCACTCAGGGGAGGCGAAAACTCGATCGAGGACTGAGCGAGTCGGATCAACTTGGTGGTTAGTCCAAGTGAACCTGGCCCCGACACGATCGAGTTCCCACAGCCCCATATCAGCGATGCAATCATTGAATAATTGCATCAGAGGAAAGTTCACTAGATTATTGCTCTTGTCTTCTTCCGTCCGGATGAGGTTGAAATTGCCGCCCACTACTACCGGAAAATGGGCCGACACAACCTTCCTCCGGAGCTCAGCGAGGAAGGTCTCCGACCTACGGTGGTCGGCCGGACCATAAGCCGCAATGATCTCCCATTTAAAATTTAAGGACCTTTCGAAGACCTCCATGCTAACAAAGAACTCGCCCCCGGTCCAAGCCCCCAACCTTAAGGGTGGCATCCTGCACACCTAGGAGGATGCCACCCGAGTGACCCGTACTCCCACTAGAAGGGAGCCAGTGCCAGGCGAACATGTCGGAGCTCAGATGCTCAAGTTTCGACAGGGAGAATTCAGTACGCATTGTTTCTTGAATGGCTACAATGTCGATTCGCTCGGTTTGCATGTACTCAATGAGTTGGCGGCGCCGACCATCTTGGCCGAAACCGCGGATGTTCCAGAATAAGGCTCACATCACGCATCCATCGGGGGGCTTCTTGACCTCAAGACACGTGAGACACTCTGGTCGCGGAGGGCGGCGATACGGGAGCGAGTGCGGCCCCGGATCTCAACCGGGATGGCCGACGCGCGGGGAGGGGCGCTCGGGGTGGTCCCGAGAGGCGCTCCAGCGGTGGGAGGAGGGCGTGAACGGGCCTCGGTGAGCCGACCATCAAGGATCTCCCGTGCACAGATGGCTTCTATCTGGACTAGCGGGGGGGCAACCTCCCCGTGGAACACTATGTCCGAGTCCGCTGCCACCTTGGTGAGGTGGCCAAGCGGAGCCGACTCCAAAGCAGAAAAGGAGCATGTAGCAAAGGTGGCCGGGATGATCATGGTACCTGACTCGAGGTTCCGGGCAGCTGCCCGGAGGGCGGCCAACTCGGGAATAGGAAGGTCCGGGCCACCGGTCGGCCTGGCCGCCTCAATCCGAGCACTGCGGCGAGAAGAGGACACCGGGGTCGAGGTCGAATGGCCCCTCCTAGAGTAGGCCGCAGTACGAGGGGGAGGGGAGGACCGGCCACCAGAGTGGTCACCACCACCGCCAGGCCCACGAAAGCAGAGCTCGAAGGCGCCATGAGAGGAGCAGGGGTTGTCACGCAGGGACCAAGGGAGGGAGGTGGGTCCGCAGGTGCATCATCCACCATGGGCGGACTGACCGGCCGCGCCGGAGAGCCAGGTGCGACCTCCGGAGGCACCAAAAGAGGCGATGCCGGGTCCAGGGCCGAGACCCCCAGCGACGTCAACTGGAGATCGGGCGCGAGGGGGGGGGAGTCGGGTCGAGCAGCGCCGGGTCGGACCTGGCTAGAGAGGAGGCGAAGATGCCGAGGGAGATGTCGTCGGGGGAACAGGGCGAAGAAGCCGGAAAGACCTGGAGGCTAGCATCAGAGGCGTCAAGGCCGTCATCTGGGGACGGGGGGCACCATGTGGGTACGACCCGCCCCACCCCCATCCCTAGCGGCCGGCACAGGCGGCTGGTCGTGGTGGGGGCTATCCTCGAAGTCGTCATCCGAGCCAGAGGGGTGGCCGTGACGAGGGTCGCGGTCGCTGTAGTGGCCACCAGCCCCCATCTGGGCCGCCCCCAGGAAGCTGACGTCGATGCGAGGGCGGCCAATGTGGTTGAGGGCTCGGGGGCGATGCGGAGATCAAAGCCCTGGTCGCTGAAGAACACTCGGATGGTGGCACGGAGCTTGGAGGAGTCGAGAGATTTGACCTTAACCCGGACCTCCTCCTCCTTGCGGAGGGAGAGCTCATCGACCACCACCACCTTGCCGAGGATGCGAGACATGTTTCGGATGACCCGCTCGGAGCGCGCGATGTCCGGGAGGCCACCAATGAGGATCCAGGCCGTGTCCAAGACCGCGACCGCCAAGGGGTCCCGCACCGGCACAGAGATGTCCACCACTAACTTGTTGAGAGCTAGGGTGATGTCTCCGCTGCGGGTGCCGTACCCGTGGTGAAAGAACATGCGGTGCCCCCATGTTTGGTTTTGGTAATTGATGACAATCTCTATGGACTCAAGGTTGTCTTGAGTTATATTTGAAGGGTTTGTCCATAGGCTTTTCTTGGAGTCCATGTGTTGGTTTCAAGGAGAGTTTGTGATGACCAAGGTGCCTTTAAGGAATTATCCAAAGATTGGTCTTGTGAGTGTTGAGCTTATTGCAAGCATGTCTTGAAGAAGAAGAGTGTGTTATCATTCATGTTTACCTTCAAGACATCATCCAAATGAAGAGAGTTGGAAAGATTCAAGGTTGATCAAGACTAAGTACAAAGAGTGTTTTAAGTTGATCAACACACAAAGCGTAGAAGATGTACCGACCCATGGTCTTTGTGAGAGTTCTATGTGGGGTTAGGTTATCTTCCATGAGCTTGTGGTAAGAGGAAGTTCACATACAACCCATGAAGGATGACATCAAATCAAGGTTGTGGTGTGCAAGTTCAAGTGATGCATCACGAGGAGATCAAGTGCTTGAAGCTTTCCGTCCATTGTGGTGACAATGGACTTGTGAATATGTGCCGAAGAGTGGCTCACCCATAGTGGAGTTTGGGGGAGCAATCTACTAGTCTTGACCAAGCCAATGCAATCAAGAAAGGTGGTCCAACTTGAGGGAGTCAAGATCATCATCATCCAACTCAAGTGGACTATGTGCAAGGCAAAGGTTTGCCCTTGATAGGTTTTCTATTTTTACCGGTCTCATGGTGGTAGTTGGGAGACCGGGTTATAGGATAGATTGCCGTACTATCAAGGGGGGCTCTCGATGAGTAGCTTGATCGTATCGTTCGTAGAGAGCTCAAACCTTTGCATCCTTGCATCATATTTATGGTTCTTCTCCTTGTGAGTCTTAGAGCTTATGGTCATCTTGATGACAAGCTCGAGTTCATCGAAAACAGAGTTCACATGCATCTTCTATGATGTTTTCGATGTTGGAGGTTTTGCTGGTTCATCTCTGATGGAGGATTCATTCCTCCATATATTAGGCATACCTCCCTGCCTCTACTTACTATAACCACAAGCTTGAGTTTGATCAATTCGGAGCTCATTTGCAGAAGTTATGGTAGTTTTAGTTTTATTGTTGCTCCTGCGGTAGTACCGCTGGGCCAGAGCGGTAGTACCGCTTATAGCCACAAGTGGTAGTACCGCTGGTTCACAGCGGTAGTACCGCCCATGGCTATATGTGGTGGTACCGCTCCGGTTCCGCGCTAGTGCCGCCTCGATTCGAGACCGACGCTTCTCGTGTCGGGTTGGGCGACAGTAGGAGCGGCAGTAGGCGTGGTAGTACCACTTATAAGCGGTAGTACCGCCCTACCACCGCTTCTAGTACTGCTCCGGGGCTCTTTCTCTTTGTTTTTCTCTCGTGGGCGTTGTGCTTGGTCCCAGTGGTAGTACCGCTGGGCCAAGCGGTAGTACCGCTGCAGCTAGCGGTAGTACCGCTCCCTAGAGCGGTAGTACCGCTCGCTGTGGGCTGGTTGGTGGGGATAACGGTTGGATTTTCTCCCCCCCTTATAAAAGGGGGTCTTCTTCCCCATTGAACCTTATCCTTTGAGCTCGTGTTCTTTCCCCATTGTTGCCTTCTTCGAGCTTGCTATCTCTCAATCCCTCCATGGATTCTTGCTAGTTTTGGGGGGAAAAGAGAGAGGAGATCTAGATCCACATTTCCACCAATCACTTTCTCCTCTTTGTGAGGGGAACCCTTTGGATCTAGTTCTTGGAGTTCTTCGTGTTCTCTTCTCCGTTCTTCCTCTCATTTCCCTCCCTAGCATTAGTTGCTTTGGTGGGATTTGGGATAGAAGGACTTGGTCACTCCGTGTGCCCTTGCCATTGCATTTGGTGCATCGGTTTGAGTTCTCCACGGTGATACGTGGAAGTGAAGTTTGAGAAGCTTATTACTCTTGGGTGTTTGGGCACCCTAGAGCTTGTTCCTCTTGGGTGCCTTGGCGCCCTAGACGGTTGGTGTTGTTCGGAGCTCAATCATTGTGGTGTAAAGCTCCGGGCAAGCGTCGGGGTCTCCAATTAGGTTGTGGAGATTGCCCCGAGCAATTTGACGGGTACCGGTGACCGCCCCCAAAGGTTGCCAAAGTGTACGGGTTCGGTGACCGCCCCCAAGGGTTGCCATTTGTACGGGTTCGGTGACCGCCCTCAAGGGTCCCTTAGTGGAATCACGACATCTTGCATTGTGCGAGGGCGTGAGGAGATTACGGTGGCCCTAGTGGCTTCTTGGGGAGCATTGTGCCTCCACTCCGCTCCAAACGGAGATTAGCATCCGCAAGGGTGTGAACTTTGGGATACATCGTCGTCTCCGCGTTCCTCGGTTATCTCTTACCCGAGCCCTTTACTTATGCACTATACTTTGTGATAGCCATATTGTTTCTTGTCATATATCTTGCTATCACCTAGTTGTTTATCTTGCTTAGCATAAGTTGTTGGTGCACATAGGTGAGCCTAGTTGTTGTAGGTTTTGTGCTTGATAAATTAACCGCTAGGTTTATTCCGCATTTGTTCAAGCCGAAACCGTAATTATTTTAAAGCGCCTATTCACCCCCCCCCCTCTAGGGGACATCCACGATCTTTCAATTGGTATCAGAGCCTCGTCTCTCTTTATAGGGCTTAACCGCCTAGAGAGTAAGGATGTCGACTAGGGGCTTAGGATTCTCTGACACTCTTAGTTTCGATGGCACAAATTTTAATGTTTGGGTAATTCACATGTTTAATCTCTTTAGGGTCATGGACCCTAATTTAGAGCGAATTGTAGATATGGGTTTTTCTCCTCCAAAGGATCCCCAAAGATTATCTTTAGAGGATGAGAAAAACTCTTATCTCAATGCTCAAGCTTCTAATGTGATTTTCGATGCTTTGAGCAATGTAGTTATATTTCAACTCATGTCGTTCCGGGATGCTCATGAGTTGTGGACAAAGCTTCAAGATAAATATGGTGTGTCCAAGAATTGTGGAAATGATTGCTCTCCCTCCACCTCCGGACGTGTTGTCTTCTCAACTTCTTCTACTTCACCTACATGTGGTTTACCACAAGGTAATGAAATGGTGAGTAGTGTTGGTCATTGCAATGATGATAGTATGCTTATTGTGGAGGATCCTTCATCACTATGTTATTGCAATGCGTCTTCTTTGGACTTTAACACTTTGAGCACCCTACATGTTTCACATGCTTGTGTTGATAGTCCTTGCATATCATGTAGAAATTGCTTGACTAAAACTCATGATGATATGCTTGCTATGTCTTGTTGCCATGATAAAAATGCATCTATTTCCTCGAATTGTTGTGCTAACAATGTAGAGGAAACCCAACACCCCATGGAACAAGATGTAGTCTTGAATGGTACTTCAAGGGATCCTACATCATCATCTATCACGTTTTTCCTTATGGCTAAGGCTTCAAAGGTATCTCCCACTTTGAACCCCAATATATCTTGTGATGATAATGATGATGACAATGATGATGATGTAGAAAATTATGAAGAAAATGATAATGTTGCCTCCTTAAAAATTAAGGGGGAAATGATTTTTAAAGCTCTTCTTAAGAATAAATTAGCTCGTTCCAACTTTATGGAAATCATGTCTATTGCCATTGAGGGCAAGAAATATGTTGATGAGTTAGAATCTCATCTAGAGGAGCATGAGGTCACTATTGAGAAAATGGAAGGTCATGAGCGTGATTATGCTAATGAGATCGCCGACCTCTCGCAAGCTCTTGAACTTGAACAAACCACCAAGGAATCTCTTGAGGAGGCTTTTGCTCTAGAACTATCTAGAATAAAGGAATCCCGTGATAGAGCTCTCGAGGTGGCTTGAAGTTACACATGCTAAACTCCGTGATAGAGGATAATGATTTTGAAACTAAAAATGAGAAGCTTGAAGTTACACATGCTAAACTCCTTGAGGATTTTGAGCACCTCGAAAATGGCTCAGGGGTCATTAAGAGTGAGCTCATCAAACTCACCGAGTCTCATGCTCAACTTAAAGCTTCATATTCTAAAGAGCTTGCCAAGTTGCCTTCTCCTCTTGCTATTATTGATGATGTGTCGTGGAATTAGCACAGCAGATGTCCGGTTTAACGGACTTAGTAGTGGAACCATCTCACGGGTTAGCTTGAAGAGGTTAAAAGCACACAAAGGACACAGAGGGTTTATACTAGTTCGGCCCCTTCGATGAAGGTAAAAGCCTACGTCTAGTTTGGTTTGGTATTGCTTGGGCGTCGATGAACAGGGAGCAGATTGCTTGCCTGTCTCTCGACGGATTGTTGCATGTCCCTTGAACCGTCGCCGGGTCGTCCCTTTATATAAGAGGCGACGCCCGGTCCGGTTCACAGAGTCCCGAGGCCAGCTCATAATTGTGTCCGCCTCGGTCTCTACTCTTTCTTCCTTATGTCTCAAGTTACATGATAGGACAGTTTACAAACCGTAAACTTTACACATGGGCCCTAAGCCTTCATGGGCCGTAACCTCTACTAAGTTTATAATTATACAACTATATTACCATAATCCGGTTTTCCCTAGCCGGTTTATACCTGCTAGTAATATCCCTGACATTAGGCCCCAGAATGATTTGAACTTGTTCATGTCAGTCTTCTAAATCTTGCATAAACTTCTTCCCTGTATCTTCTCTGTTTTGTAAACCGGCTATGACGTCATCCCTGGAAATCATTTGATTCGATCGTGACATCACTTCCGCATTTATTGTGCACAGCCATTTGTTACCTTTGTTTAAAGGCCATCCCGAAAATCGAGGCGACAGGAGAATCTTTATCCAATCTCTGACCTCCTCAAATCCCGCGCTTGCCGTTTCATCCCTCAACCCTTACAAATACGGCCGCGCCCTTGCTTTTCTTCCTTCTGCTCGTCTTCTTCCTCCGTCGCCCGAAGCTTCTTCGTTGTTCTCAAGCTCGTCGCCGCCGTCAACCAGGCCGCTGCATCAACCTGAAACGCATCCAGATTACTCAGCCGCCGTCTCCTCCATCCTCAGGTATTCCTCATCTCTCGCTGCAGATCTGTAACCTAGGGTTCCTCCATTGCTTCTGCCATGAGACCTCGAAGCTTTGTCCGTTCATCCTATAGGCTATTTCGGCAGTAGATTCGAACCCTGAGGTTGTTTCAAATGCACCCCTACTCCGTAGTTTGAACTTAGACTTGGTATTTTTAGATTCAATCCTTAGATTCATCTGCTCAGTCGAAGACCCTCGCAGTTCTTCTTGTGATAAACTTGCGTAAATTTCCTCTTTTTCTTACTGCCCAGATCTATTTTACTTTAGCCTTTTGTAGAAACCTGTTTCTTCGTCTTGATAGATCTGTAAGACACTCGCCGTTTTAGTCAATCATACATTGATTCTGCAACGCGTCAACCATGAACCCGACGGTTTAGCTTCTTTCTTTTTTGTTATCATAAACCGATAGCAGCTCGTTTCCCGTTTGCTTCCGGGTTGTCAATGCCATTAGCCTTCTGTCTAAACCGTCGATGTAATTTGATAACATGATCCGGTCTATGCTTCAGTATTTGAATAATCTGGATTTTGTACTTTACTTTTTTCAGCGCTTTCTTTCTGCCAGTATGTCTGCCAAACAGTTTGTTTCTTGCAACTGGGTCCCTTCCCGCATTACGGAAGAGGACTTAGCTAATGCTGCTGCAATTGGCACTCTGGGCCCTCCAGCAATTCTGAAATGGCGGGCCCCAGGGGGTGAATGCCCCCCCTACCCCCAAAGAAGCAGAAGTTATTGTCTTCTTTGATCATATAGCCCGGGGCTTTAGTCCCCCCGGTTCAAAATTCTTCCGGGACGTGCTGGCCGCTTTTCAGCTTCATCCTCAGGACATAGGTCCAAATTCTGTATCAAACATCTACAATTTTCAAGTCTTCTCCGAGGTGTACCTTCAAGAGGAGCCATCAGTCGACTTGTTCCGGGATTTTTTCCACTTAAACCGGCGGACAGAGTTTACTGTCGGACCTCATCAAGAACTGGGTGGGGTTAGCATTCAAAAGAGAAGAGATGTGGTCTTTCCTCATGCTGCTCTCCATACACACCCCAAGGATTGGAATCAATCCTGGTTTTATTGTAAGGATACTTCGCCTGAAGGAGAAAACCCATTGCCGGGTTATCGCGAACATCGTATTCCAGAAGATCATCCCTTGCCACAGCGTCTTACTTCCACTGAACGAGCCCGGTTTGCTCCTCAGCTTGCCAAGCTCAAAGCCTTTATGGCCAACGGATTAACTGGAGTTGATTTCGTGCGCTGTTGGCTTGCCTGGAGCATTCTTCCTTTAAGCCGGCGCTCTGGTTTAATGTGTCAGTATAGCGGAAAGACAGATGATCCTCAACGCCATATTGACATAATACTTCCTGAGAAGGAAGTTATTGAATCTGCTAAGAAAATGCTCAATATTACTCTGGAAGAATGCAGCCAAACCGGATTGGCTCCATATTACAAGAAGAACAAATTGCCAGCAGTAAGTCTTAACCTCTCCTGTTTATGTCTAATCCGTCCATATGAATTACTCCTTGTATTTATTTTTCCCTTTCTGCATAGGCCGATGATCCGTTTTGGAAGAGAAAATCCCAGGATAAGTCAGGTAAACAGCCACGCCGGAAAACCTTCGCTGTTAAGAAGAAAAAGGCAGTTGCTGGCTCTGGTTCACATGTTGAATAAGATGATCTGGATTCTGAGGTATGAGTTGATCCTGATATGCTTTGATCTCTTTTATCTAGATTTATGTTAACAGTGTCTTTTCACAGGATTTGGCTGAGGCTGATAAAGCGGCCAAAACTGAGGTAATCACTCTTTCTTCAGATTCTGAACCGTCGGTGCCCAAGATACGTAAGGCATCTCGGAAGTATCCTTTTTCTCATCCTTACGCTCAACTGGACCCCAATTTTCTTTTGAAGAAACAACAACACGAAGCCCGCCAGACTACACGCCATAGTGGCCATGTGGTCGAGTCTTCCGGAATATCTCTCACTCCGGCTCGGAGGCGCCGCTCTGAGGTTTTACTTTCTCCAACTCTTCTTCATCCCAAGGCCGGACTTATACGCAAACCACTTAAACCGTCTGATCCTAATTATCAGGAGACACCTTTATCATCTTCCGGCGAATCAACTGCCACACAGGTCCCGACTCTGAAAACTGTCCCTGGGTAAGTCCTTTATCCCATCCGGTTTACCTTTGTACTTGCCTTTATGATTCTAATTTCTTTTTCAATTCCTTTCAGCAAACCCAAGCCTAGCAAAAAGGCAAAGGCCAGCAAAACGGTTGCTGAGACTGCTACTGATGATCCGGTAGCTGATCCGGACGCGGTCATCCCTCCGGAAAACGAGCCTACAATTCAGCTTGACGATCCTGCTCCCATGGATCATGATTATGTTGTTGCTCCTGAAAATCCCAATGCTGAAGATGTCCATGCACCGGCAAGTCCTGTCCGGGCCAGCCCTCCTCGGACTAGTCCGGCTCCCGTTAGTACGGCTCATACTGCTACCCCTTCACAGCCAAATACTGCTTCCTCTCCGGATGTTCAAATAACCGGAACGGGTTTTACCGCTCCTGCTGAGCCTATCGTTTTAGCCAAGCATACTGCTAAAGCGGAGAAGCTTCAGTAAGAGAAGGGCAAACGGAGCACACATTTATCTAGTTATGCTGATCTGAGTGCCCAGGAGATTTATCCCGGGTACTTGAACCGGCTTCATACCGGTCGGGAATATGAACAGGGCTTGGTGAATATGATGAAGGACAAATACGAGGTATCTTACTTGTCTGTGCTTTACCTTCTTTATACTTCTGTCTTTATGCCATAATAGCCCCCAAGTATCGGTTTAGCTTTGTTGTAGGTGAACCGTTACTTCCAAATGTATGGAAAATGAAACTTACATTAGCCCCCAAGTGCTGGGGTCATAATTTGTGTTATGTGCCTGGGACTTGTCTGAATCTCTCTTTTGATACTGCAATTGTCCATTAGCCCCCAAGTGTCAAGTAGATAACTTGCTTATGTGCTTGAGACTTGTCTTAAATTGTTACCTTTGATACTTCAACTGCCCATTAGCCCCCAAGTGTCAAGTAGATAACTTGGTTATGTGCTTGAAACTTGTCTGAATGGTCTTTTATTCCACTTGATTTTCTTGCAGGCTGTCTTGACCCGGAGGGCTGAAGAAATAACTGAGCTCCGGAATAGACTTGCTGAGACTGAATCTGCTGCTGCCAAGGCCAAAAAAGATTTGGCGCTGAGCTTAACCACTTCTGAACAATTTAAGAAATATTTTGAAGCGGAGCGGACAACCTGGGAAGTGCAGAAGAATGCTCTTGAAAAAAGAGCAAAGGATGCTGAGGAAGCCCTTAACCCGGTGACACAAGAGCTGACCGGTTTAAAGCGGCAAATAGAGCTTATGACTTCTGTCGTCTTTGGTAAACACTTAACTTGCACGTGCTTTCATCTCTGCAATCTTTATTCCGCTCCGGTTTAACTGTGATAATCATATGCAGGGCGCCACGTCACCCATCTTGGGGATGATCTTCGGAAGAAACTCAAGGCCTCTTATACTCTGGTTGAGCAGCTGTATTCCGGCGCTCAAAGGATTATAAGTGCGATGTCTTTTAATAAACCGGCCCCCACCACTATCCAAGGCACTTTGGAGAAGCTTTCTATCTTGCCTGTACGCTTGGAAAAGGTGAAGCAATCTGCTGCACGGGTCAGTTCTCTTGTAGCGCTAACCAGAGCCAAGGCATGGGTTCCAGACTTTGATTCGGAAGAAGCCATGAATGGGTATCCCAGCACCAAGGAAGATGGATCGGCCTTCTCTGGCAGAGATCTTCATGCTTTGCCTAAGGAGATGCGTCCTCTTGCCAGCAAGCTTGCCGATGAATCGGATTTGTCCAGGTATTATCCGGCATATGACTTAAAGAATGAGCGGGTGGATCGGCCGGTTTATGATACCGAAAATCTAATCCCACCAGTGCGCCCACATACTTTTGCCCCAGATGTTGATCCGTCAGATCTCATTACTGAGGAGATGTACTTCCGTGCCTTATCCAAGATCGATTGGCGCGCTCCTGATTTTCAGCCGCTTCAAGAGGATGAAGAAGCTCCGGAACAAGTTGATCCTCAGCCTTCGCAGCAGGAAGAAGCATAAGCCGCTCAGTTTATCTTTAGCTGCTGTACTACCTTGTCGGGAAAAACTTTAATCCGTTCAGGCTTGCCGTGCCTTCTAATAGGATAGCTCGAAACATTGCTATTTTAATCCGGATGTCCCAACTTTGCTTTGGTGTCTGCCAATTTGAATCCTTTGTCTGCTATGGTTTATCTATATCTGCAGAGATAATACTGAAAAAATGTCCTGGCAGTTTATCGCCGGACCGATTAAAGTGCTCTCATATGTTTATATATATCGCACGAGTATCTGTTTTATACAAAAAATAACTTCATACCTTTGATTAAGTATGCTTGATATCCTTAATCCGGCGAACCTTGTAGCTTCTGAGGAAGCTCTTGGCTCTGTTGGGATAGACCCAATAATTATTCCGGGTTTATAGGAACTACCGGTTTAAATAATGCTGGAGCTCTGTGTCCAGACTTTTGAAAATGTGTGGTTAACTTTGAAGTTGGCCAGCTCCGGATTAAAAAACCATAAGAAACACATGAAAAATCACAAACACAAAAACACAGGTTTGCAAATAAGACCATGTAGTCGAGGATTTTTGCGAGCTGCCAGGCTCCCTATGTGCCAATCAAAGGGTGCGACCCAAAGGGCTATGACTATCAGTACTCCTAGGGACAAGAACTTTGCCATCAAAGGATGTACTCTTTTGCCATCAAAGGATGTACTCTAAGGGATAGGAAATATTGCATCTGCCATCAAAGGATGTACTCCTAGGGACAAGAACTTTTCTTTTGCCATCAAAGGGTATGTATCTTCCAAGGGACAGGAATATTACATCTGCCATCAAAGGAAGTACCCTAGGGACAAGAACATATTTTCTTTTGCCATCAAAGGGAATGATCAACCAAGGGACAGGAATATTACATCTGCCATCAAAGGAAGGTTCCCTAGGGACAAGAATAGGGTTTTTTCTTTTGCCATCAAAGGGAATGATCAACCAAGGGACAGGAATATTACATCTGCCATCAAAGGAAGGTTCCCTAGGGACAAGAACAGGGTTTTTTCTTTTGCCATCAAAGGAAATGATCAACCAAGGGACATGAATATTACATCTGCCATCAAAGGAAGGTTCCCTAGGGATAAGAACTTTTCTTTTGCCATCAAAGGGATTTGGTCCACCAAGGGGCAAGAATTTTTGCATTTGCCATCAAAGGTGGATCCCTAAGGACAAGAACTTTTCTTTTGCCATCAAAGGGATTTGGTCCACCAAGGGGCAAGAATTTTTGCATTTGCCATCAAAGGTGGATCCCTAAGGACAAGAACATTATGTAGACCGGACCAGAAAAGACTTTATCGAGGATTCATATGTGATCCGTAGCTCGCTAGTTTGGTCCCTTCTGCATAAAATAGTTTGTTCAAAATATATGAAATAATTTCACAGGACGTATTCTTAGAAGAAAAAAGGTTGATCCCCCGGTTTACCGAGGGTGCCGGTTTATTCATTAATCATAATATACATAGGATATAGCAGAGCTCATGGCTCAGGTGTAGTAGGGCCGCAGGAGAGCGATGTTCCACGGCCTCTTTGTCTCTTCTTCTGATGTCCGTGAGTCTCTGTGCTCTCGAACGTCCACCAGGTAATATGAACCGTTGTGTAGATTCTTACTGACCACAAAGGGCCCTTCCCAAGGCGGGGATAGCTTGTGCATATCTGTTTGGTATTGGATGAGCCGGAGTACCAAATCCCCCTCCTGGAATGTCCTGGTTTTGACCCGGCGGCTGTGATATCTGCGCAAGTCCTGCTGATAAATCGCGGACCGTGCTGCTGCTATGTCACGCTCTTCATCTAGCCGGTCCAAACTGTCCTGTCTTGCCTGCTCATTGGCCGCTTCAACATAAGCCGTCACCCGTGGTGAATCATGGCGGATATCACTTGGAAGAACCGCTTCAGCACCATACACCATGAAGAAAGGTGTGTAACCTGTGGATCTGTTCGGTGTAGTGTTGATGCTCCAAAGGACAGAGGGTAATTCCTCAACCCAACACCCTGGCGTCCTTTGTAAAGGAGTCATAAGCCGGGGCTTGATACCTCGCAAAATCTCTTGATTGGCCCATTCAGCTTGACCATTGGATTGAGGGTGAGCTACAGAAGATACATCTAGGCGAATATGCTCCCTTTGACAAAACTCTTCCATCTCTCCCTTAGATAAATTGGTGCCATTGTCAGTGATGATGCTGTGTGGAAAGCCAAACCGGAAAATTACCTTTTTGATGAATTTAACCGCTGTTGCCGCATCACACTTACTCACAGGCTCTGCCTCAATCCACTTTGTAAACTTGTCCACAGCAACCAGCAGATGGGTTTTTTGATCTTGGGATCGTTTAAAAGGTCCAACCATATCAAGCCCCCAAGTCGCAAACGGCCAAGTAATCGGTATCATCCGCAACTCCTGCGCTGGAATAAGAGCACGCCGTGAAAATTTCTGACAAGCATCGCACCTCCGAACTAGATCCTCCGCATCAGCATGGGCTGTCAGCCAATAGAACACGTGTCGAAAAGCGTTGGCTACCAAGGATTTTGAACCGGCGTGATGGCCACAAACCCCTTCATGAATCTCTCGAAGGATGTCACAGCCTTCCTCGGATGATACACACTGCTGAAATGCTCCGGAAACATTGCGATGGTGAAGTTCCCCGTTTACAATTGTCATGGACTTGTGTAATGCCCAGGATGGAATTATACCTCCTACGTGTCGAGGCACGACTTAAAGGCATAAGTCCATCCTAGAATGATCTCAAGTTTGGTAATCTTTGCACAACTTATGTAAAAGAGGGATAGTAAACTGAAAATAGTTGGCTTACAATCGCCACGTCACAGAATAACAGTACAAGTCTCAAACATCATACAAAAGATCACTACAACCCTCTAAGGGCAAAACCAAATGTCAAAGTACCAAACTCAGATAAATAAAACAACCACAGGCGGATCGAATCCTAGTAAGAGTCTCCACTACTGATCGTCCGGGTAGCGCACGTAGTAACGACTACGCTCCTCGTCGTACTCCCAATCCAGCTCGGTGCCATCGCCTGGATAGCTCACAGCTGGACCTGCATCTGGTGTGGTGAAGTAACTGTGAGCCACAGAGGACTCAGCAATCCCGTTCCCGGGTAACAGAACTATCAAAGCCTTTAGGTGAGGGAAAGGCTGAAGAAAGAAAATGAGGTGAAAGAACAACAAAGAGTCTGCAGCAGCAACTAGCACTAACTTACGCAAGAGAGAGCGAGAAGAGAAGGCATCGCGAGAAGTGATCACTAAGTGATCCTAGCTACAAGCTCACAACATAACCCCTCCGTGTTCAACTCCCGAATCCCTATTCGGAAATTGA